>CM014737.1:21307099-21747007 GCA_004329165.1 Spatholobus suberectus | reverse complement strand
AAAAGACACCTTAAGAGTTATTGTTATCGATCACTTATATTATTATTATTATTATTATTTTTCGTGTTGTGCTGTTGTTATTATATTTATTGTTATTATTATGTTGTGGTTATTATTATTGTTATTGATACCTTAGCATTAGAAATTAGTCAAAATGTTATCATAAAACCAAAAGAGCATCTAGGGCCTAATACACTAAAGCCTACTAAGCTACATATCCACCCACATATTATAAGAAGGGAATAGGAAGGATAATTAGGTTTAGCTATCAAAAAAATAGAAGAAGAAAAAAGGTAGAGAGAATGAGGAGAAAAAGAAGAGGAAGAGGAAGAGAAAGAGGAGGAATAAAACGGAAACACAAACCTAAACTTAGCTTTGCATGTTCATAAAGGTGAGTGCTCTCCCCTATCCTTCCTTGTGGTTTATGTTGTTCTTGTTCATCTATTTATCCTTTTCCCTCCTTATGCCTAAGTTTAGGGATTTGATGGGTTTTGAGGGGATTATAGGGAGTAAGGAATTTATAGATTAGATTGACCAATTATCAATGTAGAATAGTGATTAAGAACCTAATTATTTATTTTGGAGTATTTAGAAACCAAAGACAATGGGAAAACTAAATTAAAATTAGTACCTCGGATCCGCCAGCGGGATTAGATCATCCCTGGGTGACTTTTCTTCAAGAACTGGATTCCGCATTGGCACTTGGCGCACGGACCAACTGGGCGGGTTGGGTCTGACACGATCCGCTGGCGGGTGTGCAATACCCGCTAGGCGGGTTGGGTTCAGCGTAGACCCGCTGGGTGGGTTCACTAGATTGCGGGCGGGACTTCCGTCTTGCTGGACAGATATGACCTTTGCTATTTTGTTCTTTGTGCTTATGAACTCTGTTTTGCAGTTTTTTAACTCATTATTATTTGTTTCTTTTATGCCTTGTTGATTTATAACGTATGATTGTTATTTACTTAAAAAACTAGTGTGATATGAAATTGTGCCAATGTTTCATGATAAAAGTCTATGAAAAGTTGTAAGCATTATATGTGACCATGCATCATCATATTTGAGTTATGTGATGAGGAAAGTATGTAGGAATCTGATTGGTGGAGGCCGTGATGGGTTGTTTAACCCTAGCCTTGGGGGTTATCCGGTTGGAAAAACTCCAATGGTCCATGTTGATCCCATGGACCCAGGGGCGTACTAGCAAAACTGGGTAATCCTGACTAGTCGCCAAGGGATATCATACTAGTTAAGGGTGAGTTGAAAGCATTGGCACCGATGACGCTTCTTATGGCCGTGCATTTACTCTTATTCTACTTTCCAACAAGTTTAGATTGTACCACATGTACATGAGTAGAGAATTAGGAACTTTGTATGCATATGCATCTTGCTGCAGTGTGATATGTTGAACTGTGCTACGTTGTAATTGTATGAAGTCTATGTGACCTTGTTCATAAGTGAATGATGTAATGTGTACACGTGAAAATGTGATTGTGTATTATGATAAATTGTCAAGATTATGTATATGTGCTCATGTTATGCATGTATATCATGTTTGTTTGATGAAACAAAACAATGCGTATATCTAGTTACTAGGGAAAAGATGTGAAATAAATGTATGCTTGTAATTAGAATTGTGTTTGCTACCTTAAGGATAAGTGAAAGGCTAGGCCCTAGAATAGTGTTATGAGGGTTTTAGTTGGATAATAATAGCTGTGAATAAGATAGAGAAAGGGTGAATTCCCTAATGGCGTAATAAAAGGTATAAGACAAGTAAGAGAGAATAAAATAAGTATTGAGGTGAGCATTAAGGGAGTGTCAAGTATTTTATCTCTGTGTGCCTCAGACTTACTCCTAGAGGATAACTTTGAATATTAAAAGGAAGAAGAGTAAATTCTAAAGAGGGTTTTGAGTAAGAAAGTATAAGTAATGAGGATGAGTTCTTAGGTTAAGAATGAGATAGTAAACCAATGTAATAGTTATGAGAATGAGAAAGCAATTAACAGGGAGTATTGACTGTTGAAAGGTGTAGACTCGACCATAGTATGGAGAATTATGAGAGACCTAGTGAGGCTAAGGTCATGAAAGATAAGTGATAAAGGTTGTCCGAGTAGAAGAGTCTGACCTAGCCGTAGAACCCTTAAGAACTCACTAGACATTATGTCTCATTCCTTTAAGCTTTCCTTTTTCAGGATACAGGTGAAGACATGTGTAGATGGAGCTTGGAGTCACGTGCAAGAAAACGTAGTCTAGTTTACGTTATGTTTTTAGTATTCTTCTTTATATTTTGTACGACACCTTCGGGTGATAGATGAGTTGTATTTGGCATGTATGTTTTTTTATTGTATTGTTCGTATATAATATTTAATTATATTTATGAGTAGCATTTGTATGTTGTTTCTACCTTTTTAAGTGTTTTTATTATTATTCTTAGAAATCTAGACCTAGTTACAATAATGCCTCTTAGGGTGTACACATAGTATAATGGAGTTTTGGGAACTCTAACTTTTTCAAATGGTGGATTGAATGCTTGAGCATAAAGGACAATCTCTTCTACTTTAATAAGTATCTCAACACTTGGTCTTTAGGTTGAATTATCTTTGGGTGAATAGTCTGTTCATTAACATAAAAAATTTAGTATGTTTCTGTAATTTGAACTTCAATCTATTCAACGCAAACAATTTTAGTATGAACATCAACACATACTTCAATTTAATTATTAGAAGTAACTTTTGTCTGAACTACAACAAATGTAGGTGCAAGTCCAACAGATTGAAATAGTCTATTGAAGATGTGATCAACAAAAATTCTACTTGGTACTTCATGCATTAGAGATCGAGGGATACAGCCTCTTCTTTCTACTTTATGCACTTCTTATTCTTCATTTACTCCTACCAATGCACTTGCACCATTCCTATTCAGACAGAAGTTCAATAGGTTGAATCATGGCATTTTCCAATTCACAGCCTCTTCTTAGCAAGTTCTTTTTTTTTTTCTCGTTTTGAAAGAGCCTTAACTCCTCTCATATACTTTGCTTTTTCTCCCTTGGTTCTTGGTTAGGCAAGAATCTTAACTCTTGGCATCTTTCTTCTTTAGGGTGGTTCAGTAAAGTCTATTTTAGGCTAAGCTTGCCTACTTGAGGTTCAACAGATGGTACAACAGGTTTGAAGACTGCCAATAGGCATGTTGTCTTTTCATCATCACCATCCTCTATGGTAATAGGTTCAAATGGTGCATTTAGTTGGTCATTTTTCTCAATAATAGGCTAGGCCTAAGTTTGAGGGTTCTTCTAGGTGTAGGGTCATTGTTTTAGGTTTAGGTTCTTTCTTTGAGGGTTTATGGTTAAGGTAGTGGTGCTGGTTGTTTTTTTGGGGGGTGGGGGGGCTTGGGTTTCTAGTTCAAAGATGGATTTGAGACTTTTGGATAATGGCTTTCTTGGTCTATCTGGTGGAGGGCTTAGTGTTTGGTTTTGGTTGAGTCTAGTTGAGTTGGATCTGTTGGCAAAAGCAAATTGTGGATTAACAAATAGACTAATAAACGATCCAACGTTGAAAGAATCACCACATACATATCAACTAGTTCTTTCAACAACAACAAGGAGGGAATGTTTAGCAACAAAATTTAGGAATAAGTGAGCAATTTTCATCTTTTCTTCACAATGGTCATATTTACCTTAGTCCCTTCATCAGACGATTCCATCCTTCTCTTCGTTTACTTCACACCCCTAATGATTTATGGAACAACATAGCATAGGGATAGGTGCCCTTTTGTAAAACACAAAGATAACACAAGAAGGGGGTTGAATTATGTTATAACAAATTTTAGCAAAACCTTTTAAAGACGTATCATGTGAAGGATTTATCAAAAGATTTTTTAAACGTTATTGAGAGAAAGGCGAATGCTGAAAGAAAATTCGAGAAGCACAAAGGAATTATACTAGTTCATCTCACCCTAGAGACTACGTCCAGTTCTTGGCAACAACCAAGATCCACTAACTTAAACAAGTTACAAGTATTCATTTAACCAAGCCTCTTTAGGCTCAACCCAAGTAGTATTTAACTTGCCTCTCCAAGCAAAAACCCAAGTATTCTTTGAATTAAAGCCTCTTCAGGCTTCTATCGATTTCTTAAAGAAAAGGTTGAACGTGAGTTATCTCACTTAGTTTAAACGTCTTATCAGATGAATATACAATAAAGTACAAATAAGCCTTTTTACAAGCAGCGTATATGAATATGACAAGATGAGAGCTTTTCAACAGGTAAAGATTTTCATCAGCCAGCCAATTAACTTTTGAGACAAAGATCTCTTCTCTTCTTCTATTTATAGGCTTCACCAGAAAAGTGTTCGTTGTGAGTACTTGCAGAAGACAACCTTCGTTTGTTGAAAAGATTTGTTGAAGCATTAAATGCAACATTTAATGCCTTTCACCAACTTGTCACTTGATAAGACAAAGCAGTATGCTTATCTTTACCATTCTCGTACTCAATCTTGTAGTAGTGGACGTATCTATTTTTTCATTTTGACATCCGACGCACATTCCTTCGTTTACACGTAAGTCAACTTTCCTCAAGAGTAGATACGTAGACTTCATTTATTTCAAGGTTGTTTACGCTTTTACAACTAACCAATGTGCAGATTATTAGAACATTGTCTGAAAGCAGTTAGTTACTGAAACTTTTAAAGAAAGTTAAAGACGGTACATAAATAGGTGATCAGACAATAGCAAACATGCAATTCTTGAGTGACCAGATGATTGCTTGAAAAATTGTTTGGATTGTTTGTTATTATCAAAATAAATGAGGGTTTCGTCCTTTGTCTTAACACCTTTGCTTGTCCTTGCCACTGTCCTTAGAGCTAAAGCAAGAAAGCCAATGATCTAGAATCAGGTCAAGAAGGTTTACTTTTTCACCAATTAACATGTTGTATAAGTAGAAATGGTCTCATGCAGAGATGTTGTCCTTCGAGCCTTTCTTTGGCATAATGATATGAAAGAGAAAATGTGCAACAACCTACAATCTCTCTTCATATTGGAGATGTAGAGAAACCCTCTCACAATTGTAACATCCCAAGCGTTGATTGTAAGACCTATCTTTTATAATTTATGAATAAATGATTGGATAATTGAAAAGAAAAATTAAATTTAAATTAAATTTAAGTAAATAATTAAAAGAATAAGTGGTTTGTTGATGTGTAAATTTCTATAGAATTTTTTGCAGAAATTGAGTCTGTTTGGATTTCGGTAGTGTAGAGATATACTGTGAAGGTTGGGAAAGTAAAATCTGTAACATGTTGATCCATGATTATGTGATTGAATAATTAAGAAAAGGAATTAAATTTAATTTCCAATGAAAAATACATGATTAAAATATGTGTTTGTTCTTGTTTGAGTTTCTACAGAGATTCCTATAGGAATCTAGACTGTGTTGATACTAGCTAAGCAGAGATTTATCTGTAAAAGTTGATGAGCACCATGGGATCATATAATTTAATCTTCATTAATTTTAAATTGATTATGAATAGACTCTAGTTGGTTTGATAACTTTCCTTATGAAAGATTTAAAACATAGGGTTTTATTCTTTTACTGCTCAAGACTGATTATTGAGAAATTTATCAGATAAAGAAAACTGACTAACTGACTGTTACAAAGATAGTTCAATAACACCCTAAGATATTTTAGTGAGTCATAAATTTATTAAAATTCTTATTCCAATTAAATTATCTTAATTGATTTGGACATCAAAAAATCCTAAACCTTATTCAATAAATTCTGGTATTTGACTGTGTTTTCCTTGACAATGAAGGAAATTAAAATTCCCTACTGCCCAACCCTACACTAATTGTCCCACCCCAACTAAACCAAGTGACCAATTGATTTCCTAAGCTAACTAATTAAGTTTCATCTTAACTAGATATCAAATCCATAAGTACCTATCCCTAATCACATTAAGCTTACATTGTACTTAATGTGTACCCTAAGTGTACTAAAGCCACCTTCTACCCATGGTTTTCTCCTCCCTTGGCCGCCCCCCTCTAGCTTCTAGGAGAAGCTTGATCAATTTTATTTTACCTTAAAATCACATCATTTTAGCAATACTAAGATTACCCTCCTTAATGGATCCAAGTGTCAAAAATCAAAAGCCCATTTCCCCCCTTTAAAACCCCTTGGTCGTGAGCTTAAGGCTTCTCCCTCTTTTCTTCAAAAATTTCCTAAGTGCTAGTGTGTGTGTGTGTGTGTGAAGAGAAGAGAGAAAGGAGAAGGTTTTGGTAAATCCTTCCACCCCTTTGTTTCGTTCTCCTTCCTATTATTTATTCTTCCAAAATCTCTTCCTCCCCTCTTGATGTCTTTTGTCTTCCTTGTTTAAAAACTGACCTAAGGTTGTTTTGGTGTCTTGGGTGGTCCATTCATGGTTATTGTTGATGCTTGTTCAAGCCGAAGTTCAAGGAGAGCCATTCATCTTGCCATTTTCTTCTCAATAGTCCTAGTTTGCCAAATCTTTGGAAGTAAGGAAAGCTATCCCTCGCTTGTGTTTAATATGAGAAAATTTTCGTTAGTGGCTTGAAATGCTTGAATCATTCTTAAACGAAGGTCTACCCAATTGGCTTTAAATTTTTGTTGATGAAGTATAGACCTGGTTGCCTTGTTATATTTTCCAGCACTGACACGCTCACTTGTTTTATTTATATCTCGACCTGTGGTTATTGTATTGAGTTGATTTCACTTGGGAATGAAAGTAGACTTAAAACTGTTCAAAACAGACAATTGGAACATGATTAAGCACTCATAAATGAAGGTGTTAGGCCTACACAATTTAGGCTATGCTATTAGGAAAACACTGACGAGTAGTACCCACCTTTTTGTGTTTCTAGAAATTTGTGCCTTTTTTGGATTTTTTGTTTTCATACATAAAAAGTATATTTCCAAAGATTTCAAATGATATACCACATGGTTATTTTTATTAAGTTTTCCATTTTATATGATTTTTGAAATTTGAGTCCTCTGTATTGTTTTCTGACTGAAAGTATGCCTGGAATAGTTTTAGTACAAAAAAGTCATTAAAAAATCAAAAACACATTGGATTTAAGCAAACTTAGAAATTTTGGAAACTAGATTCAATCTAACTAGTGGTAAAAAGTTTTTAACTAAAACGCGTTTCCTTAATGGTAAAAAATGGAAGATAAATGGCTTGTCCTTGCAGATAATGCAGTCTAACCTCTCTGTCTTTTCTATTTATTTGAAATTTTGTATACTTTAATGAAGAAAAGGTTTTGTTCTAGAAAATAGACTTAAAAATATTTCCAACCATCTAAGATTATATCAAACAAAAATTGTTTACTATTTTTACCTATCCTTGGAATTTGGTGGCTATACACTACTTTTTTCTGAAAGTTTTCGGCAACTGTGAACTTTCAAAAATCACTATAAATTGGGTAAACCTTTGTCTTTAATGATCTTGGTCAATTTCGAGAGCATATTAAATGTATTTTGGAAAATAATTTACTATACTACTAAATGTTCAAAATTGGAAGGGAAAATTCGCAAAACTGTTTTGCTGGTCTTCTAGCAGTGTAATCTAACCTTACTGATTTATTATTTTTGTATCTTTTTTTTTGTAGACTTTTGCTTAAGGTGATCTTGGATGATTTAGAAAATAAACAAAATTTCCTTTTCAATAAGCTATGGATAACATTTTACAAAAACAATTTACCTATTTAATTTTAATAACAAAACTGAGGCTTGAATCTTGAAAACTACTTGGTTCTGTTTTGATTTAAAGCTCTAAAATCTTTTCTAGTTTTATGGAAATAAAATGTTATGAATATTAGAGCTAGGTATATAGGCCAACCCACCCATTTAGGCCAAGCCTGCAAAAACCCACAAAAGAAACGAGCTGGGCCAAACCGCGAAATAAATTGTATTGAATTTTAAGGCCCATGTCCCACTGCATAGCTAGAGGGCTAGCAAGCCAATCCGCAACCCACAAATTAAAAAAAAAATTTATAAAATGCAAAAAAATCAATAAAAATTAATACATTCTGTTGCATCCCAAATAATTTGGTGAATAACAACCAATACATACATAGCTAAAATTTGTGGGCACACATGTCTCAATCAATTTAAAAAAGAAAAAAATCCCATGTTTAGTCTTCACAATATAGAACATGCATAATGAAATTCAACAACTACAATCATAAAAATTTCAAATTGGTGATGTTTCCTTCATAAAAATTTCACAAATGTAACAACGCATTAAAAAATATAAACACCTATCTCAGAAGTAGCAAATCATCACCAAGTGGAGTCGTCGTAAATTGATCCAAAAAGACAAAGACCTGGTGAGCAGTGAGAACCCACACTGTGGCAAGATAGATGCGCGGCGTGGTCTCCAGTGGACGATGGTTGGGCAGTCAAAGACACATTGACAGTGGTCTCTGGTGGATGCACAATGTGACTCACTGACGCTACTGTGATGAATTATGGTTGCGGCAGACGGTGGTTGTGCAAGGACGCTATTGTGACGGATTGTGGTTGTGGCGGACGATGGTCGCATGACAGACAGTGGTTGCAACGAACGATGGTCCCTAAGAGGCTGTGAGTCTATCACGGTGTTGGCAACTTCGCATGTTGCTAAATGAGGCTACTACTTGCTAGGGTGATGGCTGCGCTACACAAATGAAACTCGTTAAAGGGAAAAATCGTAAGTCCTAACCTAGGTTAAGTCACTTATATTTTATTTATTTTTAAAAAAAGTCACGTATTAAAAGCCTACTGGTAGGCACACAAACCACCAATTTAAATCTATTTAAATCGCGAGCTAAATGGACCAAGCTAAAAAGCCTGCATTCTTAAATGGGCCAAATATTTTAGGCCCGTAGCTTGCATGCGTCGTGGGCTAAATAGGTGGCCCGTAGCCCACATAGGCTGTAGGTTAAAAAGGTGGCCCGTGGGCCTTGGCCCATTTGCCCAACTCTAGTTATGATACTTGAAGCTCTTTGTGAACCTTTCTATATAAAAACTGAATATACTCTATAAAAGAATAATTCCTTTTCTGTTTTAATATTTTAAACAAAGGTATTTTAATAATGTTATTTTAAAGAACAAATCTATAAGTTATAAAACTAGGTTTTATGAAAAGCTTATGACCTAAGTTCTGATAATGGTATTTTCAATTTAAAATCTTTACTAGTTCAAATTTAAAAACAGAATTTATAATTTGTAGTCATTAAATAAGAATTGATAAAAGTTTACTAAATGGACCTGATGGAAGTTTCATACTTGATTTTTGTATAGAACATGATATGTTGATGATGTATGGACTTGATGGCATGTTGAGATTTTAAAATGGTGATTTAGACTTATCATGGTGTGATGATAAGTAGTTGTTGATGAAATTTGATGCCATCATTGTATAAGTTGTTGGTGAATTGTTATGTCATGCATGCACGCATGAGTCGAGCAATTTGAGACTAAAGGTGTCAAGGGAATAATTGAGGTGCTTGTTGGGTATGAAAGCTTAAGGATGTGTGGATGGCACGATTCCACAAGAGACTGAGACCTTGCATGCCCAAGTGCCACTTTTTAACCCTAGAGGAGTTTATGTTGATGATACCATAATTAAGGAATATGCTGGATGATTGCTCAAGTTGTTCTCCATAGAGAGGGTTTATAGATGTTGGCATCTACATATTTGTTGCTATGATTAATAAGGTTATAACATGTTGATTTAAATTTGATGACTTGCTATGGTATGCTTATATTCTTTGAATGAATTTATGCTCAAATATACTATTAGTTTCAGTTACTTGTTTTATTTTGCTATGATTGTTCTTTGTTAGGTAGCTTATCCTTGCTTGTATGCCTTTGTGTATGTGTAACTGTGATAATTGCGATGATTTGTTGTCGCAAAAGCAAATGGATGGAGCTCTACCTAGACCCTAAGTTCTCCTTCGACTTCTAAGAGTGCATATTTGTCATGAAGGACGCTCTGCCTTTTGGACCTCACCATAATAGACGGGCAACCGCACGGAGGTATCATCTTTACTTACATGTCGGACCCAGATAAGCCCAAGGAGCTCAAAGGAGTTGCGGTTTGATCCTTTAAATGACCCTATAGCTTTTTCGGTTTGGCGTCACCTAATGCCCCAAGAGGCTAGAGACCATCTTACAAGGAGGTAATGGAAGCGACCCATATAGTTCCTTTTGCCATGTACCTAGAGCCTTAGTTTTGCAGGGAAAAGATCTGCGGTGGATCACTCCTCCTTAGTTGTGAGTTAGTAGCTTTGACCAGATTAGGGAGTGTGTATATGTATTATCCCCCTCCTCTTTTATCAATTGTATTTACAGTTTCATTATAAGTACTGATACACATATCACACGTTGGAGTATTTTGACCTTTTATGTATGAATTAGTGTACAAGGCATCGTGTTTTGCTTGTAGTCGTGTTAATGTTTCTAAGAGTATATGATTTCTTCTTATATGTTCAGTGGCATGGACTTCATTTCTATTAGATGTTAGTACCAGTGAACAGAAAGGCACCTTAGAACGTGAAAAATTTATATTCATTTTCATAAGTAAATTAATTAAAAAGTTTTATAAGTGAATTAAAAATTTAAATCCCAGCTATATTGGTTAAGTATTCTTGTGAAGAAGGTGAGTCATTACACTAATAAGGCAAGGAGCGATCACTGGTGCAAAAACGATGAGGCATAGATAGGGAGTGGCTCCTAATAGGCTTCTAGTGGGAAGGACACATGAATGAATCGAATACACACTAGAATGAGAGGAACCAGAGGTTGTGCAAGTATGTGATTGTACAGTTGAAGATAGCTTAAAGGAATTAATTAGTTCTACCTATATCAACAAGATACATATACATTTCGGTAGCCTATCACTTAAGAACTCCATAGTTAAGCGTGCTTGATTGGAGAAATTCTAGGATGGGTGACCACTTGGAAAGTTTTCTAGAAAGCGTGTGAGTTATGACAAAGCTTGTTGAAAAGTCTTGTGTTAGTTTGTGGGGATAGTCGTCAATCTCGAAAATGGCCAAACGTAACAAAGTAGTATCAGAGAAGGGTCTTTCCTAGTATGGTGTGGTTTAAGGATGAACCAAGCAAAGCTAGCGGGCATCGGGCACTAACAAGGGTAGGGAATGATCACTGATGCAAAAGAGATGAGGCACAAACAGGAGCGGCTTCTGGTAGGCTTTTAGTGGAAAGACATATGAATGAATCAAATGCAACTGAAATGAGAGGGCTCTAGAGCCTGCACAGGTATGAGACTCTATAATTGAGGATAGCTTAAGGAATTAATTAGTATTACTTATATCAATAAGATGCAACTACTTTTCAATAATCTATCACTTAAGAACTCCATAGTTAAGTGTTCTTGACTTAGAGCAACTATAAGATGAGTGACCTCTTGGGAAGTTTCCTAAGAAATGTGTGAATGACTGACAAAGCACGCTGAAAAGTCTTGTGTTGGTTTGTAGGGACAATCGTTGATCTTGAAAGCAGCCAGGCATAACAATAGCATTCTTGTCAGTTGTTGCTGGCCTCATGTTTCCATACAACGCTAGAACAGCGGTTTTAGAAGTATCACACCTTCCCAATCAGTCTAAAAATATTTTCTTTTCCTCTTAAGTGTATCATTAGTTTCATAAAAAACAACATGCATACTTTCTTCTACAACTTGTGTTTTTAAATTTTAAATTCTATATGCCTAAAGGTTGTCGAATAACATAGGAAGATAACCTTTTTGATTGCTCATCAAACTTCCCTAAATTATCTGTATTATTCAAAATATGTATTTGCATCCAAATACATGAAAGTATGATATGTTAGGCTTTCTACCCTTCCATAATTTATACGTATTCTTGTTCAGAATCCTTTGATAGAAACTTAGTTCAAAATGTAGTAGGAAGTATTTATATCTTTTGTCCCAAAATAATTTTGAATACCAAATTCACTCAAAAGAGTTCTAGCCATTTCTTGTAAGGTTCTATTTTCATTTCACAACATCATTCTATTGTGGTGCTCTTAGACAAGAAAAATTATGAGTGATCCTTTTTTCATTAAAAAATTATTTAAAAGAGGTTTTTCAAATTCTCCTCCATGATCACTTTTAACATAAATAATTTTAGAACCTTTTTCATTCTAAGCCTTCTTACAGAAGCTTTTGAATGCATCGAATGACTCATCTTTATAGGATAGGAATAATACCCATGTAAATCTTGAGAAGTCATCAACTATTACAAACCCATATCTCTTCCCTCTTAAGCTAATAGTCTTAGTGGGACCAAGTCTATTTATAGTAATTCTAGTATTTTTTTGAATGGTTACTACATTCTTAGGATGAAAGCTAGACTTTGGTTGTTTTTCTATGATGTATGCATCACAAGCTCTATTCTTTTCATACTTAATTTTAGGCAGACTATAACGCTTAATTTTCCTTTTGTGATTTAATCAAGTTATCTAAATAATTTATGCAAAAGTTAAATTTATTTTATTTGTAAACGAATTAATTAAATGGAATTTGGGTGATTTATTTATTTTACTTTATGTTTATGTTTTATAGGAGAGTGTTAGTAGATTGTAAGTTATTATCCTTATTATGAGATAACTGTGATTAAAGTTTAGTAGAGAACTTTTTACCCAAAATGGGCTTGGCCAATGATACCCTTCAAATGACCCAAACCTAGTTTTACCCTAATAAGGAAAAGTGAACCTAAACCTTTCCTACCTACCCAAAGAGTGTCATCCATGTTGGAACCAAAGACGTATGAACATCCAATCCCTCAAAGTTTTGAAGATAACAAAAGTTATTCAATTTTAGAGTCCTTATATACTTGCTATCACTTTTTAGTAAAAAGCTTTTAAAAGCGTCCAATGTTGTTTTACGAAAACAGGCGTCCAATGCACAACTTTATACCGAGCGTCTAATTACTTTTATTATACATAAACACTCTTTGCAAAAAACGTCCAATATCTTATTTAAGGTGCCTTAAAATTTCAACCAAGTTTTAAGTGGTTTATTCTTGTATGTTTTGAAATTTATGCCTTATTCTTTTGCATGAGAACCAATGTTAAAATATCTCACATTAAATGAAAAGAAAATATGTTTTTGTGTATAAGTACAGCGTTGCAGGAAAGTAAATCAACCTATCAAGCTGCCAAACCAGAATAAGGAATCTTCAAAAAAAATAACTAAAATGCAGATCTGCACCTTCCTTTTTAGTGCAAAAACAAAAGTCATTTTTCTATCTCATCTGCAATCTCAAAACACGTGCAACCGTACATGACAAAGTTTTAGAATGTGTCTCTAAGGATTGATGCTCGTATATCTTAATGGCTATCTTCTCAAGCGCTATATATATCAAGTCCGAAGACTCAAGCAGTAGTAGAGGAACTTAGCAACAAATGAAAAAGAAATCTTTTTGGATGATTTGCAAACTCTCTCATTTTCATACCCTTTGCTTAGCAAAGTTTTTATATCCTCACATTGTCAGTTGTATTTGGTGACTAAAGAATATTGGGTTGTTAAGTGATCTTGGGTTGATCACTTTGTAAGGCTTGAGAGGTTGATAGAATACTTATTTGTAACCAAAAGGTTGGTTAGTAGAAACCCTTTTGGATGAAGATACTAGACGTAGCTCAAGTTGAGTGAACTAGTATAAAATTCCTTGTATGCCTCTCTTTCCTTATCCTTTTATTCGCATCTTTTTGCTTGTTGATAAAGTTTTGCAAAAGTAAATAAATTAACACACAATTCAACCCTTTTCTTGTGTGTTCACATTTCCTTCAGTTGGTATCAGAGCTTGGCCTCTAAGGATTGAGCATTTAACAATGTAGGCGTAAAAAGATCCTGAGTATTTATGGATAACAAAAGACAAGCAGTTAACAAACCACCTCTCTTCAAGGTCAAAATTATGACTACTGGAAACAAAGGATTATAGCCTTTTTTGACGCATGTCACATTGATATGTGGGATTTCGTAGAGACAGGCGACTATCTACCTACTAACGAGAATAGAGCCGAATTGCCAAGAGGTCAGTGGACAGAGGCATATAAACAAAGGTATTTGCTAAACTTGAAAGCTCGAAATGCTATTATGTGTGCTTTGTCTGAGTCTACATATGAAAAAGTACATAGCTTAAGAAGTACTAAAAAGATGTAGGACACTTTAGCTCTTACTTATGAGGGTACCTCACAAGTAAAAAGATCTAAGCTAAGTCTGCTCGTACGACAATATGAGTTATTTACAATGGAGGAAAATGAAACTATAGAACTTATATTTGGAAGATTCCAAACTATTGTAAATAACCCAAGATCTCTAGGTAAAACGTATGATAATTATGATCATATTGACAAAATCTTGAGAAGTTTGCCTAAACAGTAGAGACAACAGGTTACAGCTTTGAGAGCGTCCAAGGATCTAACAACTTTTTCTATGGAAGAGCTACTTAGGACACTCAAAGTACACGAGTTAGAACTGAAGTAGGATGAAGGACTTGGAAAAGGAAAGTCCTTGGCCCTAAGCATTCAACGTCCTATAAAAAGGTCGTCGTCCAAGGCTCTCAATGTGAAAGAATCTTTTGAGGAAGGATCTGAGGAAGAAGATTCTGATAAGGATGAGATCTCCTTTATATCAAGAAAGATACAAGCCATGTGGAAGAAGAAAGGAGGTTCCAGAGCCAGAAACTTCACCAAGCAGTTCAACAAAGATTCCAAAGAAAAAAGTCTATCTGTCTACTTTGAATGCAAAAAGCCTGGACACTTCAAAACTGACTATCCAAGCTTACAAAAAGAGAAAAAAACACCTTCTTTAAGAAGAAAAGGAAGGGACTAATAGCAATCTGGGAAGATATGGACCTGTCCTCCTCTAAGGAAGAAGGAGATGAAGAACCAAACTTGTGTCTTATGGCATATACAAGTCTAGAAAGCTCATAGAATGAGTAAGAAGAAGATGAGTTAAACTTCAATAACTTAACCTCTCTTCAAGAAGCTTATAATGAACTGCTTTCTAATTCTTTGACTATCTCTATTGCCTACAAAGAAATGAAAAGAAAGTTTCAAAGGCATCAAAAGAACTTGACTTGCTTAAAAAGAGTCATAAAGATCTTATAAGAGAGAATGAAAAATTAAAAGCAAAAAAATCAAAAGACTTATCTAAAGTGAAACCACCTGAGGAAGCATTAGAACTTCAGAAAGAGGTAAATCACTTAAAAGAGAGTCTATCCAAATTTGATAATGAAACTGAAAACCTAAACAAAATTTTATCTTATAGACGAAGTCCACATGACAAATCTAGTTTTGGTTGTGATAAAAAGAAATAAGCCTATGGAAAAAGTAAAAATATTACCTTTTGTAAATATTGTGGAAAAGGTGGACATGAATCATCCAAATGTATTCATCATCTAGCTAAGAAGGCATCCAGTGCCTTCATAACTAACAAAAGAGGACCCAAGTCTATTTAGGTACCTAAATCTATGATTATATCTGTTGCAGATTTGTTTAACAATAGAAACGAAACCCTAGTCATGGTACCTGGATAGTGTTTGCTCACAACATATGACAGGAGAAAAGTCTATGTTCCAAAGCCTCCAATAAAAGAATGGTGGATGGGTCACTTTCAAAAGAAATCAAAAGGGCAAGACAATGGGCATAGGTAAAATTGGTAAGCATCCCTTACCTTCTATTAAAAATGTTCTATACATTGAAGGACTTAGACATAATCTAGTGAGCAAAAGTTAATTATGTGACAGTGGACATAATGTTTCCTTCAATAAAGATGGGTGTATAGTCAAAAATACAGATGGATCCCTCTTGTTTTTCGCAAAGAGGCAAAGCAATCTCCACAAGATTGGTTTAAGTGATCTAACAAATCAAAATGTATCATGCCTAGTGTCCATCAAAAGAGTCAATGGTTTTGGCATAAGAAACTTGGACATGCAAGCTTAAGATTAATCTTAAAGCTAAATAAGCATAACCTTATAAGAGGTCTTCCAAATCATATATTTAAATCCGATGTTCGCTATAATGCTTGTCAAAAAGAGAAACAAGTTAAAAATTCTTTTGATTCTAAAAATATTGTTTTAACTTCTAGAGCTCTCAAACTATTACATATTGATTTGTTTGGACCTATGAGAACGACCTCACTTGGTGGAAAACGATATGGATTAGTTGTAGTGGACGACTATACTAGATGGACATAGGTTATATTCTTAAAATACAAGGATGAGTCTTTCAAAGTCTTCTCTATATTCTATAAAAGAGTTCAAAATGAAAATGGGTATTTGCATAACTTCAATCAGAAGTGATATGGAAGGAAGTTTGAAAACGAAAGTTTTCAAGGGTTCTGTGAGGAGAACGAAATTCTCCTACAACTTTTTGTACCTCGTACACCTCAATAAAATGGTGTAATAGAAAGAAAGAATAGGTCATTAAAAGAAATGGCTAGAACCATGTTAAATGATAACTCTCCTAGACACTTCTAGGCTGAAGCTGTAAACACAGCATGTTATTTACAAAACAGAATATATATTAGACCAATCCTAAAAAAGACCCCTTATGAATTGTGGAAAGGAAAAAAACCCAACACAACATTTTTTCATTCCTTTGGATGTCAATGTTTTATTTTAAATATTAAGGACAATCTTAGAAAGTTTGATTCTAAGTGTGACAATGGAATATTGTTAGGCTATTCTGAAATGTCCAAGGCATATAGAATTATAACTCTTGAACCTTAACGGTTGAAGAAGTCATTCATGTAAGATTTAATGACAATAAGTCTGATAGAGAACTATCAAAACTAGATGAATCTTTTACAGATATGAAGCTGAATGATCGCCAAGAACCAGCGTCCAAAGCATCTCTAAACGGCTCATCAAAGGATGAACCGAGAAAGGCCACTGGACAAAACTGGAAAATGAAGAATTATCATCCAGAAGATCAAATCCTAGAAGTACATCATTATGTTAGAACTAGATCAACCTTAAAGGAGCAAGCTTATGCCACCTTGATTTCTCAAATGGAACCAAAGACGGTAGATGAAGCCTTGTTGGACAAAGGATGGATTAAAGCAATGCAAGAAGAGCTGAACCAATTTGAGAAAAATGATGTATAGAAGTTAGTCTCTCTACCCAAAGACAAAACCGTAATAGAACAAAGTAGGTATTCAGAAACAAGTTGAACAAGATAGGTAAAGTAGTGAGAAATAAAGCCATACTTGTAGCTCAAGGTTACTCACAGTAAAGAAGGTATAGACTTTACTGAAACCTCTACACTTGTAGCTAGATTAAAAGCCATTTGCATTTTACTTTCATTTGCTGCTTATAACAATATGAAGCTTTATCAAATGGATGTAAAAAGTGCCTTTCTAAATGGTATAATAAATGAAGAAGTTTATGTAAAATAACCTCCTGGTTTCAAGAATGATACTTTTCCTGAACACATTTTAAACTTAAACAGCCTTATATGAACTCAAACAAGCTCCTAGAGCTTGGTATGAGAAACTAAGTTCCTTTCTTTTAGAAAATGGTTTCATAAGAGGAAAAGTAGACACTACTCTGTTTCACAAAAATGAAAATTTATATTTTATCATTGTGTAAATATATGTGGACGATATCATATTCGGTGCTACTAACAAAGCTCTATGCAAGGATTTTTCTAAGCTTATGATAACATAATTTGAGATGAGTATGATGGGAGAATTGAATTTTTTCTTGGGATTGCAAATAAAGTAAACAAGTAGTGGCATATACATATACCAAATGAAATATGCTAAGGAATTGCTCGAGAAATTTAAGATGAATGATGCCAAAGAAATAAGCACTCCTATGCATCTATTTTTAGTACTTGGACTAGACGACACATCTAAAAAGGTAGACCAAACCACATACAGAGGTATGATTGGATCTCTACTATATCTTACTATGTCTAGACCAGATTTTATGTTTAGTGTATGCCTATGTACTCGTTTTCAATCTGATCCGAAAGAAATTCATCTTACTGCTATTAAGAGAATATTTAGATACTTAAAAGGAACTACTAACCTTGGTCTATGTTTTAAGCCAAGTAAAGAGTACAAGATAGTTATTTTTTGTGATGTTGATTATGCTAAAGATAGAATAGAACGAAAAAGCACCTAGTGGAGGATGTCACCTCATTGGAGGCAATCTTGTTTCCTAGGTTAGCAAAAGGCAAGGAACAATTGCCTTATCCACAACAAAAGCATAATACATTTCAGCAGCGTGTGGTTGCTCACAACTTCTGTGGATCAGGCATCAACTAGAAGAGATTATATTCAAAAAAGGATTATTGATATTCAGTTCATTAACACTGAAAATCAGCTAGCAGACATATTTATAAAACTCCTTCCTGAATATAAACTCGTCTATATAAGAGAACGTCTTGGTACGAACATTATAAAGGAATGACTAATTTCACGTGCATTTGTCCAGAGGATTAACCGTCCAATGGAATGTAGCACCCATTATCATAACAAGCGTCCATTTTGCATGCATCCTTTAGAATGAATATTAAGCATTCATAAAGTTTTAAAATTATCATATATGTATAATCATGCTTTTATTGACAATGATTTGAAATAAATTATTTATTCCTTATCCAAGTCACATCTACAACGTAACTTACATTAAAACTGTGCAACCGCCTGAACCTATATTTATTACACTCTCTCTCTCTTCAAAATTTCAAATTCTACTAAAATACAAAACCCTTGGTTACTTTCTAAACACTTAAAACTCTTACTCCCTTACAAATACAAAACCCTAGCTATCTTTAAAATCTCTCTCCCCTTTCAAAATCTTCAAATACTCAAACCCTAAGAACTTTTCCTCTTCAGTCAATTAATCAAGGCTGGCAGTAATCCAGACACTACTATGAAAGTTGTTGCAAGAGTTGATGGCCCTAACTAGGGGAAGCCACAATACTCGTAGAGTACAAGTTCGAAATTGACGCCTTTGATGATATGGGTGTGAAGGTAAAGGATAATCTTATAAGCTATGGGATTCTCAACTATTTTCACCTGAATGAGATAATCTACCTAGAACTCATCAGACGCTTCTGGAGAACTACTAAGTTCGTAAACAACAGTGTTGTTGGCACTGTTCTAGGAGTGAAAGTTACCATTGATCTTGGGAGCATCACACAAGCTATTAGGTGAGAACGCCTTGCTCCTACATAAAGAATCGATGGGAAAATAGTTTTGGTGGCCATGAAATAGTGGATGCTACTCTTATGGGACCAAAAGCTGAAGGATACGTGGAATACAATAAGCTGACGAAAGAAGGGAAGGCCTTTCAACAGTTTATAAACAAAGGCATCCTTCATAAGGCAGGATCAAAGGACAATGTCACCTTCTGCATCGCTTTGTCCTATTTCACATGATTATTGGGCAATAGTTCAACCTTCCACACCTCATCCTTAGCAATATCTTCAAGAACATGAAGGGAAATGATGTGGATGTGATTGATCAAATCACCTACTTTGCCCTGTTGAATAGAATTTTCTAGATGCAACAGGTGTACCATTAATTCTTCAACCTGCCAAGTATTAAGTAACTCAGCATTAGACAGCTTAGTGGTGGTCACAGGATTTCTCAACTAACTTTTGGGTGAAACAACATAAGCCAGATGAAGACTAGTTTTGTTCTGAAGCATATTTACAAAAAAAAAAAAATCAAAGCCTAGCAATGCGCCTAAAAAAGAACCCATAGAACTACCTCAACAACCAATAGAAGGACGAGCAGCACAACCTAAAAAGCCATAGGACGATGAAACACTATTCATCCAGCCTGTGACTTCAAAAGATATAGCATCCTAGCAATAACCTTCCAATGGCAAATTGTCCAAACAATCTACTGCGTCCAGAGCCACCAAATCCAAGACACAGCAAGAACAAACACCAAAAGTCATCCTTCCTCCCTCTGCATTACCTCCACCTATCCAGCCAGCTAAGAGAAAACTTAAGCGATAGCAAGACTTTGATGATGATGATTGTAACACCCTAAGGGGCATTACTGTAACTAGGTCTATATTTCTAAGAATGAAAAGAAAAACAAACTTGAAAAGTAGACACAACATGCAAATATTACTCATAAATGTAATTAGATATTATATACGAACCATACAGTAATTAAAATACATGCCTAATACAACTTATATATCACCCAAAGGTGTCATATAAAATATAAAGAATACAAAAAATAAATAACGTAAACTACGCTACGACTTCATGCATATGTCTTCACCTGTATCCTGAAAAAGGGAAAACTTAAAGGAGTGAGACATAATGTCTCAGTGAGTGCTCTAAGGATTCTACGACTAGGTCAAACTCTTCTACTCGGACAACCTTCATTACTTATCTCTCATGGCTTTAGCCTCATTGGGTCTCTCATAATTATCCATACCTATGGTCGAGTCTACCCCTTTCAACAATCAATACTCCCTGTTAATTGCTCTCTCATTCTCACAACTATTATATTGGTTTACTATCTCATTCTTAACCTAAGAACTCATCCTCGTTATTTAGATTTTTTTACCCAAAACCCTTTTAAAATTTACTCTTCTTCCTTTTAATATTCAAAGCTGTCCCCAAGGGTCAAGTCTAAGGTTACAGACATCCTAAAACACTTCTATTTCATTCTCTCTTACTTGTCTTATACCTTTCTATTACGCCATGAGGGAATTCAACCTTTCTCTATCTTATTCACAACTATTATTATCCAACTAGAACCCTCATAACTACTATCCTAAGGTCTAGCCTCTCACTTATCGTTAAGGTAGCAAACACAATTCCAATTACAAGCATATAATTGTTTCACATTCTTTGTCTAGTAACTAGACATATACCTCATTTTGTTTTATCAAATAGGAATGACACTTGTGCAAGATATGATCACATGTCCACAACTTTAACATTTCATCACAAGGCACAATTACATTCTTACATAGAATTCACATAAATAGGGTCACATAGAATTCACATAATTACAACATAGCACACTCTAACATATCACACTATAACAAGATACATATGTGTGCTATGTTCCTAAACCACTACTCATGCACATGTGGTACCAACCTAAACTTTTTGGAAAGTAGACTAGGAGTAAATGCAGGCCATAAGAAGTGTCATCGGTACCGATGCCTTTGGCTTTCGCACCCTCAACTAGCATGATATCCCCCGGTGACTAGTCAAGGTTACCCAGTTTTGCCAGTACGCCCCAGGCTCCATGAGATCAACATGGACCATTGGAGTTTTTCCAACCGGATAACTCCCAAGGCTAAGGTTAGACAACCCATCACGGCCTCCACCAGCCAGATTCCTACATACTTTCCTCATCACATAACTCAAATGTTATGATGCATGATCACAAATAATGCTTACAATCTTTTATAGACTTTTATCATGAAACATTGACACAATTTTATATCACACTCAATTTCTTTCAAGGTAAATAATAATCATACAATATAAACTCAACAAGGCATAAGAAAACAAACAACAATGAGTTAAAAACTGCAAAAAGGAGTTCAAAAACACAAAGAACGGAATAGTAAAAGTCGTATCTGCCCAGCAGGACAGAAGTCTCGCCCGGCAGTCTAGCGAACCCGCCCAGCAGGTCCGCGTTGGAACCCAACCCGCCCAGCGGGTCCGTGTGCCAAGCATAAATGCAGAATCCGGTTTTTGAAGAAAAGTCGCCCAACAGCTATCTAATCCCACCGACAAATCCAAGGTACTAATTTTAATTTATTTTTCCTATTGTCTTTGGGTTCTAAATGCTTCAAGATAAATAATTAGATTTTTAATCACTCTTCTACATTGATAATTGGTCAATCTAATCTATAATTTCCTTACTCCCTCACAATCCCCTCAAAACCCATCAAATCCCTAAATTTAGGTATAAGGAGGGAAAAGATAAATAGATGAACAAGAACAAGGAAGGACACAAGGAAAGCACTCACCTTTATGGACATACAAAGCTGAGTTTTAGGGCTTGAATTCTCCGGTTTCTATTCCTCCTCTTCTTCTTTCTTTTCTCCTCATTCTCTATACCTTCTTTCTTCTTCTATTTGTGACGGCTAAACCTAATTCTCCTTCTCTATTCCCTTCTTATAACATGTGGGTTGGTATGTGGCTTAGTGAGCTTTAATCCTATATTGGGCCTTAGATGCTCTTTTGGGTTGTATGATAATATTTCTACTAATTTATAATACTAAGGTATTAATAAGAATAATAAGAATAAGAATAAGAATAACAACAACAATAATAATAATAACAATAAATATAATAACAACAACACAACACAATAATAATAATAATAGGAAATATAATAACAATAACTCTTAAGACATCTTTTGTCTAATAACATATGAGAAGGGTTCTACTAAGAGCTACCTCGTGGTTTATTTCTAGTACTTGAAATTTGGGGTGTTAGAATGATGATGGTGAATTTATTGCTATCTTGCTAAAGAAACAGAAGACTGAGAAAGTAGTT
Source organism: Spatholobus suberectus (assembly GCA_004329165.1). NCBI lineage: Eukaryota > Viridiplantae > Streptophyta > Magnoliopsida > Fabales > Fabaceae > Spatholobus > Spatholobus suberectus. Next base: position 21,724,495 of record CM014737.1, on the reverse strand, counting down.
ACTCCTGCCACTTAACCTAATGAAGCACGAGTTAAGATTATGGCTATGAGAAAGAGGTCATCCAAAGTTAAGACAACCATTGAGAAAAGTAAAAGAAGTAAGTTATCTACTCTAGGCTTTGGTGATCATACTATATCTGAATGTGATTTTGTTGAATCCATTCTTGCTGAGCCATCTGAGCCCCTAAACCTAACATAAATCTAAACACAAGCCCAAACACAAACCCATGAACCCTTACTATCAGATTACCCTTCATGGTATACACCAATCCTTTTTAAACCTAAACTAGACATGCTTCTGCCTAGTGATGAAGGTTATGTGTGCAGTACTTGTGCACCTGGCTTGGACAAACCGTATTTATATGTTAAGCCACCAAGTAGAGAAAGGATATCATATGAAGAATGGTGTACTCCGAAGCCCATTCTAGTGACTATTGCTAGCCCCAAAATCAGTATCAACCTGGATATATCCTCTGCATATGCTAGATAAGCAGAGAACTAAGCCTCGAGTAAGAAGAATTGGAGATTGCTCTTTGAGAAGAAAAACAACCAAAACCTTGTGGACTCCAATGCCATCATTCTGCGTCTAGAGCCTTACCCTAAACCAGAATATGGATTTGACTACTCTCCAATTCCTTTGAATCCATTCATTCATGAATACATCCACAAGCCATCCAAGGAGTACTTAGCATTACCTGATGATGCCATTGTAAGCCTTTCTCTAAAACGTTTCATTAGAAGGCAGTATCCCAAAGTCTTAAAGGCTTGGCGTTTTGATGCACAACATCTTGGGATACTTCAACATAGAGTACCTCCTTTGAACGATCTAGAAACAACAAAGAAGAAAAAGAAAGGGGCATGACAGAGCACAACATTCACATCAGGCCAACAAAACTAAAGTTTAGGCCATCAGACCCAACCGAGGCAGGTTTCTTTCCTACTCCTTTTGAGTTAATGTTCTGTGCAAATTTATAGAGTTCTGCCGAGCTGAAATTTCAAATGTTCATTCCCCCTTCAAAACACATTTCACAATGCACATTTGTCTGCATCCAACCTGACCAAATTTGTCCAAGATTACCCACTCTGGACGAGAACAAAAAGAAGGTGAAACTGTTGACGAAACCTCCTTTTCTGCCACTACCTTCCAGGATTGAGTTTCAACAGTACAATCAAGTTACCTTAGAGTGGTACATGTCTAGAAGATTGGTGCAAGACATGGATGCTAAAAGATTCTAGCATCAGCATATATGGACATGCAAGCAACAAGCGTCCGACAGTGGACTCATTGAACAGGAAAGGGCAGACACTCCAACGCTACAAGATGGTAACTATATGCAACGTCCAGCTCATGTTTTTCACTTTTCTAATACATCCGCTACCTTCCTGAATTCAGCTGAATGTCCTCCACTTCTCAATTCCAAAATGTCCATTTTATATGCCATCATGGATGCTCTAACCAACACAAGGTATATGCAACCCCCTTTCCCTTGGGAATCTCTTTCTCACATTAAAAGCTCCTGCGTCCATATCATCTTCACATTCCAAATTACAAATTCCTTGAAGCACTACCTCCTCCCTCTAACGAAACACCTAACTCTCCACCTCAACCTCCCTCACCTATACCTCTACCTCTACCAACCCCTAGTTCACAAGCCTCAGTCAGTATTCCCACCACCGTCGTCATCCCTCAGCCCACACCTCTAGTTGATCTAGTTCAAGCCTATGTCACCACCCAACTCCAACCCATCATGACCCTCCTCCAACAAATCCTCCAAAATCAACAAGAGATCCTGTGCATTCCTCAACCATATCCTCCTCCACTGCCTCCTAACCAGCAATGACTGTGATGACTAATTCTCTTCTCTTTTTACTAATGTCAAAAGGGGGAGATTAGAAAGGAAATTATTTATGTTCGTTTTAAACTTGTCTTTTAATAAGAATTATTTCTAAATTATTTCTTTCATGCACAGTATACACAGCATACATATTTGATCCGAATATCTATATTGATTGACCATATCTGTTATATATGCTTATATTTACACTTCTTTAAGTTTCTAAGATGTTTTTGTTTCTTTTACTCTGATAGAAATATTATACTCAAGGGAGTATGCTCGAGAACCTTTTTGATCTCCTATCTTTTCTAATAAAAGCTCAAAAATTTAATAAAGTTTATCATTATAAAAAAAGGGGAGATTGTTGGAACCAAAGACATATGAAGTGTCCAATCCCACAAAGTTTGAAGATAAAAAAAATTATTAATTTTAGAGCCTTTATATACTTGCTCTCGCTTTTTAGTAAAAAGCTTTTGAAATCGTCCAATGTTGTTTTACGAAAACAGGCGTCCAACGCACCACTTTATACTGAGCGTCCAATTGCTTTAATTATACATATGCACTCTTTGCAAAAAAAAGGTCCAATATCTTATCTAAGGTGCCTTAAAAATTCAACTAAGTTTTAAGCAGTTTATTCTTGTACGTTTTGAGACTTATGCCTTATTCTTTTGCATGAGAACCAACGTTAAAATATCTCACATTAAATGAAAAGCAAATATGTTTTTGTGTATAAGTACAACGTTCCAGGAGAGAAAATCAACCTATCAAGCTGCCAAACCGAAATAAGGAATGTTCAGAAAAAGTAACTCTAAAACACAGATCTACACCTTCTTTTTTAGTGCAAAAACAAAAGTCATTTTTCTGTCTCATTTGCAAACTAGTTTTTATTATATCATGATTAATTTTTATTAGATCATGATTAATTTCCCTAAAGTTTGCCTTATTATTTAATTACATGCTTTCTAATAGTTTACATTTAAATTGTTCAATTTATAATTTGTAGTAGATATTTCTATATAAATGTATAGATCCCAAAATAGTATACTGATATATGAATAGAGACTAAGTCTCTGCATAGTGAAGCAAAGACTTTGAGAATGAGAGTATGAGTGCTCAAATTTGTTGAGACCAGGGAAACCTCTGCTCAAAGCTAAGTCTATTAGTAATGAACTATTAGATGAGCAATGGGCTACAAGGGACATGCAGTTGGCATGAAAACCTATAGGGAAAGTCACAATTTGGTACGTTGAGGAATGAAAAGTAGAGACCTACTTGCAGTGGACTTGTGGGTACGATATCGAGTGGTGGAAGTCCCATGTCTAAGGTAGCGCTTTTGAGACAAGATACTCGCCTAACTAAGCTTGATAACCCCGACAACTGCTTAGCATTCCAAGATTGGTGCGAGAGTATATCTCTATATGGATAGTGGATGTGTTGAGCTGAAAGATTGATTTGTTCCTCGATGATGATGAGAATTGTACCATGATGATGATGATATGAGAAAGAGGTATACGTACTCTTGATCACTTTTCGGTTTTGGTGTGATGCATTGCTCATCAATAGAGAGTATGGATCTATACATAGTAAAGGGTAGACTATATACATAGTAAAGGATGGACTATATAACTTAAATAAAAACCCTAGGTATCTTTCTTATGATTGTTAGTTGTGTTGTATATCGTGTTTGATAGTAAGATTTCCCACTATCTATGTGAAAGTGATTTTGAGAACAAATAACCTCACCCCTCTACCTTTTCTTTCTATGTATGTTATTTACGGATGAATATACGAAAGATGGTAGTGATACCTAATGATCACGCCCCTATATTGCTCTAGATGATTTAGAGACTACTTAAGTGGACGAGGAGTTGTAGGACCAAGGAGCCTATTTCCTTCTTGGTTATATATGGGATGAGATAGGTTATAGACATTGCTCTTATTTAAGACCTTTTTCTTTATATATTAGTGTCTTTTGCTACGTATTTTGGTAAATTCCCTGTATCTTATTTGACTTTCTATGTATTCAGCTTTGATGTATTTGATAGTAGATGATGTGTACTCAAAACTTATGTACAATACTCGATGCATAATATATAGACTATATTTTTTTTATCTTTTACTAGCATTTCTAAATTCTATTTTACATTATGTTTTTCTATTTTAAAAAGCAACGTATGCAAATTAAACGTAAATAAACAAAAAATTTCACTCCCATTTTCATCAATTGAGTAATAATAACTAATTAAATAAATAAACAAGTATGCGTTGTGTCCAATTTGAACAGGTGTCACAAGGTTGTACACACTTCATACGATTATTGGTGTGAATGAATGAATGCATGAAAATGTTGACTTTATGTTGAAATATCTCATTCTTATTGTTATACTTTACAATGTATCCATATTGCTTATGTTATGTTAATTTGAGTGAGCTTACCCTTGCTTTTCTTGTGTAACTATGATGATCGCATTGATGATATAGGAGTAGACGATGAGACCATGGCAGATTGAGCCACTCATAGCTGATTTTGAAGATGCTGCCGCTTGAGATGGTGTGGTGTGACTAGATGAATGAGTCACATCGACAATTCTAGTGATGAGGAACTATCCTCTTGTTATTTCCTTTTGAGATGTATAGTTGTGGCCAACTAAGGGGTGTGTTTTGTATTCCTCTCCCCCATTTTGATATACATGTAGTTGTTGATGACACATTGAACTTGGTTTCTTTTACATTTATCTTTTTGAAGCACTGTAATGTTGATGCTCTTTATAGGTTTTAGTGCCATGAGGCACCTTAATTATTTTGTTGCTTATATTTACACGTTGTGATGTGACTTTTTTAAGGTAAATGACATTAATGTTTAATAAGTGACACAAAAATGTACACGTGTTTTTCATAAACAAACTAATTAAAGAGTTTTACAAATTTAAAACTAAATTATCTCCACTTTGCATTAGTTGTTGGTGTCATGCAGTGACAACGGGTCGTTACATTAACAACTCATACAAGACCGCCAACTTAGTGCTAGGTGAGACATGGGGCCATGCAATGGTGCCTTAAGGATAAGTGGACTGGCAATTCCAAAAGGGGCGAAGGTCCTTGTAAACTTTGTATCATGACGAGCCACTACCCACATATACTTATCCTAACAACACTATCAAACTCGTCTGTAGATCAGTCATAGGCCTCCCTGAATAAGTGGTGTCTTGATAGGATTTGTGAGTTCCATATGACTATGGTGCTATTTTAAGGGATGTCTCCGTGATGATCGCTCGAACTGATGAAAGTCTTCATGGAGTGAGTCTACATGCATGGTACAACTGATGTAGTCTTCTGCATATCAAATGTTGATTGATGAACCGTTGGATGTGGATTATTGTTGATGGTGAATTATTGTTGGATTATTATTGTTGTTATTATTTAAATATTTCGTATGTATGTAAAATATGCATGTATTAGTTAATTTTGTAAGCTTACCCTTGCACCATTTGCACATGTGGTTTGTGCCTGTGATTATCTCAAACGATGTGTTTGTGAGATCAAATGTTGAGGCGACCCAGAGGCTGAGACCTCCTCCGATGTACTATATCCACATCTTTGTGGGCCCCTATCGTCTTGACTTTCATGAGTCTACCCTTGGAGATGACGAAGCTTGGCAAATTGATTACAAGCTTCAAAGAGTTTCTTACTATGGAGAGCTCACACTATCTTATACTCCCATTGGCACCGCCATCTTTTTCGTAATTGTGCATACATTATTAGACTTCTGGCTACCTATACAAGAAATGTGGAGGGAACCGGATCACACTGCACGTCCCTGCATAAAAGCTAAAGAATACCTTCATCTCTTTCGACAAGGACCCCGTCGCCGTGCAAATATTGCTCGTGCTGAAGAGCAACCTAAGGAGGCTCCACCCAACACACCTCCTTCATAGGTGTTATGTTTAGAGTATGATCAACTCAGGATGTGCTTTAAGTATCCCCCTCCCCTTTTTGTTGTAACTCTTGTTGAAGGGTATATTTATTTCTCTTCTAAACGCATGTCATCTTTTAAGCTACTATATATTTGGATGCTAGTTTGTAGTGCCATAAGGCACAATGTTTACCTTCTGAATGACTATTGATGTTTGCAAGTATATTTCAATTTGCACTGATGTTTATCAGTAAATCCTTGCAAGGGGAGTTTTCATATATGTATGACGAATGTAACACCCCTGCTTTTATTCATTGAACTATTTTTCTATTTATTCTATAGTTAATTTTGGAGAACTGAATGGGAATCTCAAGAATCCAACTCCACAGTTGTGTTTGTATTGATAAATGCTATTCAGTTTAGATTTTAAAAAAAAATTCCGAACAGAGCCTAGAAATGGTAAAATAACCATTTTGTCCAGAAAAAGTTAAATATTGAGATAAATTAATAAAATAGCTAAAAATGTTTAAAATTTATTTTTAAGCCATAAATAAACTTAGAATAGCTAATGGAAATTTTGAGAATTTTTTGGAAATTTTCTAAGACAACTTTTCTGAAAAGACCAAAATGCTCCTAGTTAACTACGGAGACATTTTGACCTCCAAATACTTTGAAAAATTTATATTAAGTATATTTGAATTATGGAATATTATTTTGAGGGAAAAATAATTAAAAATCCAAAAATCATAATTATTTAGCAAAAACTTGATTTATTAGTTAATTAATTAGTTTTTTTAGTAAAATAATTATTATAATTAATATATAAATAGAAAAAGTCTGAAAAAAAAATTTGAGACTCCCAAAAGTATACCCTTTCATGTGGTATGGCTGGTTTGGCCCAAATTCATACCAAAAGCCCACTCTAATTTTCTCACAATAAACTAATATTTAATTATTTTTAATATATAATAATTATATAAAATAAAATAAAAATTAATTTCTCTGACCCCTTGGCTGCTATTCCACATTCAACCATGGTGGGAGCACACCAAAATTGACTTGACCATGGTAAAATTCCACCAAAGTTGAATTTTTTTGTAAATAAGTGCAAAAATTTAATTCTAAATTTAATTATTTTTGCACTATAAATACACCATCACCCTCCCCATTCTCTTCACCACTTTCCTTCATAATAATTCTCCCTCTTTGTCTTGGTTTAGATCCAAGGTCTTCCTCCACTCCAATAGCCAAAACTCTTGCAAAATTCTTCCACCACAAATCCACCATTAAACATATACTTACTTAGCGTCATACCTTGGACTCTTCTTCTATCCTCAAGCTCCACCAACACCACCCACTTTGTCACTATTTGAGGTAAGGGGGAATGGGGTTAAGCTTCTATTTTCATTTCTTAATGGGTTATTGTTGTTAGATTGGCCCCTAATCCTTTTTCTTTTAAGTTAATTCTTGTTATTTCATTATGTCATGTTATTTATTTTTAGCATTATGTCATGTATTTTAAACTTTATAATATGAATTTATGATGCTAATTATTGTTAAGTTTAATCTTGAATTTTTTCAATTAAATTAAGAAATGATCATAGTTTAAGAGAATTCTTAGTATGCTCTGTGGTTGCAGTGTAATTTAATCTTCCACATCAAAAAAAGGTTACTCTTAATATTTGGTTAATTTGTAAAATAATTACACAATACCAACTATATTTATGGTTAGAAAGTTTTTCTTTTAAAAGAAGTTTAAATTGAGAAATTAGAAAATGAGAAGAATAAATCAAATAATTTAAGTACTATACTTGAATTGTGCATGTATGTTTGATTTCTTGAATCATGTGTATGGAATTCTGTTGCTAAAACTTGTTATGCTCATTAAGTCTTGTGACTGTTATGAATCATGAGTGTATGAATGTGATTTCAAAACTCTACTTGGATTGTCCAGAGAACGTGTTATGAAATTTAAAGAACAAATTGTATGAAACCCTCTGTTGAGATGGGATCATGCTGTGAAGCATGAGTGCCTGTGTTTTGGGAAATTACAGTTTGGTACACTGTAGGGTGAAAAGCAAGGACCATTGTTCGGGTCTTAAGGGTAAAGGTACCGAGTTGTGAACGTCCCAATCACCAAGATAGCACCGTTGAGCCGGGATAAATCGCAGTAAATCAACTTGGTAACACTGACGCCTGGTCAACATCACAAAGATTGGTGGAGTGTATACCCATGATGGGCATGAAGCCCTTTCCTCGAGGATGATGATTACGACATGGATGTATGTACCTTGTGAGGGCTTATACAAAATCACTTCCTAGTGATTCCTGATGATTAAAGTGAATCATCAAAGATGGGTATGGATCCATATGTCGATAAAACTCTATGATTGAGTTATAATAACGTAGGTCAGATCTTAGGATTCCCTATGTATGATTGTTTAATAATTATGTATTTATGTTTTAAACCTATTAAGAAAATGAATGAGGCTTTATGAAACCTCACTTCTTTTCTATGTTTCTTTTTATATACATTCGTGGTTTGAGTAGATGCAGCCATTCCACAGATACAGGAGACTTGCTGTGAAGACCATTGAAGATGTAGCTGACTCGTAGACCTTAGGATATTTTGGGGAGGTATAGTGTAGGCAAGTAACTAGGATGACTTCTGATGTATGTCTTTCGTTTGTACTGCCTAGATGACTATACTTTAATCATGTACCCAAATTCGACGCATACATATATATAGATAATGCAATGATATTCTTTTATGATTATGGTTCTTTATATAATATTTTTGTAATTTATTACATGTTCGCAAGAAGTGAACATGGGAAAGTTTTAGTTAAATTGACGTTATTACTTAGCCTTTTAATCAACTGTAAAGACAATTCCCTAAAATTAGTAGGTGTTATAACAAATGCAAAAAATTTACCCAAGTTTTTCATTAATAAGAGTTTTACTAAAATTGAACCTTCCGCTCTTAGTTGTTTGGTGTCATGTAGCGACAGGAGGTTGTTACATTTGTGGTATCAAAGCTGGTCGTGTCTTTGGGAACAAATGTATAGGAAATAGGTTTGTTGCATCTTTTGCTATGTGTTGTGGGATAATTTCTGTAAAAAAGTACTCATTAGATGTACAAGTCGATGGACCTTTCTCTCCTAGACTATTTCTGAAAGGAAACAATTATTTGGTGATTCTTCGCCAATGATATGTTGCTAACAGTTGCTTGATCTTGTAGGATCACAATAAAGAGACCCAATAGCCCTCTACCTCAAAATGACCTAGCACAGATCACTTTGTTATGGAAGCGATGGTGGCTGTCATGACTCAACAACAAGTAACAATAACACAACAATAAACTACGATGACCCAACAACATTAAGATGTTATGGCATAGTTGGAAGTCACTCGAGTTGCTAAGGAAGTTACATGTGTTGCTACCCTTCCTCCTAAACTTCAGAGACTCACTAAGTTCAGGAAGAATGACCCTCTACAGTTTCAAGGATAATTCAACCCGGACACAGCTGATCTCTGGATATAAGAGATTGAGGAGATCTTTTGAGCCATGAACTGCCCCAACGATCAAAAGGTGACGTATGCCACTTACATGCTGGTGGGAAAGGCCAAGCATTGGTGGCAAGGAGCCCAACAATTGATGGAAGCCTTATGGAGAGGCCATCATGCAACGAGCCGTTGTCTCTACTGAACAATACTACTATTTCTACCTTCTCATGTAAACATAAATATAACCAAAACATGTATATAAATGAAATACATTCATCTGAGAGATTTATTCATCTCTCCTACAGCCAATAATACATGTCTTTACAACTAATAAAGAACAAAAGAATAGGGAATAACACTAAGGCTATATAACAAAATCAAATATACATCAACGGGGGAGAGGGGTACAAAACACACTCCTATGGCTAGTCATACTATACATCTCCATCAGAAGAATAAAGCGAGCTACACCACCAAAAAAAACAAAAGCGTGACTCGTCGCATTACACTACTCCAACCCAAACTCCACCTTCATCTATAAGAAGCTGGGTCCGCTGAAGCCTTATCGACTGCTCCCACGTCATAGGACATGATCATCACAGTCACACCAACACAATAGCAACAGAATAAATAACCATAACAAAAAAAAAAACACAAGGCAAGGATAAGCTTACTAAAATAAAGACATAGCATATAATTAAGAAAATCATCAACAGTTCTCAACATTCACACACACATATATATAGCATACATTCATGGCAAAGAGTTCTCAACTCAGAATGCCATGTTACAACAAATCCATCACAACTATGTCATTGCATGATGACACAACTCTCATGAGATTCATAACAATTCGAGCGATCAGCCAAGTCACAGCCCCTACCATAAGATCTAGCACTCATTTAGGGATTGCCAAACTATGATCTATAGACAAGCTTAGTGGTGTGTTAGGATAGCATATGTGGGTGGTGGCTCACTGCGACTCAAGGTTTGCATTACCTTGGCCCTCTATGGAGTTGCCCATCCACTCATCCCCAAAGGCCCATCTTTACAACCCCATGTCTTATCCAAGCACTAGGTTGAAGGCCCTGTCTGAGCCGTTAGCTCTAGTCAACCAACCAACTTATGTGCTTACTCGCACCACGGCATGAGTCCATTGTCAACTAACTCAGCCGCCAACATACACATGATATGCATGTATCACATCACAACATCAACTCAATAACAACAAGTCAACATATATATATATAAGGCAACACAACACCATATAGGCCCGATCAACACCACACGTGGTCCAACGAAACAACTATTACCAACCACATACAGACCCAATCCAGCCCCAAGCATGGTCAATAGGTAAGGCCCTATCCAAGCAGCCCATACCTCGTGAGAAATCTCACACAACAACTTTATTCACAATAAGTGAAGGTTCTATCCAAGCAACCTACCACTCCTATTACATTCTCAACAATTCTCACATTAGACTTACACTAGGAGCCCTTCTCAATCATGTTTTTAAACAACCAAGAAAATACATCTTAACAACATCAGACTACCTTGCTCGCTCAGTAGTCCATATGCTCGCTCAGCGAGGGTCTTCTTTACAGAGGGCCTACTTTCCCCCACAAAGGCTCTCGCTCAACGACCATAAGTATTGCTTAGCAACCATCCTGTCTCTAGGGTATCTCGCTCAGCTACAATTGGGATCGCTCAGCGAATTCATTCCAGGGACTTCTTTCAAATCTCTACCAACAACAATTCGCTTGACAAGTCATCTACTCACTCAGCGACTAGCCACTCTAGAGAGTAGCCAGAACCTGCATACACTTCTTGCTCAACAGACACGGTGTTCACCCACTTACAACAGAGAGCAACAACTTTCCAAGACCCCAATTCACTCAATAAGGTCAGCACTCGCTCAGTGAATTACCCTTAGGCATTTTGGAATGCCCATACTCACCTAGCGAGCTTCATACTCGCCCAGCGAACCCTTTTCTGGAAATTTCTAGATTTCCATGAACACTCACTCAGCGAACTAGATTTTGCTCAATGAATTCCTCCTACTCTTCAACTATCACTACAACTCAAGAACACTCGCTCAGTGACGCGATGGGTCGCTCAACAAATCACCAACCCAACAGCCACCCTTCAGTCTCAAGGGCATTCTCATTCAGCGAGACCTATAGTCGCTCAACTGACTATCAGATGACAAAGCCAACAACTCTCGTCGAAAAACCCAAAGATTCAAACTTTCTACTCACTCACCTCCCCCCCCCCCCCAAATCAACTCCAAGAGGTCAAATACAACCACACAACGATCCACAACAACATACTCAATGCATTAAACAATCCATACAACATTCAAACAGAAATCAACCATGAAATCAAGAAACATATTTTCAACTATATTTCCAACACAACTCAACCAAATTATGCTTTCAAGTTTAAACCACGACAACATACACACACTACCACATTCATAGAACAAGTATTCAATGAATGTAAGCTTCCTTGCCTCTTGGAGCTTCCAAATCTAAATTTGGGAAAGGAAGAGAATGTGGAAAAACGGGCTCTTGAACCAAAACTTCAAAGAAGCATTCCTCTTCACAACAATTGAATGGAACAGGTCTTGAAACCTTTATATTCTCCTGGTGAGGTTTGAGAGTGTTTAAGAGAATGAGAGAGTTCTGGTTTGGCAAAAGTGAGAAAAATGATAGGGAAGACTTTTTAGGTGTCTTTAAACTCTCTTGGGCCTCACAAAGGCTTTGGGCCCACTAAAACCTATGGCCCATCTAACCAGTCCCCAAGGCTCACAACTAGTCTAACACTGTTGTTCCCTTAACAACCCAGATAAAATACAACCAACACTCTCATTTTGGCTCAAGAACATTTTCCATAAGTTCCTTAAATTCAAATAGGAATTCTAGGACAAACAACACAAAACAGCAATTGACACAACAACAACTTATTTATTCATTTTAATCACCAAGATAACATATTATATTTTCACTTTTGGTTATTAAATCACTAAATCACACATTAGCAAAAACACAGTGTTACACATCACGTGGAATGGTTTCAGGAATCGTTTTCTAGGGAAGTATTTCCCAAACAGTATAAGGCATCTAAAAGAGACAAAGTTTTTGAAGTTATACTGAGGTATGATAGTCAGCGAGTACGCGACCAAGTTTAAGTTCTTATTTGGTTCTACACTCGTGCAACCTGTAACACCTACTATAATAAGACAAGCGTTTATTATTTCTTAATCCTTTTGTTAGAAATGTCGGCTTGATTTAAAACTTTTTCGTACTTATTTTTCGCAAATGTTCAATAAATCAAAAAGATATTACATAAAGAACCATGATCATGAAATAAACATTGTCATATAATGTATATGCATCAAGTTTTTCGTACAAGTCAGATGTCAAAGTACATACATAAGAAATATATCTTCAATACATCAAAGGTACATCAAAAGAAATCCTAGGTACACGCCTATAACTATACAACAAAAAGACCTATGTTAAAGCAGTATACGTCTATATTAGACCATCTCATCCCACATGATCTACAAAATTCATAAGCCAAGTCGTCATCACTGCGAATCCTCAAAGTCCATTGCATCAATATCCTTTGAGACTATCATATCCTTATCCTTGTCATCTGAAGATACATGACCATTACGCAACTACCCAAGGCCGTCAAAGCTATTAACACTACTGACCTCAGAAGAGGAGGCAATCCATCCATAGTTCTTACCCTGGTAGTAAGAGGGGCCAGATGAAGACTCAGTAGTATTACGGTAAGGTGGGATCATGGGTGGTTGCTTGTAATACTGAAGATAGGGTGCAAGAATCACCATGATGCCAATACCGAGAACGTTGTCCATCTGGGGGAATGGAGCATCATCCATGTTCATATCTACTAGCGAGAGTAGAGGTGGGTGTGGTCCTTTAACAAATTCGTTAGGGGAGATCATAGAATGAGTCATAGGTATGGCTAGCTGTTGCATCGAAATAAATAGGTTAAGAATAGAGGACATAAACATGAAGGTCATGTGCCAATGATAGGTAGAATACTAGGCAACCAGGTCATAGACCTAGTGTCCTTAGGGACTATATGAGATGTGAATGTTCGTCATCCCATGAAAAAGACCCATCTACTCATACCACGGTTGTATATGAAAAGAAATAGAAAAAAAAAAGAGTGAGGTTTTTATAAAAGCCTCATTTGTCTTCTTAACAAGCTACAAACAATGAATTAAACAATCAATCAGGAAAATCCTAAGGTCTGACCTACATTATTGTCACTCACTTACAAACCTTTACTTGATATATGGATCCATACCTCTCTCTGATGATTCACTTTAAGCATTAGGAATCACTAGGAAGCGATTGAGAGTTCGTATAATCCCTTATAAGATATAAACATCCATGTCGTAATCATCATCCTTGAGGAAAGGGCCACACACCTATTCGGGATATACACTCCACCAATCATGGTGATGCTGAGTTGGCGTCAAGGTTATCAAGTCGATTTATGTGATTTATCCCAACTCAAGGCGTTAACCTAGTCGTTGGGACGTTCACAACTCGATACCTTTACCCTCAACACCCCAACAATGGTCCCTGCCTTTCATCCTGTAGTGAACCAAATTGTGACTTGCCAAACACTGGCAGTTACACTTCTCAGCATGATCTAACTCAATCGAGGGTTTTCCTATGACTTTATTTTTAAGTTTCAAGACATGCTCTCTGGATAATCCAGCAGAATTTTAGAATTACCCTTTACAAAGATTTACATTCATCCATCACATTTATAATAACTTAGAAACAATTTCAAATAGAAAGTATAGCAAGAAAATGTCAACAATTAAAGTTGCATACAAAATTCATTTCATACATACGTACTTTTAAATGTAGTCTCTCAATTTAGTTTCTTTGATTTATCCTTTTCCTTTTCTAATTTTTAAAATTAGACTATTTTAAAGGTAAAACTCTCAATCCATAAATATAAAGAAAATTTAGAAATTAAAGTTTGAGAGAATTTCTTTCCTGATGTGGAAGGTCAGGCTAGGCTACAACCTTAGATCATACTTAGAGTTTCTCTTTAACTATTTCCTTTTATTAAAACCAAGATTTATATTTTTCCCATTTTTCTAACAAAAACATGTAATTTATCTACAAGTGTATGCATTTTATTTTGTTGACAAAACTTTTACTAGAAAGGCTTATTTGAAGAAAAAAAAATTCATTTTCCTATACTAGCCATAAGTTGTCTAAAAATAATTAAATGCAAGACAATTAAAATTTTGTCCAAGAAAATCTCATTTTCAAAAACTTTTCCTAGTTCGGCCTAAAGCCCATTTAATTCAATTGACTTAAAAACCTTGTTTCTTAAATTAGTTCACAAAATTTAAAAGAACTTGCTCTTTTAAGAAAACTTTTCATTTCTACTTTCCTACTAATCCTAAGGTCCACTTTTACCAAATTGAGCTAAATTAAATAATTGTCAAAGTGCTCAAATTTAACAAAAGAAAATTAATTTTTTCCCTAATTACTTAAAAAAAAACTATGAGCTTCTTCATTATAAAACAAAGTCAACTTTTGATTTTCTCACTTAAACTTTAGATACTTCACCAAAATTAAATTTCAACTTTTGTAGAAATTTCATCCAAGACTTTGCTAATACTCTAAGGATCGAAATGTCCTACTAGCCTAAACCTTATTCTACTACTTTCATTTCGAGTTAATTTTGTATAAATAATTTGATTAAAAAAAATCTTTTCCACTTTGTTTCACAATGGGCTGAATAGCCCTTTTTAGAAAAAGGCCCAAATTTGTTTGTTTTTCTTTCTAGGTTCATTTGTAAAAAAAAAAAAAAAATTGAGGTGTTTACTAAATGGTCTAGAAAATTTTCATTCTATAATTTTTATTTATTCCCTAATCAACCTTATTTTAGTTACTTAGTTTAAAAAAAAAATGTTCCTAGCCTTGCTTTTAGCAAAAGGGCTGTGAGCCCATAAGGAAAATAGGTTCCAAAATTTTTAATTAAGTGATGATCCAAGGCCAAAATTTTGATTTAAAAAAATATAATTAAGTTGTATAAAACTAAGCTCTTTGATAATTAATCATAGTAGGATAATAAATTATAATGACATACCAATAATAGTAAAAATAAAGGCAACATAGAAAGCAAATAAAGCTTAAATAAATGACAGTGGAAGGGAAAAAATGGAAATAACAACTTTAAGACAATAATAAAGTAAATAGCAAGAGTTAAATAAATAATAAAGTAACTAGCAATAATTTAAATGGCAAAAATATAAATGACAATAAAGTAAAGCAAGAAATTAATATGGACAAGGAAATAAATGGCAAGAATTAAATAAGAAAGCAAATGACATAGAGTAAATGGGAAAAAATATAAATGGAGCAAGAATTAAAAATAAATAGCAACATAAATGGAAATAATAACAAGAGCAAGAAAATAAAGAACATCAAAGTAAATGACATTAAAGTAAAACAAGAAGTAAAATGAACAAGAAATTAAATAATCTCTTATATACATATATATAGATATATATACATATGTATGTATGTATATATGTGTATACACACACACACAAACACACACACACACACACACACATATACACATACATATATACATGTATATGTATGTATATATATATTACATATAGCAATAATTTAAATGGAAAAAATATAAATTACAATAAAGTAAAGCAAGAAATTAATATGGACAATGAAATAAATGGCAAGAATTAAATAAGAAAGCAAATGACATAGAGTAAATGGGAAAAAATATAAATGGAGCAAGAATTAAAAATAAATAGCAACATAAATGGAAATAATAACAAGAGTAAGAAAATAAAGAACATCAAAGTAAATGACATTAAAGTAAAACAAGAAGTAAAATGAACAAGAAATTAAATAATCTCTCATATACATATATATACATATATATACATATATATACATATGTATGTATGTATATATGTGTATACACATACACACAAACACACACACACACACACATGTATACATGTATATGTATGTGTATATATACATGTATATGTATATATGTATATAGATATAGATAGATAGATAGATAGATAGATAGATAGATAGTAGGATTAGTATAATAATAAGGGATAACCCAACAAACACACCCATTAAGAAAACAAAATTAGAGACTTAAACCTCACTTCCCCTTTACCTTCAAGTATGGTTTGTCGGCGAAATATGGAACAGGAAAGGAGGTATTAAGGTTTAAGAACTTAAACTATGTTGAAGGTGCTTTAATGGAGGAAAAAAAATTCAAGACTTGGTGGTGGTAAAGGGCTGGTTGTCCAGCAGTAGCAAAGAAAGGGCTTAGATTTTTCTAAAAGGGAAAGTGAGAATAATGTAGTTGTTTGGGGTATATATAGGTAAAAATAGGTATAGTTTAGATTTAAATTTTGAATCAAAAATCAATAAATAATGTTTTTGAATGTACTTTCCAATGTGCGGCTGAAATATAGCGTCCAACACCAAAATGGGGTCTAAAAATTCAAAAAAAATTACTTTATATAATTATTAGATATTAAAAATAATTAAATATTAATTATTGCAATAAGATTAGATAGGATTTTTGGGTAAATCTTTGGAAAATCTGGCCACATCATGTCCTCACATATATTTTTGTGAGTCTTACAAAAATTTTCAAATTTTTCTCATTTATATATTATTTATAATAAAAAAATTCACTAAAAATGTCATTTATAAAGCTAATAAATCAAGTTTCTGTCAATTAAATACAATTTTCGGGTTCTTCACTATTTTTCTCCCAAAATAAAATTTTTATAATTAAAATATACTCAACATAAATTTTTCAAAATATTTTGAGACCAAAAAGTCTCTGGTTGTCGATTAGGGATATTTTGGTCATTTACAAAAACTATCTCAATAAATTTTTGAAAAATTTCTAAAATTATTATTAATTATTCCAAGTACATAAATGACTTAAAAATAAATTTTAGACACTTTTAACTATTTTTATATATTTTGTCAATTATCTAATCCTTATAGAGGCAAAATAGTCATTTTACTCTTTTTCTGGGCTTCACTTTAGAAAAATTATTAAAAATTTGAACTAATTACTATTCACTAATACAAACGTAACCGTGGGGATTAGACTCTTGAGATTTTCATCCAGTTCTCCACAGATAATTATAAAATAATTAGAAGATAGATTAGTAAGTAAAAGTGGGGTGTTACACAACCATCGAAGAATGGATATGCTGAAAGTTTGAAGAAGGATTGAGACACAAGTTAAAGAAGATGATCGTACTAATGCTGATTAGAGAGTTCCCAGAGTTGGTGGAGAAGTTCAAGACCGTGGAGCATATAGAGTGTGGTACCAAAGTTATGAGGACTCAAGGAGTTGGATCATTTGGATCCAACAAAGGACAACATCAAAAGAAGTCGTATAGTAGGTCGTAAGAGCAGTAAAAGCACTACAAATATCAACAGCGAGAGACAAGTTTAGTTGCTTCAAGTTTCCTAACTACCCCTCAAGCTAGAGAACAAGGAGTTAAATGTGTTAAGTGTGGTGGACCGCATTACGCCAGTCAGTGTTCCCTAAAGAGCAATGTGTGTTACAAGTGTCAAGGATCAAGTCATATAGTAAAGGATTGTAAAATGCTAGCCAAGATAGAGCCAATAGTGAATGTAGTGAAAGTAGCAAGACCGACTTCATTAAGGATAGTCTTTGCCATTAGTGGACTTAAAGCCTCCAAATTTGAAGACCTGATTCTAGGTGAGTATGTCACAGCTAGTAACCTTTTAATTGTACTGTTTGGTTCAGGTGCTACTCATTCTTTTTCATCATGACTGTATGGATAGATTAGGATTGTCTACATGCCCCTTATCTTTCGATTTGTTAGTTTCACTCTGATTGCTACTCCCATAACAGTTTTCATAATTTGTGTTGACTGTTCCATTTTAGTTAGTGGACATAGTTATTGAGTAAACTTGATATTTCTTCCCTTGTCTGACCTAAACATTATCCTAGACATGGATTGGTTATCTTCGAACTGTATCCTCATAGATTGTGTTAGAAAGACCCACATCTTCCCTAACCTGAGGGTACTAGATTTATCACTACTAACCAAGAGCAAGCTGCTTTAGAAGAAAAAGCCCAAGGATACGTGATCAAATTTTTCTTGGAAGTCAAGTATGACCTGGACTTGGACTTTATGACAGTAGTCAGGAATTTTTTTGAAGTTTTTCCATAGGATGTACCTGGTTTACCTCCTCAACGATAGATAGAATTGGCCATACACTTGGTTCCTGAAGCAAGACTGGTGTTTGTAGCACCTTACCAAATGGCACCTGTTGAGTTAATGAAACTGAATAAGCAAGTTAAGGAGCTTGTTGAGAAGAAGATGATTTGACATAGTGTTTCCCCCGTAGGGAGCATTGGTGTTGTTGGTATGGTAGTTCAAGATTATGTGTAGATTATCATTAGCTAAATAAGATTACAATCAAGAACAAGTACCCATCACCAAGGATTGATGATCTGATGGATCAGTTGAGAGGAGCCACAGTTTTCTTCAAGATAGATCTACGTTCTAGTTATCATTAAATACGAATGAGGGATAGAGATATACTAAAGACGGCTTTCTGAACTCGATATGGGCATTACGAGTATGTGGTTATGCCTTTTGGAGTGACAAATGCCCTTGTCATATTCATGGATCACGTGAATAGAATCTTTTGTCCTTTCTTAGACCAGTTTATCATTGTATTCATCGATGACATTTTAGTCTATTCTCGTACTAGTGAAGAGCATATCAAGATTGTGTTAGGGATCTTGAAGGAAAAATAGTTGTATGCCAAGCTTTTGAAGTATGAGTTTTGGCTTGAAGAAATGAATTTCCTGGGTCATGTGATTTCAGCAAGAGAAATTATTGTAGATCATCAAAGATGGAAACAGTGTTATAGTAGGAACATCCAAAGATAGCTTTAGAGATCAAGAGTTTTGTTGGGTTAGCAGGTTACTATCAGAGGTTTATAGAAGGATTCTCAAAGATAGTTGCACCGTTGACTTAGTTTATCGCAAAGATCAACCATTTGCATGGACTAAAGCTTGTGAGCAAAGTTTTTAAGAGTTGAAGCAGAGGTTGACTAGCTCCCCTATTTTGGTTCTACCAGATCCTAGTGAACCTTTTGAGGTTTATTGTGACACATCTCATTAAGGATTGGGATGTGTGTTGATGTAGCATAAGAAAGTTGTGGCATATGCATCAAGGCAATTGAAGACTCATGAAAGGAACTACCCTATGCATCATCTAGAGTTAGCTGCAATAATGTTTATGTTGAAGATATGGAGACACTATTTGCATAGAGCAAAGTATGATGTGTTCAGTGACCACAAATTTTTGAAGTATTTGTTTAATCAGAAAGAGCTCAAAATAAGGTAGAGAAGATGAATGGAGTTTCTAAAGGATTATGACTTTCAATTGATGTATCATCCAAGAAAGGCAAATGTTGTGGCAAACGCTCTTACCAAAAGACTGTACATATGTCAGCTTTGATATGAAGGAGTTGGGGCTAGTAGAGAAGTCCAAAGATCTGGATCTGTATGTTGAGGTGGCTCATAACCATATCAGTTGTAGGATGATTACAATGACAAATAGTTTTCTTGAAACCGTTAGAGGTAAGCAATTGTTAGATCACACTTTATGCAAGACCAAGTAATTGTTGGGTACCAACAAAGTTATAGGCTTTAGTTTAGTAGACGATGGCATTCTAAGATTCAAATGTAGATTTTGTGTACACTCAAAGTTGAAAAAACTCATATTGGATGAAGGTCACAAGAGTAGACTCAGTTTACACCCAGGTACTATGAAGATGTGTCAAGATCTTAAGAAGATGTTTTGGTGGTTTAGCATGAAAAGATATGTAGCCGAGTATATTGCAGCTTGTCTGACCTATCAGAAGGCCAAAGTAGAACATTAGAGACTTAGTGGTTTGTTGCAAAAATGGAAGTTCTTGAATGGAAATGGGATAACATCACTATGGACTTTATGGTAAGTTTGCCTAAGATAGCAAGAGCATTTGATGCTATGTGGGTCATTGTTGATAGGTTGACGAAGTATGCTCACTTCTTACTTATTAACATCAAGTTTTCCTTAGAGAAGTTGACTCGGTTGTACATCAAAGAGGTTGTTCACTTACATGGAGTACCTTCAAGCATCATATTAATAGGGATCCAAAGTTTACATCACATTTTTGGTAGAGTTTGCATCAGATGTTGGGAACAAAGTTAAGGCTCAATTCAGCTTAGCACCTACAAACAAATGGCTAATTGGAGAGGACAATCCAATCCTTGGAAGATTTGTTACGAGTGTGTGTTTTGGATCATCTAGGAAGTTGGGATGAAGTCCTACCTTTGGTGGAGTTCACCTATAATAACAGTTTCCACACTAGTATCAATATAGCGTCGTTTGAAACCCTATATGGCAAAAGGTGTCGGATACCACTTTGTTGCTATCAAGATGGCGAGCGCTTGTTTGTTGGGCCCAAGTTAGTACAACAAATGACAAAAAAGATCAAAAAGATTTAGGAGAACATGAAGATTGCCCAAAGTCGTCAGAAGTCATATGTTGACAAGCAAAGGAAATGCTTGAGTTCGTAGAAAGTGATCATGTCTTCTTAAGAGTTACACCCATAATTAGGGTAGGTAGGGCGATAAAATCCAAGAAACTTACCCTTAAATTCATTAGACACTACTAGATTTTACATCGTATAGGTCCTGTAGCTTACCAAATAGCTTTACCTCCTTTCCTATCCAATATACATAATGTCTTTCATGTTTCCTAGTTGAGAAAGTATACCTGTGATCCCACACATGTCATAGGGCCTAATACAATGCAAATTCGAGAGAACTTGACCTATGAGGCTCGACCTGTAAAGGCTGAGGATTAGAGGGTAAAGCGACTCAAAGGCAAAGATATCAATCTTATCAAGGTTATGTGGAGTGATGTGACTGGTGATGCTACATTTGGGATTCGCCCGTCCATCTATCCTCAAGGTCCATCAATAGCTACCCCACTCTTTCTTCCAGCAGTAGGTTGAGACCTATACACCAACCTTTGACTTACGTGCTTACTCGCGACGCCGTCCTAATAGGACCCATGCATACACGTTCATACCAATAATAGCAACAAAACATTAACTCAGCACATGATTAAGAGTCATACTTTATTTCCAAAATCAATTCCCCATATCTGTAAATTAACAGATAATGTATATTATCAAAATTCTTGAACTTAAGCTTTGGAGTTTCTCTCTTAAATCTTTTATGTTCTATTAATCCTTTCTAATAACTTAATAATTAATATTCTCAATAATATGGAAACTAAGAAAATTTTATCTCAACAAATTATACTTTTATACGTAGGAAAATATACTTATTAGGATAAAAAAAGGAAAGTTCATAAAACCCTCTAATATACTAAAATATAAAATTTAATATTTTAATTTACCAAAATTATTTTCTATTGAGAAAATACTATGTATGTTTATATATATATATATATATATATATATATATATATATATATACATTCGTTCTTACCCTTTCTTTTTTTTTAAGGCATATTTGAATGCCAAAATTTGTTTTCCAGCAAATTCACAACATTATACATATTTTTTTTCTAATCATTATACGAAGTCACAGCAAAAATAATAATAATAATAATAAGGGTTTTAAGATTTAAAATATAGGTATTTTAAGTACTTTGTGATTTTAATAACACCCACTATCATCATCAAGTTCATCTCTAGCATTTTTTTTTCTTTTTGTGAAAGGAAAATAGATTTATATACATATCCAGGCAGCTCAATCAACTCATGTAACATGGTGTTCAAAATGTGGGCAAACAAAATTCCTACAAGCATCTAATCACTCCATTAACTCAAATAGCCATATAACATAATAAAATTGCAAGAAAACATATTTCTTTCACACCATACAACAGCTACTCCATCTCATTTTGTCTCATTTTTTATTTTATTTTTTAGACAAGAAGGTAAACCAAGATAACAAGAACTTAGAGGAAAATAAATAACTTCCCAACAGCATTTTG
Organism: Spatholobus suberectus; assembly: GCA_004329165.1. Taxonomy (NCBI): domain Eukaryota; kingdom Viridiplantae; phylum Streptophyta; class Magnoliopsida; order Fabales; family Fabaceae; genus Spatholobus; species Spatholobus suberectus. The sequence goes on along the minus strand of CM014737.1, from coordinate 21,702,085 downwards.
GCCTTAGCAAGCATTTCAAAATCTACTAACAGCAAGCATATATACATATATAATCACTTAGTTCATCACTTTTATATGTACTAGTATATTAGAATTAGAAGGACAAGAGTAGAGACATAAGCTCCCTTACTTGTAGTCCTATTTGTGTGCAAGGGTGCTCCAAGTGAAGAAGAAATGAACACAAAGTAGGTTGGATCTACTCTAATCTCAAGTTCCAGCTAGCATGCAAGGAGGAAGGGCTTACCCCCTTTTTTATTTCTCTCACGGTTACACTTTGTTGAAAGATGAGGAGTCCTTGTTGTTAATTTTCTCTCCCACATTCAACAAAAAAGGCTCCAGGGGCTCCTGCCCAACAGTTTATTTAAGGGGGGTCTATTATTTATCAGGTATAAGGGTGTGTGTGTGTGTGTGTGTGTGTATTCTACGTTCACATTCAAGGGCTATAAAAAGAAGGGGGGAAAATTATAACATGCAATACATAGGGTTTAAAAGATACAGATATGTAATTCAATTGGTTCATTTTTTTGTTCAGTGGGTATTATATATAACGATGTTAAGACAAAGGACGAATTTATAACCCTAAAATGTTTTGATAATAAAAAACAGTTAAAAAGAGTTTTTCAAGCAATCGTCTAGTCACTCGAGAATGGCATGTTCGCTATTGTCTGATCACTTGATCATGTACCGTCTTTATCTTTCTTTAAAAGTTTCAGTAACAAACTGCTCTCATATGATGTTCTAATAATCTGCACACTGGTTTGTTGTAAAAGTATAAACAATCTTGAAATAAATTAAGTCTACGTACCTACTCTCAAGGAAAGTACACTTTACGCGTAAAAGAAGAAATATGAGTGCGGATGTCAGAACGGAAAAGCAGATACGTCCACTGCTACAAGATTGAGTATAAGAATGGTAAAGATAAGCAGGCTACTTTATCTTATCAAAGTGACAAATTGGTGAAAGGCATTAAATGTTGCATTTAATGCTTCAACGACTCTTTTCAATAGATGAAGGTTGTCTCCTACAAGCACTCACAATGGACACTTTTTTGGAGAAGCCTATAAATAGAAGAAGAGACCTCAGTCTCAAAAGTTAGAAAAGCTAACTGATTGAAATATCTCTAACTGTTGAAAAGCTCTTATCTTGTAATATTCATATACGTTGCTTATAAAAGCTTACTTTGTACTTCATTGTATATTCGTCTGTTAAAACATTAAACTCGATGAGATAACTCACGTTTACCCTTTTTCTCTAAGAAATCGGTAGAAGTTTGAAGAGGCTTTGATTCAAAAAATACTTGGGTTTTTGCTTGGAAAGACAAATTAAAGACTACTTGGGTTAAGCTTGAAGAGATTTGGTTGAAAAAAATACTTGTAACTTGTTTAAATTAGTGGGACTTGGTTGTTGCCAAGAACTGGACATAGTCTCTGGGTGAAACAATCCAATATAATTCCTTTGTCTCTTTCTGCTTTTGTCTTTCTCTTAATAATGTTTTAAAAAATCTTTTTATTAATCCTTCAAACGATACGTCTTTAAAAAAGGTTTTGTGAAAATTTGTGACAACTCAATTCAACCCCCCCTTATGTTATCTTTTATGTTTTACAAACGAATTGAATTATTGGGTACAAAGGGGGATTGGGTAACCGAGAAAAGCAATGCCCAAATTGGCATTTTACTTTTCAAAATTTGCTACTTAATTTGGCTAAAGTGATTTACTAAAAAATGGGATATAAGATTTAACCAAAATTGGTAAATTAAAAATTAATTTACCTTGAAATGGGTGCTAATTATCTTCGAAAAATGTGTTAATGACACATTAGGATTGGTTCATGATAAATTTCTAACTACTTCTTTATTTACACAGTGTAATTTTACACTGATAATGTACAATTAAAAATTCTAGTTTAATTAGAACCTCATCGGAATTTGTCACATAAAATCATACAAAGTGTTTTAATTAAATTTTCTCAATAAAACTAAAATTTAAATTTTCTCTTGTAATTAATTTCAATCACACGTTGAGAGAACATGGTGTTATAAACAGGACTGTGATCGAGTCACCATCCTTGTCATCTGAATCTTGTTGTAGTATGAGCTTCCTCTCTGTAGGTGCTACAGGTGGAAAGGCAGCAACAAGAGGAGCAGTCATGGGTATTGGTGCTTGTTGAGTCTTGCACCTCGTTACTATAGACGCAGAAGATGATCTGGATAATCTCCCCTTGGACGGTTGTCTTTTAGAGGTAACTAGTCTTGCTACAGCTACTGGATGGACGAACAAGGTTTTGTCATCCACTTGTTAAGCTAGTTTGGCAACTTATTCCTATGCAGGTTGTGGTGCCTCTTCTGCAGGTTCTTCTTTTACTTCCAGGGTCTCGGAGGCTTTCTCGATCAATTTTAGAATAAACCCAGCCTTCATTTGGTTAATGTTGTTTCAGTCGAACAGTAACTGGGTCAACCTCAGACCACCACCTAGTTTCCTAATTTCAGCTTGCTCACCGCTAGACAAAGCGAAGAACTCATAATATACCGGCTGTAGCCACAAAATCCTGTTTAGCAAGGCCACATATGTGATCTGATCAAATTCATCTCTTCCCTTCATGGTTCTGAAAATGTTGTTCAAGATGAGGTGGGGAAGATTAAATTGTTGTCCGGTCATCATATGGAAGACAGCGAAGTGATGCAAGAATGTTACGTTGTCCTTAGATCCAGCTTTGTGAAGGATCCCTTTGTTTAAGAACTGCTGGAATACCTTGCCTTCCTTCGTTAGCTTGCTGTATTCCACACTGCCTTCAGCTTCGAGTCCCATCAAAGCAGCATCTACAGTTTCCTGGCCGCCATACCTGTTTTTCGATCCATTCTTGATACAAGAGCCAGCGTGCTCACATCCAATGGCTTAAGCAATGCTCCCAAGGTCTATAGGGACCTTTAAGCCCAAAACAGTCCCAACAATACTGTTGTTCATAAACTCTGCATCCTTCCAGAAGAGTCTGATAAGCTCTAGGTATATAATCTCATTCAGATAGAAATAGTTTAGGATTCCACCCGAATGAGGTTGTCCTTTACCTTTACCCCCATTTCGTCTAGAGCGTCAATGTCGAACCAACTCTCAATCAGACCTATGGCTTCATTCTAGCTTTCCACATGAGCTACTACCTTCATGGCGTTGCCTGCCTTCTCAGACACCATTGTCGATATGAGGAAGGTTAGGGTTTGAGAGATTTCGGGAGGTTGAGAGAAAGAAAGCGATATGAGAATGAGAGTTTTTGATTCATACAAAAAAATCACTTCAGTGTATAGGAAGTGACCAAGCAGTTTTTTGGTTTTGGCAGTATTTGAATTTTGAAGAGAAAGATAGTGCGCATTTAATGTTGGTTTAGGTGTGCGCATTTTTTTATGTCAATTTACAGCACAATTGTGACTCAAACAAGGAATAAAGCTTTATTTGAAATCATTGTCAATGAAAACATAATGGTACACGGATGAAGATATTCATGTATACAAATATGAAACGTTATAGAATATGAATTGTAATAATAATGGACGCATGCATAATGGACGATGATATGATAATGGACGCTTTGTGACATTGGACGCTACTTGTCATTGGACGGTCAAGGTATATGAAACAAATCTATTCCTTTATAAATTCCATACCAAGACGATCTTGAATATGGACAAGTTTATCTTCAGGAAGTAGTTTTGTAAATATGTCTGCTAGTTGATTTTCAGTACTAATAAACTGAATATCAATGACCCCTTTCTGAATGTAATCTCTTATAAAGTGGTGTTTAATTTCAATGTGTTTTGCTCTAAAGTGTAATATAGGATTTTTAGAAAGATTTATCGCAATAGTATTATCACAGATGATAAGGATTTTACTCTCATAAATACTATAGTCCTCTAATTGATGCTTGATCCACAAAAGTTGTGAGCAACGGGACGCTGTTGATATGTATTCTGCTTCTACTATAGATAGAATAATTGTTCCTCACCTTTTGCTCGTCCACAAGACAAGACTTCTACCAATGAAGTGACATCCTCTACTGGTGCTCTTTCGTTCTATTCTATCTCCAGCATAATCAACATCACAGAATCTAACTAAACTGTACTCTTTATCCATCTTAAAGCACAGACCAAGATTAGTAGTTCCTTTTGGGTATCTAAATATTCTTTTAACAACTGTTAGATGAATTTCTCTGAGATTAGATTGAAAACGAGCGTAAAGGCATACACTGAACATAATATCTGGTCTGAACGCTATAAGATACAGTAAAGATTCGATCATACCTCTATATGTGGTTTCATCTACCTTTTTGGATCTTTCGTCCAGTCCAAGCACTGAGGATGGATGCATAGGTGTGCTCATTTCTTTGGCATCATTCATCTTGTACTTCTTAAGTAGTTCTTTTGCATACTTTGTTTGATGTATGTATATGCCATTGCTTATTTGTTTTATTTGTAATCCTAAAAAGAATTTTAATTCTCCCATCATACTCATTTCAAATTCTGTCATCATAAGCTTAGAAAAATCCTTACACAAAACTTTGTTAGTAGTACCAAATATGATATCGCCCACATATATTTGCACAATGATAAAGTGTAAGTGTACATTTTTGTGAAACATGGTGGTGTCTACTTTTCCTCTTGTGAAACTATTTTCTAAAAGAAAAGAACTTAGTTTGTCATACCAAGCTCTAGGTGCTTGTTTGAGTCCATACAAAGCCTTTTTAAGTTTGAAAACATACTTAGGAAAAGTATCACACTCAAAGTCAGGAGGTTATTTCACATAAACTTCTTCATTTATCATGCCATTAAGAAATGCACTTTTTACATCCATTTGGTAGAGCTTCATATTACTATGAGTGGCAAATGAAAGTAAAATGTGAATGGCTTCTAATCTAGCTACAAGTGCAAAAGTTTCAATGAAATTTATACCTTCTTGCTGAGAATACCCTTAAGCTACAAGTCTAGCTTTGTTTCTTACTACTTTACTTGCCTCGTCCAGCTTGTTTCGAAATACCCATTTTATTATTATTATTGACTTATCTTTAGTTAGAGGAACTAGTTTCCACACATTATTTCTTTCGAATTGATTTAGTTCTTCCTTCATGGCTTTAATCCATCCTTTGTCTAATAGTGCTTCAGTCATTGTCTTTGGTTCCATCTGGGAAATTAGGGCAGTTTGAGCTTGTTCTTTGAAAGTAGATCTTGTTCTGACATGATCGTGTACATTTCATAAGATTTGATCTTCTAGATGGTAGACTTTCATTTGCCATTGTCGTCCAGTTGGCTCTTTTTGCTCTTCCTTTAGATCATCCAAAGGTGTTTTAGACACTAGTTCCTTGGTGTCATCCAATTTCATATCTGCAAAAGATTCGTCCAGCCCTAATAGTTTTCTATCAGGCTTGCTATCATTAAATTTAACATGAATGGCTTCTTCAATTGTTAAGGTTCTAAAGTTATAGACTCTATATGCCTTGGACATTTCAAAATATCCTAACAATATTCCATCATCACACTTAGAGTCAAACTTTCCAAGATTGTTCTTAGTGTTTAGAATAAAACATTGACATCCAAAAGGATGGAGATATGATATGTTGGGTTTTCATCCTTTCCACAATTCAAAGGGAGTCTTTTTCAAAAAATGTCTAATATGTATTCTATTTTGTAAATAACATGTTGTGTTTACAGCTTTAGCAGAGAATTATTTAGGAGTTAAGTTATCATTGAGCATGGTTCTAGCCATTTCCTGTAATGACCTATTCTTTCTTTCTACCACACCATTTTGTTGAGGTGCACGAGGTACAGAGAAATTGTGGAGAATTTCGTTCTCCTCACAAAACCCTTAAAAACTTTCGTTTTCAAACTCTCATCCATGATCACTTCTGATTGAGGCTATGCAAACACCTTTTTCATTTTAAACTCTTTTACAAAATATAGAGATGACTTTAAAATATTCGTCCGTGTCTTAGGAACATAACCCATGTCCATCTAGTATAATCATTTACTACAACTAGTCCATATCATTTTCCACTAAGTGAGGCTGTTCTAGTAGGTCCAAACAAATCAATATGTAAGAGTTCAAGAGGTCTAGCAGTGGAAACAACATTTTTTGAATCAAAAGAGTTTTTCACTTGTTTCCCTTTTTGATAAGCATCACAAAGAACGATGGATTTGTATGTACAAGATTATGTTTACGTAGCTTTGAAATCAATTTCAAACTTGCATGTCCAAGTTTCTTATGCCAAATCCATTGATTCTCATTGATGGATACTAGACATAATACATTTTGATTTGTTAGATCATTTAAGTCAATCTTATATAGATTGCTTTGCCTCCTTGCAAAAAACAAAATGGATCCATCCACATTTTTTACTATACATTCATCCTTGTTAAAGGAGACACAGTGTCCACTGTTACGTAATTGACTTATGCTCGGTAGATTGTGTTTGAGCCCTGCAACATATAAAACATTATCAATGGAAGGTAAAGGATGCTTACCAATTTTACCTATTCCCTTTATCTTCCCCTTCTGATTTCCTCTGAAAGTGACCCATCCACCATTTTTTTGTTGGAGGCTTTGGAACATAGACTTTTCTTCTGTCATGTGTCGTGAGCAACCACTGTCTAGGTACTGTGACTGGGTTTCTTTTCTGTTGTCAAGCATATCTGTGACAGGAATAATCATAGGTTTAGGTACCCAAATGGACTTGGGTCCTTTTCTGTTAATTCTGAAGGCACTGGACGCTTTCATAACTAGATGATGAATACATCGAGATGAATCATGACCACTTTTTCCACAATATTTACAAAAAGCAATAGCTTTAGTTGTTCTAACGAATTTGGATAGACTTTTTTTAAGTGATTTACTTCCTTTTGAAGTTCTAATGCTTCATTAGGAGGTGTCACTTTTGGAACATCTTTTGATTTGTCAGCTTTTAATTTTTCATTCTCTCTTATAATATCTTTATAATTCTTTTTGTGTAAGTTAAATTCTTTTGACATTTTTGAAAACTTATTTTTTAATTCTTTATAACCTACTGAGAGAGTTGAAGAATTAGAAAGTAATTCATTATATGCCTCTTGAAGAGAAGATAAGTCATTGAAATTTACCTCTTCATCTTGTTCATTTTTTGAGCTCTCTGACCTCTTCTCAGCCATAAGACAAAGGTTTGCTTCTTCCTCTCTTTCTTCTTCTAAGAAAGATAGATATGAGGTTGCCATGAGTCCTTTCTTTTTCTTTTTGAAAAAGGTTTTCTTTTTCTCCTTTTGCAAACTTGGACATTCAGCTTTGAAGTGTCCAGACTTCTTGCATTCGAATTGGTGGACTCTTTTCTTTGGGTTTCTTACTAAACTTTTTAGTAAAGTTTCTAGCTTTGGATCCTCCTTTCTTCCTCCACATAGCTTGTATTTTTTTGGATATGAAAGATATCTCATCCTTATCAAAGTCATCTTCTTCGGACGCTTCCTTAGAGGATTCTTCCACATTTAGAGCTTTGGACGATGATCCCTTCACTGGACGTTGGGCGCTTAGAGCAATGGACTTTCCTCTTCTCAGTCCTTCGTCCTGCTTTAGTTCCAACTCATGAACCTTGAGAGTTCCAACTAGTTCTTCCATGGAAAGAGTCGTTAAGTCCTTGGATGCTCTCAAAGCTATAACCTATGGTCTCCATTATCTAGGCAAACTTCTCAAAATTTTGTTAATATGATCATAATTGTCATAAGTTTTACTTAGAGATTTCAAGTTATTCATAATGGTTTGAAATCTCCCAAACATAAGTTCAATTATTTCATTTTCTTCTATAATAAATAACTCATATTGCCTTACCAGCAAGTTAAGCTTAGATCTTTTTACTTGTGAGGTACCTTCATAAGCAAAAGCTAAGGTATCCCACATCTTTTTAGCACTTTTCAAGCTATGCACTTTCTCATGCCCAGATTCAGACAAAGCATACATAATAGCATTTCAAGCTTTAGAGTTTAGTAGATACCTTTATTTATGTGCTTCTGTCCACTAACCTCTCAGCCGCTCCGTTCCATTTTGGTCAATAGGTAGATAGTCACCTATCTCCATAACATATGTCGATGTGATACGTATCAAAGAATGCTATCATTCTTTGTTTCCAATAGTCATAATTTTGACCCCTGAAGAGAGGTAGTCTATTGACAGCTTGTCCTTCGTTATCCATGTATACTCTAAATCTTTGTACCCCTGCACTGTTAGGTGCTCAACCCTAAGAGGCCGAGCTCTGATATCAATTAATAAATGAGAAACGCATAAGAAGGGGGGTTGAATTGTGTGTTCCAAAAAAAAATTAACCAAATTAGAAATGAATTAAGAGAATAAATAATGTAAGCGTATATATGGATAAGAATAGAAAAGCAAGCAGAGGATTCTATACTAGTTCACTCAACTATGAGCTACATCCAGTCCCTTTGATCTAAAGGTTTTCAACTAACCAACCTCAGGTTACAAACAAGTATTGTTCTCCACCTCTTCAGGCTTTACAGAGTAACTTACCCAAATTGCTTAACCACCCAAGTATTCTTTATCACTAAGCTTCTCCAGGCTTTCACAACGTAAAACAGTTATTAAAACAAATTAACTCACAATGTGAGGATATGAAAATTTAAGAGCAATACAAGAAATTTTCTACAAAGAGTTTGAAGGTTTTTCAAGAGTCGTCCAACAAACTCAATATTCATGGTAATTCTCTATATCTTTTCTTTTCTTTTAAGCTTATATATATATATATATAGCCTTTAGAAAATAGCCGTTGAAATCTCCAACTTTAGCCTTCAAGAAAAGAACGTGTACGTGTATATTGAGTTTGCAGTAAAGTCAGAAAAGTGACTTTTGGTCTTGCACAAAAATGGAAGGTGCAGTACTGTGTTAGAGAGCTGCTTTTCTGAACATTCTTTATTCGGCTTGCCAGCTTGATAGGTTGACTTTCTTTTTCTACAATACTGTGCTTATACACTAACATATATCTGACTTTTGTTTAATGCTCAGACATTTGAATGTTAGATCATTTCAAGAGGTAAAAAAAAATTAGTCTTTAGTGTATTTGTGAATGCGCAAAGTTAAAACACACTTTAAAACTTAGTCATTAAAGAAATTTACTCCTGGACGATCATCATACAAGAGTATAATGGGCGCTTGTTAAAAATTGGCATGTTGGACGCTTAAAGAACCTTTTAACAACAAAGACTTAAAACTTAATAAGTTATTGTTATCTTCAAAATTTGAGGGACTAGACGCTTCATAAGTCTTTGGTTCCAGCACTTAATTTGGTCCCTATACATATGGTGTATTCTTAATTTGGTTCATATATGTGCAGCGCTTTCTTAATTTGGTCCCTATACCTATAACACGTTCTAAATTTGGTCTAAGGATGACAAAACAAGTTGGGCGTGGTGGGCTAGCCTGCTAGCTCACCCAAAATTGGCAGGCCATTATTTTTTTAATTTTTTTTAAGCTTGATGATATTTAAATCCAAAGATGTAAAGCAATTTGCTATTTGCTCGTTGATCCCTTGATTAAATTAGTAATCAATATTAAGAATTAAATATACCGAGTATACTTGGATGTTTATTTCTATTTTTAAAAAGTTAACATTAAAACATATCTAATCTTTAATTAATTAATTAATTAAGAATCATAATTGTATTTAATTTTTTTATTGAACTTGAATTCTCTTTTTTTTTCCACTTTTTTCTTCTTTTTTTTTTATTTCTAGCAGGCCAACCCGCTAACCTACTCCTAAACTAGGTGGGCTAAAACTTTCAACCCACCCTTAATAGGCAAGTCAGCTTGTCCCGACCTGTTTATAGCAAGCTGGTGGCGGGGTACGCAAAAATTGTAATACATGTTTCTTCTTAATTTGTGAATAAGAGTTTGAATAATTTAAAAAGAAAAAATTTCATTTCATTTCCCATGAAAAGATTTAATTAAGACTTATTTTGGCTTCTGTGTAAATTTCTATGGAAGAATTCTGCAAGAATTTGATATGTACTACTATCAAATAAGCCGAGATATATTTGCATAGATTTGATGAATAGTGCAGGGCCATGGAATTTAATTATAATTAATTAAATTTAATTATGATTGAATTCTAAACAAGTTGTTAGTTTTCCTTATTGCCAAGTGGATTCTATTCCTAATGAATTTGTCTATTAGAAAATCTGTCTAGAATCCTGCCTGATAAAGTAAATTTGACTGCCTGACTTGGGCGGAGATAGTTCAACCTTATCCAGAGAAATTCTAAAGATTCATAAACTCATTTAAATTTTAATGTCAATTAAATTGTTTTAATTGATTCAAGTGCTAGAAACCTTAAACCTAATTTCATCAATTCCGGTATTTGATCACATTTTCTCTATTAGTGTGAGAAATTTAAAATTTCTACTACCTAAGCCTAAGACCTACACATCCAAGCCCAACCCAACTAAGCTAACCATTTGATTTTCATAAGCTAACCAATTAGTTGTAACCAAACTAAATGTCCCTTCATTAGTTCCTATGCATTTTCCTATTACTTGCACCTAAAGTGTACTTAAGAGTACTTGAAAACCACAAACCACCCATGGTTTTCCCTTTGGTAACCATCCAACTCTACTTGTTGGAGAAGTTGGAATTGATTTTCATTTTACAATAAAATCCTACAAATTTGTCTATTACCATCCTACCCTTACACTAAGTGGTCTTATAAGTGACACAAAACAAAGTTCCCCTCCTTATTTCTCTCCAAAATCGTAAGCTATAGAGAGAGTTCTCCTCTTTTGTTTTGAAATTTCTTAAGTGTTAGAGTGTGAGTTGAGAGCTTCAAGTGTCCAAGAGGTTGTTTAGATTGAAAGAGACCCTCACCTTTTTGCCATACTCTCTTCCAAAGCTTTGAAGGATCTTGCTTGAAAGTAAGCAAAGCTAACCTTTTTCTATGTGCTTTGATTGTGGTGGTTCTATTTTTGATGTGTTTGTTGCCTTATAAATGTTGCTAGTATTTTTAAAAGTTGCAAACTTGATAGAAGGAACCATTTTCGTGGATGTATGCAAAGTGTTCCTGATGCTGTTTTTGTTTTTTGTTTGAACACTGCCCACTATTTTTGTTGTATCTTGAGTAGTGGTTAATATTTTTGAGTGCTTGTTATTTTGTTGTAAACTAGACAATATTTGCTCCAAAATAGACTCAAGAAACACGTTAAAAGGTTAAGAAATGAAAATTTTATTTTGTTTTTTGAAAACGTTGAACTGGCAATGTGCATTGAAGTGTGATTCTGGAATGTTCTATTGGTGGTTTGTTAAAACTCTAAAAACAACATGAAACTAGACTTAATAAGCTTTCCAAGCATATACGGTTTGCCTATATTTAATATCGTTTTCTATTTTTAATAACTTTTAGAAACTGAAGGTTGTATTTGTTTTCTGATTCAAAGTGGTTTTGAGAACTATGAACTTTCAAAAATTATAGAAAATCATTTAGAACTTGGTTTCTAATGATCTTGGTCATTTTGGAAAGGTTTTTAAGTTTACTTTTAGAAAATAAATGGTTTGGACTCTACAAAGTTTCGGTTGGACATGAAAATAACAAAATAGACTCACTAGTTCTCAAGCAGGTTATTCTGACCTTACTATTTTGTTATTTTATATCTTTTTTATATATTTTCTCTTGAGGTGATCTTTAATGATTTATAAAATAGACGAAATTTTCTTTTTAACAAGGTATAGATCATGTTGATCAAAAATCATTTACTTGTTGAAAATGAATTTCAAAATCGAGGCCAAAAACTGGCTACCACTTGAATCTGTTTTGGCAAAAGTTTTACAACCTTTTTAATAGTTTTATAGAATCGGATATTTTTACGCTTAAAATTTGACTATGGATATTTTTAAATAAAAGTTAAATATGGTTTCCAAGGAAATATATCTTTTCTGTTTTATTTAAATTTTTGAAAAGTATTTTAAATAATTTCACTATAAAGAATAACTCTATAAGTTATAGAGTCAAGGTTTTATGAAAACCTAATCTTCTAAGTAAAGTTCATTTAGTTTGACTTTTGGTACTTGTAAGAAATTCTCAATATTTCAAAATCTTATTTTAATCATTTTATGATGACTCATGTAAATAATATAATTAAAGTTAAGTAACTTGCATTTTTCTTAAATAAATTCTACGGTTGAATCAAAATCACTTTAAATAGGGTTTTAACTTGTTATTGGCAAAGCTACTTTGTATGAGAACTTTGTGATGGTGAAGGTTCTCTATGTTGAACCTCTGCTTATCCTAAACTAGGGATTGCTCTAGATAGGATCTTGTTGTGGCAGAGCCAACAATGGTTTAGGCTCTGTGTTGTGACACATGGTGATAAGCTAACGATGGATAGGACTCAGTGTTGTAGCACATGATGATGTTGTTCTTGAGGATAAGCGTGGTGAATCAATGGTGGGAATAATGATGATAACATCAATGACTAAACCACATGCATAATAATTGTTGATAATATATGATGTCATGATTGTCCATGTTGTTGGTAAACGGTTATGTCATGCATACATGCATAAGTCTATAGCTTTAGCTGTGTTATGGCAGCTTGTAACACCCGCTAAAATAAGACAAGTACTTAATTGATTAGTAAAATGTTAACCATGCTTAATTCGTTACCACACTATTTCCTCTCTTTTTTTCTTTACAATTATAGAATAAATAAAGAGACATCATATAGAGAACTGTAACCGTGAAATAAACATCATCATATATATAAGCGTCAAGCCTTTATACAAGGTCAGATATTAAGTACATACATCAGAAATATATAAAAAGGAAATACATCAAAAGGAAGTCTAAATACCCACCCGTAGCTACACAACAAAAATGACCTATGTCAGAGCAATATAAACCTATGCTAGGCTACCCCATCCCATGCAAAAAGATCACAAGTAGAATCGTCATCATAGCGAGTCCTCGAAATCCATCATATCGGTGTCCTCTGAGTCCATCATATCGATGTCCTCGTCATCAGTAGGTATGTGACCATCGGGTAACTGCCCAAGGCCGTTATAGCTGCCGACACTGCTAATCTCAGAAGAAGAGGATACCCATCCATAGTTTTCACCTGGATGATACGAGGGACCGAATGAAGACTTAGTGGTGTCGGGGTATGGTGGGATCTCGATTGGTGGCTCAAAGTACTGAAGGTATGGTGCCTGGATCACCATGATGCCGATGTCGGGAACAACATCCATCTATGGAAAAGGAGTGCCATCCATCTCATCATCTGCCGGTGATGGTGGAGGGGCCTGCGATCCTCTGACAAAGCCATCGAGGGTGGTAGTAGATAGGGTCATAGGTAACGTCAACTGCTTAATAGGTAGAAAAATGTCTAAGAGAGAAGACATAAATGTAAAGGTCACCTTCCCCTGGAATGTCAAATACTGAGTAACCGGGTCATAGACCCAGAGTCCCAGTGGGCAGTAGGATATGTGGACGTTCGCCATCCCGTGGAATAGATCCATCTGCTCGTACCACGATTGTATATGAAAAGAAACAAAAGAAAGCAGTGAGGTTTTTATAAAAGCCTCATTCGTTTCTTAATAGGCTACAAACAACAATTCAAATAAGCAATCAGGGGAATCCTAAGGTTTAACCTACGTCATTACGACTCAATCTCAACCTTTACTAGACGTATGGATCCATACTTATCTCTGATGATTTACTTTAACAATCAGGAATCACTGGGAAGCGATTGGGAGTTCATATAATTCTTCATAAGGTACAGACATCCATGTCGTGTCGTAATCATCATCCTCGAGGAAAGGGCCACTTGCCCATTAAGGATATACACTCCACCAATCATGGTGATGCTGAGCAGGTGTCAAGGTTACCAAGTTGGTTTACGTGATTTACCCTGGCTTAGGGTGCTAACCTGGCCATTGGGATGTTCACAACTCAGCACCTTTACCCTCAAGACTCGAACAATGGTCCCTGCCTTTCATCCCACAGTGTACCAAACTATGACTTCCTAGACACAGGCACTCATGCTTCTCAGCATGGTCCTAACTTAATTGGGGTTTTCCTACGACTTTGTTTTCTAAGTTTCAAGACATACTCTCTGGATAACCCAGCAGAGTTCCAGAGTTACTCATTACAGAGATTTCATTCATCCATCACATTTTCATAGAACTTAGAAACAATTCAATATGAACATCACAAAGAAGGAAATATCAATAACCAAAATGACATGCATATTCATTTTCATACGTTTATACATTATTGTGATTCTTATTTTAATTATTTTGATTTGTCCTTATCCTTTCTAACTTTTCAAATCAGACTATTTTAAAGAGAAAAACTTTCGTCTACAATTATGACTAGGACATAAAATTTTAAGAGAAGTTCTTTTCTAATGTGGAAGGTCAGACTATGCCGCAACCACAGAACATACTTAGAGTTTCTCTTCAGTTATTTCCTTTTTACTAAAATTTGGGTTGTTCATCTTATAAAACCAATACTCCTAATTTCAAAAACGCGCAATTGCATGCATTTTATTAAAACCTTTGTTAACATTATTTACTTATTTCCATACTAGCCATAATTTGTTCAAAATGATGGTAATAATTTAAAATTGTCTAATAAGGTCTTTATTCTAAAAACTTTTCCTAATTTGGGCCTAAAGTCCAAAACTCTATTTCTAAAAACTTAGTAGAACTTGATTTTTCAAGAAAACATTTTCTTCAACTTTTCTTAGGATTTATGCTTACCAATTTTAACCAATTTAAGCAATTATCAAAAATGCTAAATCTAAATGAAAGATTCATCTTCTTCATTATTTTATTTCTTTGATGGGCCAAATGCCCTTTTTTAGAAAAAGCCTAAATTATTGTTTTTCTTTTTAGAAATTGAGTTCATTTTCTATGTGGTTTGAAAATTGATTTTATAGCAATTATTATTTCCTAACCATCTTCCCCATTCTAATAAGTTAATTGACATAAAAAAAATATTTCTTACCCTTTTCTTTCAATATGGGCGAGAGCCTTGTGAGGAGAAAATGGGTTCCAAAATTTTTTCTCTAAGTGATCTTGAAACTTAAAATTGGTTTTTAAGAAAATAGCTATTTCGCATGAAAATAAGCCAATAATAGCTATTCATAATAGGATATTAAGTTATAATATAATGTCAAAATAGTAATGAAAGTAACATCAAAATGAATGTCAATAATTAAGATAATAATAAAGTGAAACTTAAGTAAATAACAATAGAATAGCAATAATAATTTTAAGACAACAATAAAATAAATGGAAATAATTTAAATGGGCAAAAAAATTAAATGACAATAAGTAAAGCAAGAAATTTAAAGGGCAAGAATTTAAACAGCAAGAACTTAAACAATAAAGTAAATGACATAATGTAAATAGGCAAAAATCTAAATAAAGCATAAAAATAAAAGTAAATGGCAACATAATGGAAATATTAACAAGACAAGGAAATAAATGACATTAAAGTAAATGACATAATAGTAAAGCAATAATTTAGATAACAAAAATATAAATGATTATATAGTAGTAGTAGAATTAGTAGATTAATTGGGTTTAAGGGATAACCCACACACTCACACACCCATTAAGAAACAAACTTAGAGGCTAAACCTGACTCCCCCTTACCTCTAAATAAGGCTTGTTGGTAAAGGATTGGAAGAAGAGAGGTAGCTTTAGAGGTTTGGGAGCTTAACTAGGTGGAAGCCTTTTAGTGGTGATGAGAAAAAAAAATGCAAGAGTTTGGGGAGGAGAGGGATGCTGCACATCCAACAGCTGGGAGGGACAGGGAGAGAGTTTTGAAATTTGAAAGGGAGAGTGTAATAATAGAGTGGTTGATGGGGTATATTTATAGGTCAAAAAAGTGGGTAGTTTACATTAAATTTTTAACTCAAAAATAGTATAATATCAATTTTACTTGTACTTTTCACATGTGGGCTAAAGGGGAACATCCAGACCAGTCAAAGGTCTGAATTTTTTTTTAAAACATTTTATATAATTATTAGGTATTAAAAATAATTAAACATTAATTTAATGCAACAAAATTAGATAGAAATTTTGGATAGGTTTTTGGAAAATCTGGCCACACCGTGTTTTCAAGTATATTTTAGTAAGCCTTACAAAAAAGTTTCAGATTTTTCTCATGTACATATTATTTATAATAAATTTTTTTCACTAAAAAGACATTTCTTAAGCCAATAAATCCAATTTTTGTCAAATAAATATATTTTTTGACTTTTCACTATTTTTCCCTTAAGATAATATTGGTATAATTAAAATATACTCAATATAAAATTTTCAAAATTTTTTGAGGTTAAAAAGTCTCCTGCTGGCTTTCACAGTCGGTTAAGGGTATAGCGGTCATTTCCAAAAACTGTCTCAAAAAATTCCGAATTTTTTTAAAAATTATTATTAATTATTTTGAATATAAATATGATTTAAAAATAATTTTTAAACCACTCTAGATAATTTTTGCTATTTTATCCTATCATGCAAGTTTTCAAAGATAAATCAGTTGTTTTATCGCTCTTAGGCCCTAATCCAAATAAATTATTAAAAATCTAAACTAGATAGAACTTGCTAACATGAATATATTCATGAAAATCTTACCCTTGAGGTTCCTATTTGATTTTTCACAGTTAATCATAGAATAATTAAAAAAACAAATAAGTAAGTTAAAGTGGGGGTGTTACACAGCTTATGCTGTGTTGTGGAAACTTATGTTGTGTTGCTGAGTACGCACGTAAGTTGATGGTCGCTTGGTTGGGCCTCATACCTAGTGTAGGAAAGGGTAGTGGAGGAGGGATTTCCTTGGAGATAGGTAGACGGGCGAATCCCACTTGTAGAACAAGATACTTGCAAATCTGATATTGTGGTATAGCCACTAGCCATATATATCTATCTTGACGTGACCACTACATCACTTCCACAGATCAGTTCCGGTATCCCCCAAATGGTTTTGGCACTTATCATTTCTTGCTCGGTGGGGTGTTGTTTATTCTACCATGATTAAAGGATTCTTCTAGCTTGGTCGCTCGATGTTGTAGTCTCCATGGAGTAGTTGTTGCATTTCATGACATTGCATACCTAAGATGTTCTGTTGTGTCTGTTTACTTGATTTCCTCTACTTGATTGGTCATGATTAAGTATGAATGGTTAACCATGCCATTGCCATGTTATGTAATTATGGTTATTTATTTGCTTTACATGTATTTCTATTATACATCTATGTTTTCTTTTTGGTAGCTTATCCTTGCACTTGTTTGCCTATGTGTGACTGCGATGATAGCGATAATTATTCTCGCGGGAGCAGATGGACGTGTCAAGACTTCACGGGATGTTTAATATCGAGCTCCTCCCTACCATCCAGGGGAGTGGCACTGGCGAGGTCACTTCGAGGACGAAGACGATGAGGATACGCCATCTACCTCTCCTCACCGCCCTTAAAGGACTAGTTAGCATTAGGAGTAGTATAGACAGCCAGTTCTTAGGATGTGAGTTCTTGTGCCCCTCTCCCTGTTTTAGTTGTATTTTGGGGCTTAGTGGTAGTGGCCCAATGACTTATATACTTTAGATGACTGTAGTTTCCATATGTTTGATGACTCTTGCCAATGTGGTTTTATGTTATGAGACATTTTTAGGTTATGTTCTTTTGAGGTGTTGATGATATTTACATTACTCACAAAAAATTTATCCATATTTTCCTAACTAAATTAATTAAAAAGCTTTCATAATAATGAACTTAAAAAGAAAATGGTGTGTTTATATGTTAAGTTTGAGCAAATAATACCGCATCATTGTGGCAACTCTACGGCTAACGTCGTGGGTCGTTACAAAAACCCCTAATTTGGTCCCTATAATATAGGGTCCAAATTAAGCATGCGTAAATAGCATCATAAAGGCAAGGGCCAAATCGGTAATGTTTACACGTATAGGAACCAATTTAATAAGTTTTTAGTTTAGAAACCAAATTGTGAATCTATGACACATATAAGGACTAAATTATACGTTTAACCTTATATGGGGGGATAGGATGGGTACGATATTATCCATACTCATATCCATTCCCATTAAATTTTGTGGGTAAATTTCCCACTCCTGGACCCATCCTTATTAAGTGGATATTTACCCTACCCATTACAGATATTTTTTACGAGTACTCATAAGATTGTCATCCCTAGAAAGGATGGGAGATATTTTAAAAGGGAGGAGAAATAACTCTTTGGCTCACAAAGGGGGATGTTTTAAGTCAAACTATTTAAAAAAATTTAGATTAAATTACCTTTCCTTCTAAATATCCCAATTTTGGAGGTAAGCAAAAATTAGGTGAGGAGAGATTTTGTTCCCCTCCATTCCCTTTCACTTTCCTCCTAAAAATTGAATAAAACAAAAAAAAAGTATAAAAAGAAAGCCCTCCCTTCCCTCACTTTCATTTTCCTCCAACCAAATTCTATGTAAATGACATTCACACTTCTTTTGATTTTTCAAAAACATTCACATTTCCTACGATAGTATTAAAGAATAATCATTTTAAATTTTCATATTCCCCTATTTATATATAACCCAAATATCTGTTGAGAAAATCAATCCAAATTTTCAAATATTAATTCAAGTGAAGTGAGTGAAT
Source organism: Spatholobus suberectus (assembly GCA_004329165.1). Taxonomy (NCBI): domain Eukaryota; kingdom Viridiplantae; phylum Streptophyta; class Magnoliopsida; order Fabales; family Fabaceae; genus Spatholobus; species Spatholobus suberectus. Next base: position 21,683,432 of record CM014737.1, on the reverse strand, counting down.
TCAAGGTTTAATAAATAAAAAAGTGAAAGGTTGAGACTTTTGATATGTGTGTGATAATTTCTAAGAGAGGCAACTCATGAAATTATGAGAAGCAATTAATTGGTGCTTATTTAAAGAGTCTTTAGAAGTTATTCATCACACTACAAATAGAGGTTTTTGAAATGAGAAGAACCACCCAGCCTTAAGAAGAGGTCACCACCCAACCTTTTTTCTTATTGTGTTTGGGGGGTTTTCCCCCCAACAACCCAAATATCCTTATTCCATTTATATAACCCAAATATCAACCCCTCCCAAAATATCACAAAAAAACTTGGAGTAAAAATTAAAATCAAAGAAATATAAAAAAGTAAACACTTTATCATTGATATGTAATAGAATTATTGAGAATTTGAAAACGCACAATATAAGGGGAGTGTGCATGTCACTTAATTAAATAAATAAATAAGTATCAATGAAAGTTGAATCTAACAAAAATTACTAGTTTTCATAAGGTTGAATTTCTGCTGAAAAAGGTGTCCCATTTAATTCCCAACTAGAATTGTCTCAAAAAAAGATAGCAGGAAAAAAAAAAGGTGTTTAGTTAAAAATTAGAGAGGGCTTAAGTGTAATTTGAGAAAAGAGAGGGCAATTTCCTTTTCCTTTATCGACCACGTCTCGACTTGTAAGTCGGTACTAGTCAGACTGTCCTCATAAGGGGAAGTGCAGATTTGCATTCAAAAACCCAAAACCCTAAAAAGCTAAAGAAACCCCCAAAATTCTCTCGCTCTGAAACCGCCATGGATTTGCAACAGAGCGAGTTCGATCGCCTCTTGTTCTTCGAGCACGCTCGTAAGACCGCAGAAGCCGAATACGCCAAGAACCCTCTCGATGCCGACGTTCGTATATTTTCTTCCCTTTTTTATTGTCCTAGATTCGTCGTTTCCTTCGAACTCCGTAAAGTTTTCTCTCGAAGGATCGGTTCACGATTGCTTTATTTTGATTTTCGTCGCAATTAATCTGTTATTTTCGTTTTTGTTATTCTTTTGTTATATTTTCATATAAATTGATTGTTGCTTGTTAGTCGTTAGATTGGAAAATGGAATCTTTTTGCGCGATTTTTGGAAATATTATTCGTTTTGTTTTCTAATCTCTGCAGAACTTAACAAGATGGGGTGGAGCACTATTAGAGTTGTCTCAGTTTCAGAGTTTTCCCGAGTCGAAGAAAATGACCCAAGGTACTGCTAAATCTCTATGCCCTAGGTATTTTCTTACACAATTTTTTTTGTTAATTAAGGGTCCCTTTGTCACTTACTTTTTTTTCATAAAAAAAAATCATTTTTTTAAAAAATCATTTGTAAAAGTTGTCCAGGCATTTGATTTAGCTTTTCAAAATAATTAAAAGCTGGAAAAAAAATCTAAAATCTGATTAAACTCAGAAGCATTTTTTGAGTAGTTTTTCGTAAAATCAGTTTTTTTAAATGGTTTTTATAATTGTAAACAAACATAAGTTAACTTCTGTTTTTTTAAAAAATTTCTAAATAATAATCACTAGATTGTTTTACATTAGAATCACCTTTTTCTAATCAGTAACAAACGGGCCCTAAATTATTTGTTCGAACTTGAAATTATCAAATTAGGGTTTTTTTTTTTCCTTTTTAAAGTTTTTGAATGGAGCATGTAATGATGCAGTAAGTATTCCTGAGCTTTTGATTTTGAATTTTCGTTTGGGTTTTGTGGATTTGCAGAGGCTGTTTCGAAGCTGGAGGAGGCGCTTGTGGTGAATCCGAAGAAGCATGACACTCTTTGGTGCCTGGGAAATGCTCACACTTCACAAGCGTTTTTGATTCCAGACCAGGAGGAGGCAAAGGTTTATTTTGATAAGGCAGCTGAGTACTTTCAGCAAGCTGTTGATGAGGTAATTTTTTGGTTCAGTGTCAATGACGGTCTCAGTAATGTGTTGTTGGAAGTATTTTACTTGTAGAAATAATGTGTAATGGAGTAGTTTTGCTTTATGTAGGATCCTTCAAATGAACTTTACCGCAAATCATTGGAAGTGGCTGCTAAGGTATGTTCTGTATTGTATTGGTTTTGTATCATATTATCAAGTTTAACTTTAAATGGCCCCCTTGTCATCTGTTTTATGTTTGGAAGCTCTGAAGCTGCAATGTAATATATAAATGGCTGTTGCAATTTTCTTCAGTTTTGTTATCTTGTCATTGGCCTTTTCATCTGTTTTGTGTTTTGGTTGAGAAAACTGAGTTATTTGGATTTTAAATTTCTTGTTGTGCCTTGTCTTTTTAAATGAATGCTTTTACAACAGAGTATGGAGCCCTGTAAATAGTGTGGTGATTTGTGAAATGGTTCTGATATCTGCATTTATGTATGAAAGTATGAGATTGCCTTGACTTGTGGATTGTGAGTACATCCTCGTTGACCAGAACTGCATGAATCTTGATTCTATTCACATGATTTGATCCGATTCAGAAAGCTGCTATTATAGCCGCACAGAATTGTCTTGGGAGAGTTACACCAAAATTGTACAAGATTTGTATTTTGTCTGTTATGTGCACAAATCTTGCACCGCTGGGTTGCATCTTTTACACAGGTTGTATCCTTAGTTATCCAATTTCAAAAAGCCAACTATTTATCTTTTCTTTTTCAAAAATTTTTGCAAAGATGAAGAGAATGTTTCTAACTTTTTCTGCCTCCATGTTAAGAAACATATTCTTGTGCCCCCCGCTGGGGTCTCTGCTGCTGTGATTTGAGGGAGTGCTGAATATCTAGATGTAGAACTCTACAAGCATAGAATTGGTCAGCAACGGTGATTGAGATTTTCTTACTGAAATTTTAATATATTGTTTTCATAGTTATCAATCAGACAATCACTATCACGGTGGCTGGAAAATTGACAGGAGCGGAAGCAGAGTGTTTTTCTGTTGTGGTGAATTGTGGATGCTATTGCAGCCAATAGCAGGCCATTTCATGGTTGTGGCAGCCGCTATCTCACTCTGTGAGAAGCACAAAATTCCCTTATTTTTTTACCATTCCCTGCCATTTTTAGTTTTAGTATATTTTTTTGGGGTCCTTTTGACCTCCTCTAAGACCAAATAGGGTTTGAAGATCTCAGACCAGCCACCCCCTCATATACTTCTTGCTTCCTCTGTTGTCACTTTTTTCTTCTGCATCCCGAACATTTTCTAGCCAAGGTTCTTCCTGGGACATTTTCTGGCCAGCCGTCACTTTCTGGTGATAAGGATTTAACATGTGGAGTTGTTGCTGGTGAGCCTGCAACCTACACTAGGCAGCAACCAAAATTGAAGAAAGTTGCTGCTAGTTCTAGGAAGGGTAGGAAGGGAAAGGAGTTGTACAAGATGAAGAGGAAGATGATGTAGAAATTGAAGGAAGAAGAACACATCTACAGATCTAGTTGTGAGGAGAGTTGTTGGGAACCAAGAATAGAAATGGGAAAGAAAAGCAGTATTTTATTGAATTGAATGTAAAGAATGGAAAATAGGCGAGAGATCTCTCTTCCAAAGGTTTCCTCTTCACAAAAGGGTTTCCCCTTTACAAAGGATTGATAACCTTGATCATATTTACCCTGCTAGTCCACTGGTTTCTGTTTTTGGCTTGGCTATGGGTCAAGAATTTGGGTTTGTTTATGTTTCACAACAGAATTAGGCTATTCTTTGAAGTTGATCTGTTCCTTTTTTCATATTTCTTTCTATTGTCTGTCCTTTGGTGTTTTTGGATGGTACCTATCCTTCTGGTCCTTTTATGTTCTCTTTATTGCTAGAATAATCTTGCTTTTTTCATTAAAAAGAAAAGGTTCACCAACTTGTTATCAGGTCAGATTGGCTACTGGATCAATTCAATTACTAATACCATTTTTTTCAGGCTCCTGAGCTGCATGTAGAAATCCATAAGCATGGATTTGGTCAGCAGCAGCAGGCAGCAGCAACAGCTGGATCTTCTACTTCTTCTTCTGGTACCAAGGTAATAATTTAATGTTTTTGTTGTCTGTCTTTACCCTGTGATTATTTTGTATCAGGTTTTTGTAGTTCATATATTTGTATAATTTCTCTTGATTTCTTTATGCACATATAGTATGTATTTTAAATCAAGTTGTTAATGAATTGATTTTTCTGAGATTTAGTAATTTTAAGTTCAAATCTTCTTCCATATATGCAATGTTCTCTGACTGAGGACACATTCAAGGAGTGCTGATGCAGTGAAATAAAGGAGTTGTTGACTGGAATGTATTGTGTCATAACATCAAAAATTAATAATTTTAAATGTTATTTTTTTCTACAATAAATTTGTTTTTTTATAGTGAAGTAGGAACTAGGTAACTAAGGTATGTGGGTCACAAATATTATAGGATGGGCTCATAGATTCTACCATGATTGCACCAAATTGACTTTGCATAGATCTTAATTCTCTAACTAGTGTATACACAGGCTTTGAGATAGATTGGATTAATGTCTTGGAGAATTTTTTATTTGAAGGGAATAATATATGTATTGTCTGTTTTTGGATGGTACCTTATCAAAAAAATAGAGAACTAATCTTTCGTCTGGTCTGGTCTCAAGATAAGTGCCATTTGTCTGTTTTGGGTTGTACTTTAGATCTTGGACTGTTAGTTTTTATGATATCTGTATTGTGGTTAAGCATGTCTTGTGCTACAAAAATCACATTGAAGGTAGATAGAGTCTGATCTTTGTACTTGAGTTGTGTTCATCTATCCCTAATTTGTTTGGGTATTTTTCAGACTCAAAAGAAAAAGAAGAGCAGTGATCTGAAGTATGACATATTTGGATGGATAATTCTGGCAGTTGGCATTGTTGCATGGGTGGGATTTGCAAAATCGAACCTGCCACCACCTCCTCCTCCACCTCCTCGATAAGTGAAGCCATTTGATTTGATCCGATACATTATTGATTCTTGAGAATGCTATTTGATTTGGGTCAGTGCCGTTTATTTAGTTTTTGACAGTAGTAATGTTTGTCATGGTGTAGCTATTGGCTTATCTTATCTATCATACGAAATTTTATCCTACTATGGGTTGAGCAGTTAAATATGCCCGGCAAGGGTTTTGCTCTAGTATATGCAAAATCAAAAGCATTTCCATCAGTCAAGTATTGAATATATTAAGAATTTTCCGCCAAGGTTTCGGTTTTTCATTTATGGCTCAACTGGGTGGTTGCGTGGAAGCATTGTAAGTAGTTACATTCAGTCATGTTAGACACAAATTAGTGCCTGTTTGGTGAAGAGTCAAAATTAGTTCCTCCTATTGACGCTTTAATGTAAAATTTGTGATTGAGAAATTAATTTTATTAAAATTAGTTTACTTAACTTTGAAACAAATGAGCTCTTAAGGTTTAAGGGAGACCATGATTTTAAGATTTTTTTATTAGAATAATTTAATTTAAATATTTTCACACGCCCCTTTATGGGACGAAAATTGAGATGAAAACAAAATTTATTGTTTTAAGAATTAGAGTCCTGGTATGATTTTTGAATTGTGTTCCTACTTCCTACACCTCGTGATTGTCGCACTCTGGATGTTTGGTTGTTAGTTTGAAGTCTTAAATCATGGTTTGGACCAAAATTCCTAGAAATAAATTTTTTGCGTATATTGTATAGTTTTCATATGCGAAACCAAAAATATTAGTATTATTTCCCTTCATTTAATTTATTCTTGACACCTCACAAGTTTAATCAAGTTGAATTCTGAATGTTGCTGGTCAAATTTTTGAGGGGTGCTGATTTTTATTGGTGGTGAAAGAGTGGTTGAACCATCGACTGTGCTTGACGAGACGAAATTTCCTTCTAGAGTCCTACGGCATTAAAAGGTGGTAATTTGACCTTTACCACTAGGGAAGGCCATATTAAAGTATTGAGGACCTTGAGCTTAATTGTTTGATTGTTTCATGGCGAATCTTAGCGTGGGGAAGGCAGAGAAGACTCTTACCGTGGGGGAGTGTTTAAGACTGTTAGATATACTAATTTTTTAATTATAGGTTAAGGTTTATTTATTTATTTTTCTTTTTTTCTCTCTCTCCCAATTTGTCCCTCTGCTTGTAACATTTCTATTTTTGTCTATGAACGATTTTTCTAATTTTTCTGTATTTATTTTTGAAAAGCCAGATAGAAATTTAAAAATTTGATTCCTATAGTTACGTTTGTAGTAGTAAGTAATATTTAGTTTAGGTTTTTAATAATTTTTGAAAATAGAGTCCAAAAATTAGTAAAATGATAGTTTTATTTTAAAAAGTTAAATAACATAATTAATAGATAAAAATTGTTAGAAGTGTTTAAAAAATTGTTTTGAAGCTATCAATATACTTAGAATAATTAATAATAATTTTAGAAATTTTTTAAAGATTTATTGAGATAGTTTTTGTAAAATGACAAAAATAATTTTATTTTAATTTTCAACTGTTTTTTAATATTTGATAATTTAATTCTGAAAAATTAAGAAGAAATTTCAAAATTCTGTTTTTTGTGGTTAAACTCTAAATATCGAGAGTCATCTAATCGTTATTTTTAATAATTTTTCTGAGCTGAAGTTTAGAAAAATAAAAAAATGACAACTCTATTCTTATTTCTTAACATTAAGGACTAACATAAGAGAAATTTTAATTGACCTTAAAATGTCAATTTGAGCTTAGAATCATGTTCTATACATTAAAATATAATTGAGAATTGTTTGGAATTTCAGTGCAAAATGACTAAAATGTCGTTGAGTGTTTGTTAAATGTAGGCAGTATTAGTTTATCATTCAAAAAGGTAAAAATTGTAATTTTAATTTATTTATAGGTAAAATATTTAATTTTGAAATTTCATAAAAATTTTGATATTTATTGGATTAAAATATATTTATTATAAATTTTCTAGCTTAAAAATACAAAATAAATAGAAAAAATTTTAAATAAATTAATAAAAATTAAAATTAATTATTAGAAACTTATTTTTGTTGAAAAATAAAATATTGTCCAGTTTCACATTAAATTTCATTATTTTGATATTAAAAGTTAATTTTTCAAGTTTATGTTTTTTATCGGCATAATTTTACGACATATATGTATACATAGTCTTTCTCTTTCGTCTTTTACTACATTTCCAAATTTTGTTTGGAATTATTTTATCATAAAAGCGAAAAAATTTTACACACATTTTCATTTATTTAAACTTAATAATTAAATTAATACAAATTGTATTTAATATAAACGGGTGTTACATTTAGTGGTATCAGAGCAGTTCTTTCTTGTCAAAGCCTAAGGTGTGGCCTTGGCCATTCTTTGTACTGTGTGTTCTTTCATTTACTGGTGATCAAACAGGAATGAAAGATAAATTATTTGTTTTTTCGTTCTTCGTTGTGGACGTCTAATCTTACTATGAAAAGTGATCTGCGCACTCAGCAGAAGACTTTGCTAAGAATAAACCTAATGTTAGCTGTTGGATTTAGTAGAAGTGATTAGTGCATGTTTCGGTAGATTCTGGCTAAGAAAGACTTGGTACTTAAGAGTGTCCATTGTGACCCACCTCTCTTTCTTAAGAGTCTATCTGGTGTACTATTTCATAGATTACTTTTACTCACTTAATATATGGTTTTATTCAAAGCAATGAACTAAACATTGATTCTCGTTTTTTTAGACAATGGCTGGAAGACCATGACAAGATATGACCTCGAGAGAATGGCTATTGTTCTTGAGAATATGAATCAAGGATGAGACGCTGAACTAGAAGAATATTGAGGACTTGCAACTTTTTGCAAAAATGACCCACCAACATTTAAAGGCGGATTTGATCCAAATGGTGCTCAAAACTGGATTACAGAGATTGAGAAAATCTTTACTACAATAGCATGCAGTGATGCATATAAGGTAACATATGCTACCCTCATGCTGTCTAGAGAGGCTAAACACTAGTGGAGATATACCAAGCAACAAGAAGAGGCTGAAGAAAGATTAATCACCTGGGAAATATTTCGCCAAAAGTTTCTGGGAAAATATTTCTAGAAAATTTAAAACGTAAGAAGGAAATAGAACTCCTTGAGTTGAAATAAGGAAATATATCTGTTGGAGTGTACGTTGCCAAATTCGATGAACTGTTGAAGTACTGCCCCTATTTTTAGGAAGGAATTGATGAAAGGTCACGGTGCTCTAAATTTGAGAGCAAACTAAGACATGACATCAAGCAAGCTGTGTGTTATCTTGAGATAGCCCAGTTTCCTACCTTGGTGAACCATTGCAAAATTTATAAAGATGATATGAAGGCAAGGTAAGCTCATTGGAAAAGCGGAGGGCCATAAAGAAACTAGAGGCGAAATTTTCCAAAAAGGAGGACGCCATATAATGCTCCACCTAGATCAACTAGCAGATCATCCAGCTAGAAGACTATTACTACTAGGAGTTCTAATACTCTTATTTGATGCTATTGCTGTGAAGGACCTCATTATCAGTGGGATTGTGACAAGTTACCAGTTACCTGCTTCAATTGTGGAGAGAAAGGCCACTACAATAACATGTGCACAAAACCTAAGAAGGAGTAGGGCAAAGGGAACAACAAGAAGGCTCTAACTGGTAGACCTAGAACTAGTGGTAGAGTCTTTACTATGAGCGGGACTGGGGCATTTATATTTGATGACTTCATTCAGGTAAATGTGTTATAAATGGTAATATTTTAAATGTACTATATGACTCAGGCGCAACTCATTTATTTATTTCCAATGATTATGTGAAGCATTTGAATTTACCACCTTCATTTTTACTTTATGATCTTGTTATTTCTACCCCTACCAATATCCCTGCTATTACTTTTGTGCATATTTACAGTGTCTAGTTATTATAGAAGGAAGAACATTTTTTGTAAATTTGATCTATTTACCTTTAACTAGATTAGATATGGTTTTAGGAATGGATTAGTTATCTTCCAACCATGTTCTTCTTTAATGTCATGAAAAAGCCCTAGTTTTTGGATCAAAATCCGAGACCTCTGTGGGATTTGAAATGGTAACTACCCACCATATAAATGCTCCCAAAAATAAGGAAGCTCAACCAAAGGAGATTTAAAAGTTAACAATCTACCTATCATCTGTGATTTTCCTAATGTTTTTCTTGAAGATATTCCTAGTTTACCTCCTGAACAAGCTAGAATTTACCATAGATTTAGTACCAGGATCAAGACCCACATCCATAGTACCTTATAGAATGTCCCTTCTAGAGCTAGTAGAATTGAAAAAGAAAATAGAAGAACTCTTAGAAAAATGATTTATTAGACCTAGTGTTTCTCCTTGGGGTGCTCCAGTATTGTTGATGAAGAAGAAATATGGAAGCATAAGATTGTGTGTTGATTATCGCCAACTCAACAAGATTACTATCAAGAATAAGTATTCATTACTTAGGATAGATGATATTATGGACCAATTAAGAGGAGCTGCAGTATTTTCAAAGATTGACTTGAAATTTGATTATCATTAGATTAGAGTCAAAACTAAAGATATACCAGAGACAACCTTTAGAATAAGGTATGGATATTACGAGTATTTAGTAATACTTTTCGGTGTAACTAATGCTCCTGCAATCTTTATGGACTACATGAACTGGATATTCCACGAATATTTGGATAAATTCATGGTAGTCTTTATTCTAGAAATCATCAAAAGCATAAGGAACACCTAAGGATAATACTGCAGATATTGCGAGAAAGGCGGTTGTATGCCAAATTCTCAAAGTGTGAGTTTTGGTTAGAACAAGTGAGTTTTTTAGGACATGTGATTCCAAAAGAAGGAATTTCGATGGATCCTACAAAGGTGGAAGCAATGTTACATTGGGAATGACCCACAACAATAACATAAATACGGAGTTTCTTAGGATTAACAAGTTACTATCGAAAATTCATTGAAGAATTTTTGAAGCTAGCTTTGCCTCTAAGTTAACCCATAAAGGATAACCTTTCATTTGGATGGAAGAATGTGAGAATTGTAACGACCCAACTTCGTCACAGGAAAACTTGATTAACACAGCTGGGACTCAATTTTTAATTTCTATTGTGAAGGATCTCTTATTAATTTATTATGAATAAGAGTGGAAATTTTTCTAAACTTCAAAATATGCTTCTCTAATACTAATGCCAACTTAGAATAGAAATCAAAATCTACATTAATGAACATGAAATAAAGAGATCTCATAATCATGAAAACATCAACACTACATATATACAAGAAAATAAACCACCCTAAGGTGCAATGTGTGCCAGTACAGGTAACCAACCTACGAATACAACTCGAGAAGGGGAGGGGGATTATACATATGAACACTCCCTAATCTAAGTTGGTCATACGAATTGACTCACATAAAAGAACAAGAATGACCTGATATAAATCTCATATCTAAAACTAAAGTTTTAGGTACATGACTAGTGGATAGCTCGAGTTGCCTCTACCACCTCCATGTACGTAGGCCTCTCACCTCTAAGGGCATCCTGCGGTGCCAAACTGAAGAAGCTATAGGGTCGCCGAAAGGATCAAAAAGTAACTCCTCCAAGCTCCACAAAGGTGTTAGGATCTGACATGTATACGAAGATGATTCTCTTCTTATTGTCCATTAACTGTAGTGAGATCCAAGAGGCGTTGTCCTTCGATACAAATGTGTACTCCCAAAAGGCGAAAAAGTACTCGAGATCTAGGAAGATCTCCATCCATCTGCTCCTGTGACAATGAATCATCACGATCATCATAGTCACACACCTACAAAACACACAAGCAAGGATAAGCCACCCAAAAGAGCAAACATAACAAAACGAGCATGTAATCATAGTAAGCATGAAGGCAAATAAATATTTAATCACAACATGTAGGCATAACACAGGGTTTCCATCTCATTCATCATTCCTAAACAAATAATGATCAAGCATACAAATACAAACCATGATCATAGACTCTCCATGGAAATCTAAAATTGAGCGACCAGCTCGGATATTCCTTAATCATGGTATAATAAACACAAATACCCTAACCAGGGTTCTGAAAGCGACATGTGCCTAAACCATTTGGGGAATACCAACCACTGATCATGGGAACCAGTGCACTTTGTCAAGATTTCTATATGGGGGAACCACCACCACGACCCAGGGTTTGTAAGGCCTTGGTCTCCTGTGAAATCCCTCCATCCGTAGTCCTCATGCTTTCACACCCGGCTAGCACCCGATCCCATGAATACCAACGCCTTCGGTACCATATGCTCAAACAATGCATGCATGTATAACAAACATCTCATCATAAATAGACATTGATGGTAACACATATTAACAACTACTTATCATTCATACCTAGATAAGCCTTTATCAACAGATTCACAATATAATCAACATGCCATTAAGTCACAATTATTTACCAAGTTATGCCTTTCTTTCACCAAGACACTCCTTTAATCCAACATTTATCAAGTCTTATATATTAATATAAATTTTGTTTTTAAAATATCAAAGTATTAAAATTAAATTAGAAAAGTACATTTATGAAATTATCAAGTTGAAGCTTAGGTCTTAGGTTTTTTCATAAAACCATGTTTTTATTGAAATCCTTACTATAAATGTAAATCACCAAATGTATATTTTAAAATATGTAAAACAGTAAAGAATATATTTTATTGAAATCCATATTTAACTTTTATTTTAAAAGATCCACCATTAAGTTTTTAGCACAAAAGATAGGGTTTTTATTAAGTTATACAAAGGTTATGAAAACTTATTTCTAAAACAGATTCCAATGGCTTCCAGATTTTAGCCTCTATTTTGAAAGTCATTTTGGGACAATGAACGATTTTTGCTTAACATGATCCATATATGGTTGGAAAGGAAATTTTGTCTATTTTTTAAAACAATAAAGATCACCTCAAGCAAAAATCTACAAAAAAAAAAAATACAAAAATAACAAGACAATCAGGTCAAGGTGACTTACTGGAGGACCAACGAACATGTCTTGCCATTTTTCATGTCCAAACAAAACTTTACAGAGTCCAAACCTTTTATTTTCTGAAATTATACTTAAAAAACTTTTCCAAATGACCAAGAATACCAAAAACAAATGTCCACACGATTTTATATGATTTTTGAAAGTTCACAATTCTTAAAGCCACTTTCAGTCAGAAAACAAGTACAACCTTTAGTTTCCAAAAATCATTAAAAATAGAAAATCAAACTAAATATAGGCAAACCATATATGCATGGAAATCTTTTTATGTCTACTTTTTGGTTGTTCAAAGAGTTTATTTAAGTACACAAGCAAATCTTACAAAATCACATTTTATTATACACTGTCAGGTCAACATTTTCAGAGAGCATGCATAACTTTCAAAAGGCTTAACTTTTTCGTCTCTTAGCCTTTTAATGCGTTTTTTGAGTCCATTTTGGAGAAAATTTTGTCTAATTTACAACAAAACAACAAGAATTCAAAACTATTAACCACAACTCCAGATACCACAAAAATAATGCACCATGCACAGACAAAAAAATGAAACAGCATTAGGAATATATTATACTCAAGCACGAAAATGCTTCCTTTCATCAAGTTTACCACTTTTAAAAATACCAAAAACATTTTTAAGCAACAAACCACGTCAAAAACATATCAAGCATAGTCCAAACACATAGAAAAGGGTTAGCTTTCCTTACTTTTTGACAAGATCCTACAAGCTTGCAAGAGGGTTTTGGGACAAAAAGGAGTATCTCCTTCAATCTTTGGCAAGGTGAACCATCAACCAACACCAAGAATGATTGATATTGGACATAAACACAAGAAAGAGCAAGGTTTAGAACCAAGGATGTAAAGGAAAGATTTAGACAACTTAGGTCTTGATAGAAAAGAAAAAATGAAGAAAGAAGAAGATGAAAAGGATGGACCTTTACCTAGGACCACTTCTTGGACACTCTAGCTTCCAACTTCTCTTCTAACACTTAGAGGATTTTAGAGCAAGCCTCTCTTTTCTCTCTCAAACTCACGGTTTAGAGGAAGAATGAAGAGAGTTTTTGGTTTTGAAGCTTATTTTTAAGACAACTCAAGAAGGGTATTTTGGTAACTAGCAAAATAGGAGACAAGTTTGAATAAAAATGGAAAACAAAACTCACCTTTTCCAAGAAGGGAGTGGACGACCATGAGAGGGAAAACAATGGGAGGATTAGTGGTTTTAGTACTATTAAGGACACCATGACAAGACTAGTTGTAGGAATTTGGGAAAAAGTTTCTAGATAGTTTGCAATGAATCTAGTTAGCTTAGGAACAAATAGTTAGCTTAATTGGGTTAGGCTTGGGGGACATGTAGTAGTGGTTCTAGACAGTAAGAAATTTAAATTCTCACACTAATAAAGAAAACATAGTCAAATTTTAGCGAATTAGGTTTAAGGTTTTTGACATTAAAACTAATTAAGATAATTTAATTGAAATCAAAATATCAATGAGTTTATGACTCACTAAGATATGCCAGGGCATATATAATCTGCCTTTATAGCAGTCAGATAGTCAGTTCTCTTTATCTGACAGGTTTCTCGATAAACATTCCTGAATGGCAATAAAGAAAAACCTAATGTTTTAAACCTTTTGGGTAAGGAAAGCTATCAAACTAAATAGAATCTAATCATAATTAATTTAAAGTTAATTATAATTAAATCCTATGGTCTTGTACTACTCACCAATTGTATAAAAAAATATCGGCTCGGCAAGTATCATCACAGGCTGGATTCTCGCAAAAATTTTTGCAGAATCTCAAACAAGGACATGTAATTTTTATTATTTATTTTTCATTAGGAAATAAATTTAATTCCTCTTGTTAGTTATTCGATCACTTAATGAGGGATCAACATACTGTAGATCTTACGCGATCAGCCTTCACAATGTACCTCTACACTGCTGGAATTCGTGCAAGCTTAATTTCTGTAGAAAACTTTACTGAAATTTACACAGTAAATATTATTAATTATTCACTTATACTGAATTTAAATTTAATTTCTCTTTTTATATTATCAACCATTTATGCATAAATTATAAAAGACTGGTCTTACAAGAATAGTTTCTAAGAATTAAAGAGGAGGTTGACCACTGTCCCTGTGTTGATTTTGCCTAATCCTACTGAAAAATTTAAATTTTATTGTGATCTATCCAGACAAGGATTAGGGTGTGTGTTGATACGAGAAAGGAGAGTAGCAGCGTATGCTTTAAGGCAATTAAGACCACATGAGGTTAATTATCCAACTCATGATTTAGAATTAGCTGTAGTAGTTTTTGCCTTGAAGATTTGGAGGCACTATCTTTATGGTGCCAAATTCGAAGTATTTAGTGATCATAAGAGTCTGAAGTATCCATTTGACAAGAATGGGTTGAATATGAGGCAACATAGTTAGATGGAATTTCTGAAAGATTATGACTTCGAATTGTGTTACCACCTTGGTAAAGAAAACATAGCTAACGCTTTAAGTCAAAAATCCCTACATGCCTCTAGTCAAGGAGATGGAAATGATAGAAAAGTTCAGAGATTTAGGTTTAGCTATGGAAATAAAACCAAGAAGTATTAGTTTTGGAATGCTCCAAATATCCAGTGAGTTCCTAAAGCAAATTCGGGAAGCTTAAGGCATTGATCAACATCTCCAAGACAAGTTAGAAGCAAGGACTGAAGGAAAAGAATTAGAATTTAATCAGGATTCAAATGGAGTCATTCGATTCCAAGAAAGAATATGTATGCCAAAAATGGAGAATTTAGAAAGATGATTTTAGAAAAGGCTCACAAGAGTAAGTTGAGTATTCATCTAGGCTTTACCAAGATGTACCAAGACTTAAAGAAGATGTTCTAGTGGCCTGGAATGAAGAAGGCTGTAGTAAAATTTGTGGCGTCTTGTTTACTTTGTCAAAAGGCTAAGATAGAGCATAAAAAATCCTTTGGAGAATTACAACCCCTAAACATTCCTGAGTGGAAATGGGACAATATAGCAATGGATTTTGTGACTAGTTTTCCTAGGACATCTTTTAGTCATGATGCTATATGGGTAATTATGTATAAACTAACCAATTCTGCTTATTTCTTGCCCATCAACATTAGGTTTTCTCTAGAGAAGTTGACCCAATTGTATATAAGTGAAATCATTAGGTTACACAAAATGCCTTCTAGTATAATCTCTGATAGGGACCCTTGTTTCACTTTTAGGTTTTGGGAGAGTTTGCAACAAGCCTTGGGGACTAAGTTAAGACTTAGCTCAATATATTATCCTCAAATTGATGGACAGTCTGAAAGGACTATCCAATCCTTATAATATTTGCTTAGAGCTTGTGTCTTAAAATGGAAACGTAGCTGGGATAAGTTCTTACCACTGATTGAGTTTACCTATAACAATAACTTTCATTCTAGCATTAGAATGGCTTCTTACGAGGCTTTGTATGTGAGAAAATGTAGGACTCCATTTTGTTGGTATGAGATTGGGGAATCTCTGATAGTTAGACTTGAGCTATTACAAGAAACTACGAAGAAAGTTACACTAATTCGGGAAAAGATGAAAGTATTGCAAGATGGGCAGAAAAGTTATTTTGATAAAAGGAGAAAACCCTTGAGCTTTAAGGATATCATGTATTTCTAAAAGTTACACCTATAGTTGGGGTTGGTAGAGCCTAAAAATCCCAAAAGCTTTTCCTAAATTTATTGGCCCTTACAAATTCTTAGAATGATTGATCCTATTGCATATCAAATGGCCTTACCACCCAATTTTTTTAATCTTCATTATATCTTTCATGTTTCCCAACTTCGTAAATATATCCATGACCCTTCATATATCATTGAGCCTGATATAGTACAAATAAGAGAAAATCTTACTTATGATGTATCCCTGATAAGAATAGAGGATCAGAGGATAAAACAGCTTTGAGGTAAAAAAATATCTCTAGTGAAGGTTGTGGGAGTCAAACTAATGATGAGGATGCTACATAGGAATTAGAAAGCAAGATCCAAGAACAACATCCTCACCTTTTTACTAGTAAGTGAATTTCGAGGACGAAATTCCTAAAAAGGAAGGGAGTAATGTAACACCCCTACATTTGCCTATTAAACTATTTCCTAATTTTTCTGTATTTATATCTAAAGAACCGAATGGAAATCTTAAAAATTTGATGCTTATGGTTACATTCGTAGTAGTAAATAATACTTAGTTTAGATTTTTAATAATTTTGTGAGAACAAAGCCCAAAAATTAGTAAAATGATAGCTTTGATAAAAAAAATCAAATAACATAATTAATAGAAAAAAAATAGTTAGAAGTGTTTAAAAAATTATTTTTAAGTCATCAATATACTTAGAATAATTAATAATAATTTTAGAAAATTTTTAGAAATTTATCAAGATAATTTTTGTGAAATGACAAAAATACCCCTATTTTAATTTTTAACTATTTTTATAATATTTGATAATTTAATTCTAAAAATTGGGAAGAAATTTCAAATTTTTTTTTCATGGTTAACCTTGAAATGTTGAAAGCTATCTAATAATTTTTTCGAGCCAAAGCCTAGAGAAATTAAAAAATGACGATTTTGCCCTTATTTCTCAACATTAAAGGCTGACATGAGCAAAAGTTTCAATTGACCTTAAAATTTCAATTTGAGCTTAGAATCATGTTCTATGCATTAAAATATAATTTTGGAAATTTTTTGAAATTCTGGTGCAAAATGACCTAAATGTCCTTAGGTGTCTATTAAACCTAGCCAGTATTGGTTTAACACCCAGAAATGGTGAAAATAGTAACTTTAGTTTATTTATAGTCAAAATATTTAATTTTGGAATTTTCATAATTTTTTTATATTTATCGAATTAAAATTGATTTATGAATTTTCTAGCTTAAAAATACAAAATAAATAGATAAAATTTGAAATAAATTCATAAAATTTAAATTAATTATTAGAAATTTATTTTTGATGAAAAGTAATATATTTGTCCAGTTTCACATTAAATTGCATTATTTTGATATTAAAAGCTAATTTTTCAAATTTAGGTGTTTTTATCGGCACTGACTAAGCTAATAACAAATAAAATTTACACTAGGAAGCTTAGGACAACTCATGGAGCACATCCACAAGCCTAGGAGGGGTGATTCACCACTTATGTTGGATATGTGTCCCTAAAATCTAATTAAAAAGAAATTAAAAATAGGTTTTATAACATACACGATGATGTTGCCTTGTGGGCACATAACCCCCCTTATTTCTCTATATATAGACACCACTTTGGACAGTTTTTCACCATCCCCTTCCCTCTCTTGGCTGATCGAAACTTGTATGGAAGTTTCTCTTCCTAGAATTCTTATTTTACTTTGTTTTTGTGTTAGAATTTTGCTAGTTTTGAACTAGTAAAATTTCTCCTCCTAGAAGCTTTACACCAACAATTCCATCATCTTCACCAACCACCCTTAGAGGTAATGGGGGGAGTGGGGTTAGTTCTAAATTAATGTTACTTTGCATATTAGTAGGAAAGATTTTCCCCTAAACTTTTCAAATATATAAATTTAAAATACTTTCATAATGTTTAATATGGGAATTTAATTTTTACTATATTGTTATGCTGTCCAATTTTATAAGTAAAATATACTTACTATGTTGTTATGCTATTCAATTTTGGTTAATTAAAATACATTTATTAAGTAGTTATTATACTCAAATTTAGTTATTATTTTGTTATTAAATTGTTATTTTGCCAAAATTGTAGTAATGAATTTTTAATTATTAAATTGTTATTTTGTTGAAATTTTAGTAATAATATTTTGATTGTTAAGTCATTATTCTGTTAAAATTTTGGTAATTAAATTGTAATTACCAAATCGTTATTCTGGTAAAATTTTGGTAAGTAATTATATTGCCAAAATTTTAATGATTGTTAAATTATTATCATGTAATTTCTGCAATATAAAGCAAAAATGTTAATTGTATTGGCATCCAAATTAAATGAGACCAGGGAAACCTCTGTTTGAGAAGTATGTATTTGATAGATTAGTGGGTAATGTAAAGTAAGTGACATGTAGTGCTTGTGAGGTCTTGGATCGAGTGGTGAAGGTGCTGATGGCTAGCGTAGTGCTTGTGAGCTGGGATATTCACTTGACCAAGCTTGATAACCTCGACAACTGCTCAATATTCTAGGATTGATTTAAAAGTATACCTCTATAAATAGATATTCTAACTGTTATTTCCTTAATAATGATGAGAATTGTATCATGTGATGATGTTGATGAGGTATATGTATTCCTAGTCACTTCTGGTTCTATTGAGAACTATTACTCACTCATGGGGAATATGGATCCATACCTAGTCAAGGATAGTCTGATACAACTTAGAATAAACCCTAGGTTCCATTTTATTGTCAATTGTATTTTATCTTTGCTTTATAGTAGACTTCCTACCATACATGTAAAAGTGATTTTAAAACAAAACACTTCACTCCATTATTTTTCTTCTTCGTATAATTGATCGCGATTATTAAAGATGATAGTAATGCCTAGTGATGTTGAAGACGAGTCAAAGAATACTTCAACGGGCGAGGATCTGTATACTTAATTATAGTAATTTTTTTTGGATAGGGTAGATTGACACTACTCTATATCGGACATTTTTTATGTATATATTGGGTTAGATAGTGTCTATCTTTTGACGTATTTTTGGTTTTTATGTATTTTATGACTGTCATGTATTATCAAACCATGTTGTACAGTTTTACGATATATATGTATACATAGTCTTTCTCTTTTGTCTTTTACTACCATTTTCAAATTCTATTTAGAATTTCTTTATCATAAAAGTGGAAGAATTTTAAAGTTTCATTTACTTAGAATTAATAATTAAATTAATACAAATTGTATTTAATATGAACGATTATTACACTCCCTATCTCCCTAACGACGATCTCACCAATGGAGTCAAGAATATGATTGTGCCTCGTTGAAATTGGCTCATCTGTTGAAGATCAAAGTCATTCTCTTGCTATCAAAATTGTTGAAAAATGTTTCCTATGCTTTGTTGTCATCGTTCAACACCAGTCACTCTTTGTCCATTTTGCCTCAAACCTTTATTGAATCATTGCTATACGTTGTGGCATATCACATCGGTTGTCATAATCGGATGTTATCAGTGTTGGTTGCGTATCCTGTTGACATCCGTAAAGGGTCGACGATGGCGTGTTGCTACACACAATTCGATGGAGCTATAAGATATGAGAAATGCCTCAATTTGAAAGCCACAAACCTGGCACTGATGTTATACAAATCCTATCGCATTGCTAACATATTTGACAGTCAACAAATTCAAGCATGAATAGGAATTTCTTGATAATAGCTATACCATCAAGAAATAAAGAAAGCAAGAAAGGCCATCTTGTTACCAAAGGACTAAAACAAAAAAGATTTAAAAGAAAAAAAATAGAAAAAATAGAGAAATGAATGGACTGTGAAATTTAGATATGATTTGTTAAGTTGAGGTTCTAATTTTTGAATTAAGCTTGAATTTATTTTGGACATGGTGGCTAGTTGGGACTAGCACCCAACAATTCTTCACCCAACACCAAATGCATAGGATTGGGGACTTAGGGGTGAGGAGACTTGTCTTCCTTTGCTTAGGGTTTGGGGTGAGGTGGAGTTGTAGAGAGGTGTGGTCAGAGGGTTAAATTGGGTAAAAGGAAAGAGAGAGAGAGAGAGAGAGAGAGAGAAGAAAAGAAAAAGAAGAAAAAATCTTGGCCTTTATTTGAAAAAGTAACATAGCTAACAGTTTTAAAATACTTGCCAACGGTGAGAGGCTTCTCTACCTTCCCCACGCTAGAATCTGCCACTATTTCATTTCATAACTTAATTAACAGTAAAAGGATAAAACTTAGTATAGTATCTCAAGTATTTTTTTATAATATTCTTTCATCAAAATTAGATTTTATCTCAATAATTTGTGTCATCGACTTTTTATTATGTGGGTTGCTAAGGTAAAATTTCAATTTTAATTCAATAACATAAAAAATACCCAAACTTTGTCCATAATAAAAATATTTTCTAGCACGACGTCTATAAATGCATTGGACAAAATAACAATAGGCAAAGGAAGGTATAAAACCATTAACTAGATTTAACATGGATGAAACTAGAAGAAAAATGTTTGGGGGGAGTAGGGAACAAAATCAACAAGAATGTCTATAATTTAGTTTAATGAAAAATAAAATATCATATATCATACAAAAGTAAATATAATTATTTTTTATGTAAAGAAAATACATACAAATAATGATGTGTTTCTTTTTAGCCATCAAGGTCATGATGTTCTTCGATTTTTGATTTGATAAAATTCTTCCATAATTTTTGTTGTAGTGAATGTCTTTATAATATCCTTGTCAATATAAACAGTCAAAGTATTTGCAAAAAAATCTGTCTTCTCTTTTATTGCAAAGCCTTGTTTTCATAAAATTCATCCATAAAAAAATAAGATTCATCCCTAAAAAGGAACGTTTAGTGAAAACATGCATAGAATATATAGCTTGTTTAGATCGTTCAAAATATGATGGAATAGAATGAAATCTAACAGAGTGTTCAAACTTGGGATGAAATCAAACTTTTTTTTTTTTAAATTCTATCATAAAAGTATCCAAAGATAGAATAATGGTAACTATATTTGATTCTCTTTCACTCCATTTTGTTCCATCCCATTCCATTCCACCTAATATTGAATATCCAAACATACCTTTTGTCCTCTGGGGAGGGGTGTTACTTGTTGAGTGCCCCTGTTGAGTTGAACCTGGATCCATCCGTTTTAATGCACTCATGTATATTTGAATCAACACCATGATCTCCCTCAATAGTGGTGTGCTTGGATGAACATCCAAACAACCACAACCAAGGAAACGAAAGACACTTGGAATTGGACCCAATGATAATAGAATGAAAACCCTACCAAAGAATTAAATGCAAACCATTTAAGCCTGTGTTTGATGTTAAAAATCATTTTTCGCATTATTTAATAAAAATACACATCTCAATGTAGATTTATAATTAAAATTTAGACACATATTTCAACTATATTTAATGGTTCAAAATTAGACGAATGTTACTATAGACTACCTTTACATGTGGTCTATGGTGCAGCACTTTTATTTAGCGTTAGATTCATCTAGTCCAAACGGTTATATCATACATCCTCCACACCAGATCCTTCCTCCAACTTATTCCACAGTCCTTTTGTGTTTCTCCAGCAGCCACCAGCAATGCTAATGTCGATGCCATCGCCTTTCACTCTTCCTCTTCCTTTTCTCTCTTCCCTTTCTCCTTCCTTGTCTCCCTCCTTGAATTCATTGCGTTGGCGCTGCTAGTGGTTGTCGAAGGGGTTGTGCAGGGAGTTGGGGGAGTGATCTAGTGTGGAAGATGTATGGTATAACTGTGTGGACTAGATGAATCCAATAGTAAATAAAAGTGGTGACATCGTAGACCACATGTGAAGGTGGTCTATAGTAGCATTCGTCACAAAATTAATTTTACTTTAAAAGCAAGGTTCTTGAAGACATGGAATAAGAGCCCAAGTAGCTAGCATAAGTGACAGTGAGTGATCCCTAGGCCTAGGCGTCCAAAAGCAAACATGTGGAGCTATATTATTTTTTGGTGTAGGCACTTTAACAACATATATATACATATACATATACATATGCATATGTACATGTATATATACATGTATATGTATATATATATAGTTACTTCAAAAAAATTAAAGGCTATTTCAAAATTATTGTGAATTTGAATCATTAACAAGTTATTCTTTAATACTTTATGTCTTTTTTTTATAATCTTATTGGTAATGTAATTTAGTTACTCGAATAAATATATTCTAGCTTTGAGACCCAAAGGTTCCCGCTACAAACATGTGTTGGAGAACTAAAGTCGTGGATTGGACATAAAGAGGTTTAGACTAATTGGTTCAAATTTTTTAGATAATATATTTTCTAAATCACAAAATATTCCAATGGTGGGAGCTAGTAAATTAGAGTGCATCTATATTCATCACCATGAAGATTTAGTTCCTTTTAAAATGAGTGAGTACCCTTTAGAAAATAAAATATATTATATATTATTAGACTAAAAATTTAATAGTTGAGGTTTTATCAATTTTGTTCTTCACAAGTCTAAGAAAGAGTGATCACCTTCTTCCTATGCTCATGGAAATAAATTGATCCTCTAATGATGCTCTTCAGTAATGGTGGGGTAAACTCCGATATTTGAGTTAGTATATGCAAAATGAAAGAGTGAGATAAAATGAATACATACCTTGTAAAATTTCATCTCAGGTACTTATTACGCCCTTAGTCTTATCATTGGTGATAAATGCAATTAATTATTGATAATGGTAATTCTTATATTCTTGAAGAGATATCTTAATATCTTATTATATTAGGTTAATGGGTAGCCTTATTGGATTGACCTATTGAGCTATTATGGTGCTGGATTGATATCTAGAACAAAATTTATAATTAGTTATAGTTAGTATGTGCAAAATCAAAGAGTGAGAGATAAAATGAATACATAACTTGTAAAATATCATCTAAGGTATTTTGCTCCCTTAGTCTTATCATTGGTGATAAATGCAATTAATTATTGATAATGGTAATTCTTATATTCTTAAAGAGATCTCTTAATATCTTATTATACTAGGTTAATGGGTAGCCTTATCAGGACTAACCTAGTGAGCTATTATGGTGTTGGGCTGATATCCAAAACAAATTTTATAATTAGTTATAGTTAGTATGGGCAAAATCAAAGAGTAAGAGATAGAATGAATACATACCTTGTAAAATTTCATTTGAGGTATTTATTACTTCCTTAGTCTCTTATATATATATATATATATATATATATATATATATATATATATAAAGAGTAATTTTAAAAGAGTTACGCTCCATCCTCACCCTTTATTTTCTTTTAACCTAACAGTCAAAGATGAGTTACTTGTTAGAATCGTTAGATTAAAAGAAAATGAAGGATGGTGATAGAGAGTAATTCTTTTAAAGTTACTCTTGGAGTAACTTGATCCCTCCTTATATATATATATATATATATGGGTCATGATCCATTGTACACTAGGTGTTAAAGTTAGTCAAACTATACCTTCAATAACCTTTTGTAAATTTTATAGATCTAACTATTGAATTTGATATTTTTATTAATTAGATTACGTATACAAAATTTCATACAATTTCAAAATTATTTAGTAGTTCATCGCATCATTTTATTTTAATGTACAAATGATATTAAAATATATGTAAATATAACATATCTAAAAAAGTCCAAATTACATGAAATTTGATGTAAATGATCATGAAGATAATATTACATAATTCAACTATTAGATTGATTAACTTTACATCCTACAAAAAGTTATTAAATGTGTAAATTGACTAACTTTGACAATTGGTATCAACAAATCTAGACCCCCCCCCCTACTACTATATATATATATATATGATTAAAATTGTACCTTATGAAAATGGCCAAATTTAGAAGTGGTAGCACTAAAAACCAATGAAATAAATTCAAAGCATATGTTTAGTCCAAAGTACTGAAGCAATGACTCCAAAGTAGGATGGCAAAACAGGCCAGCCCTGCCCGTTTTGGCCCATCCCACTTTCAGCCTGCCAAAAAAGGGGTCAGTAGGCTCGCTCAATGAATATGGGTTAAAAAATGCAACCTATCCCTGCGTATAAGTAGCTGGCGGCTGGCTTGCTAAAAAATTTAAAAGAATAGAAAAAATTAAAATATATATATAACTAAAAACATTATCCAAGGAAATAGTTTTAAGTTTCTAGTAGTTATTATCCTTTTTACTCGTCCACCTAATGATTTTAACATATTATTTCATCTAACTATTATCTTTAATATTAACAATAACAACAAAAATTGTCTGAGGCACTTCTACATTTATTGATCATATTTAAACTTAAAATATTATATCTTAGACACCATCATTTTCATTCCAAAATAATATAAAAACTCAAAATCTTACACTATTTTTTATTTTTATTTTTACCTAATTTAAAATATGAAAAAAATTGTTGGCTGCTCGTCCAGGCCCACTTTTTGGTAGGCTAAAATGGGGCAAGCTAAAACAAACTAGTGGGTTGAAAATTCAAGCCTAACTCGCTTAAGAGGGTGGGTTAACAGGCCAGCCTGTTGGGCCAAGCCCATTTTACCACCCCTACTCCAAAGAATCCATTTATCTCTTATGTCTACTTATCTTGCTACACAAATTTTGGCTTGACTACTCCAATCTGTTGTTTAGGTCGAAGAACTCATGCCATTTAGTAAGATTATTTTATTACAAGGTGAACAAAAGCTTTATATTATACGAGACTAAAATGATGTTCATATGTTAAACTAATTGATAAGACATTTATATTTTAAATCATTTCTCAAATTAATTATGTAATGAATTTATAATTTCTCTCATTTCATACAAGTCTATAATGAATTTATGTTTAGTCCAAAGTACAAAAAGCAATGACTCCAAAAGATTCATTCATCTCCTGTATTTACTCATCTTGCTACACAAATTTTGGCCTAACTACTCCAATCTATTGTCTGGGTCAAAGAAGTCATGCCATTTTTTAAGATTTTTTTATTTCAAGGTGAACAAAAGCTTTATATTGTATGAGAGTAAAAAAATGTTTATATGTTAAGCTCATTGATAAGACATTTATATATTAAATCATTTCTCAAATTAATTAAGTAATGAATTTATAATTTCCCTCATTTCACACAGTTTATGATACCTAACTAATTATCACATTTCTTATAAAATAAGCTAACATGTCTTGATAATTAATAAAGGCTAAAATATGTTTTAGTCCTTATAAAAATGAATGAGTTTTGATTTTATTCCTTGTAAAAAAATTTCTTTGGTTTTCTTCCTCAAAAAACTAAAATTATTTATTTTTGGTTTTTACTATTATGTATCATTCGTTAATTACTTATGTGTTTAATGGAAGGTTAAGTGATCATCCTAGGTGATATCCACTAGTGTCTGTAGTATCATGACAACATGTGATATTTCTAACAATTTTTTAAAATCTCTAAAATGAATCTTATTTATCTACCTTAAAATGAATGTTAGAGACTAAAAATAATTATTTCAGATTTTGGAGAGATGAAAATCAAAGAAAATGTTCTATAGGAACCACAATCAAAACTCGTTCATTTTATAGGAACTAAAAACATATTTAAGCCATTAATAAATGACATTATGATGAGATAACTAATTATCATTTTTTTTTGTTTGAAACTTGAAAGGAGGGTAAGAGCCCCAATCACACAAGCAGATGCCACTCAAGGAGACCCATAAACGAAGAATCACTTTCTATCTAAAGCTTATTAATTTTGTTATCTCAAGCCAAGGCAACCAAAGTCTCCCATAGGCCATAACTTAATTATAGGACGTGTTTAATAAAAATAGGGAATAAGTTAATTAGAACCTGAAGTAAAAGAAAACGTAGTTAAAGTTGATAAGTTAAAAGGACATGTTAATTATTAAGTCATAACGTTAAATTTGGTGTGTGTTTATATCCATCAAGTTATTATTCTTGGTAAAATTGTTTCATTTAACAACTTGTATATATTAAATTTCAATAATCTAATTTTACATTAAAAGTTTTTATTGAGTATATTAAGTCTATAATTTTTTAAAAATTTTAAAATTATTTGAAACTTTATTAATTAAATTTAATTTAAGGTAAAATATTTTTTAAAACATAAGAAAATGTCAAGTATAATATTGCATAACTTCAAATGTCAAATTTTCTAAATATGGATGATCATTAATATAATATCAAAACATTGAACTATTGAATTGATAAAAATTAATATATGACAGGATTAAAGTGTCAAAATTTTGTATTTATATCAGTTAATAACTTTCTATAAAATATAAAATTAATCAATTCTAATGTTGAATCATTTGATATTATTTTTTTATCATGTATATTAAATTTGACATAAATTGTATATTTGTTGGTACTTTATCATGCAATTACATTTACTATATTTAAGGTTAAATTAATTCAGTAGCTCCTTGAACTATTTGAAAATTTTTAATTAGGTTCTCATGTTAAAAAAAAATTATAATTGGGTCCTCGATCTTGTAATTTTTTTGTTATTGAGTCCATAATATCTTTAAAATTGTCACAAATTGTCATTTTCTAGTGGTTTCAAGCTGGTATAAACTAACATCAAGGACCCAATTATAAAAATTTTACAAGATAAAGGATCTAATTACAATTGTTTTTAGTTTGGGGACCTAATTAAAAATTATCAAATAGTTCAGGAACCTACTGATTACTTTAACCTATATTTAAATAGTACACTATCCATCAAAATAAAGTATTGCAATGAAATAACAATTAGTTTTGATTTGCATAAAATTTTATAAACATGATCTACTTTATATGGACTTTCAATTCAATAGTTAAATTAGTTAATTTCTTATATTACAAAAAATTATTAAGTAGTGTAAGTATAAAAGTTTAACACTTGGTGTTAATTAATCATTATATATATATATATATATATATATATATAACGTATCATATGAGAAATAAAAGGGTGAGAAGAGGGAATATCAACCATATAATTCAAATAGATGGTTGGAATTAAAAGTAATTAAAACATTAATTAGCATCCATGTATGGTTATATGACTAAGATATTTTTTTCATACTTTAATTCAATTCAAGTAATTTATTATCTTAAAATTTAGGATAATAAATTTTTTAATTTTATTCTTATTTTTATATATTTTTATTAAATGAAATGAGAAAATATAAATAGATTTATATTATGAAAATAATATATAATGAGAGTGAGAGTAAGTGTTAAAGGTTTTCGAACATATATAAAAAAAGATAAAGAATAAATTCTAATAAAATAGTGAAAATAAAAACGAAAAAATAGAAATTTATAAGCCAAAATAGTACATACAATATATATATATATATATATATATATTAAAATGATACAAACTAATAAAATAAACTTTTCAACTAAAGAGTTCTATTTTAATCAAATATATTTTTAAAGTAATTAAGTAAACTAAACAATATTAAAAGTTACACCATTAAAAGAAATTAATTGTCTCACTTTAATTAACTGACATTACAGGAGATTATTCTTATAAAAAAGAAATAGATAATAACAAGTTAACTTACAATTTTATATACTTCAAATAAAAAAACTATCAATTTTATATCTCCAAAACTTGAAGAGTGGAAATTAATATTTTTTCGTTGATTTCAATTAAGGCCCCACTTCGTATATTCCATGATATTACAAAGGGTAGGCTTTTAATTTTAAAGATATTGGCAAAGGAAAGGAAAGTGTGTAGCCCTATTTTGCGGGGACCAATTTATAATACTGGAGAAACAAGGAGCGATGTGTGCAATTTACTAACTTTTCAGTCACGCAGTTAACTCTTGAGCAAGCAAAGCAAGACCCCTCTTCCCCCTTTATATTCATTCCTCCGCGGTGCGCTGCACAGCGAGTCTCAGAAGAAGAAGAAAAAAGAAGTGAAATCACGCGCTCAAAAAGATGAGTAGCATCGGAACGGGTTACGATCTATCGGTCACCACTTTCTCCCCTGATGGCCGCGTTTTCCAGATCGAGTACGCCGCCAAAGCCGTCGACAACAGCGGGTACTTTTTCTTTTCTTTTATTATTTTTTAATTCAGGGTTTTGAAATAAAAAATAAGTATATTTAATAATGTTTGTATGGTTTTTGTAATTTTATAATTTTTGTCTTTGGTAGTGATCTTAGATTTGAAACTTTGTTGCAGGACTGTTATTGGGATCAAATGTAAAGACGGGGTTGTGTTGGTAGGTTTTTCTGAAATTCTCTGGCTGATAAGGGTTTTTGTATTTATATATTTATTTATTTTTGAATTTTTTTTTTATGAGTTGGGTTTTTGGGTTTAGGGCGTTGAGAAGCTTATTCCGTCGAAAATGATGCTTCCGGGTTCCAATAGAAGAATACACTCCGTTCATCGTCACTCTGGGATGGTAATTTGTCTTTTACCTCTTGTCTTGTTATTTTATTTTATTTTTTGCTTGTTGCTTTTGCTATTTGTTTTGATTTTGTAATAACCATAAAGAGATTTGTATAAAAGGGACGTGGTTTGACTTGCATTTGATTGCAAGCTTGACCATGAAATGCTAGTGATGAAGGTTAAGAGTGAAAGAAAGCAAGAAGTATGAGCACCGCGCGCGTGTGTGAGAGAAAGGTTAAGAGTGAAAGAAAGCATGTAGTATGAGCAAGTGTGGGTGTGGGTGGGTGGACTGTGTGTGTAGCGCTAGTTGGAAGTAGAGTTTTTTGCACAACTGATCAAATGTGAAACAGCAGTTCAGGGTTGTTTTTCTTACTTGTTAATTGGAGGTGAATATTAGAAAGGTCATGGTAATCGTGATGTTATGATGGTAAAATACAGTTATGTAGAAATTCTTGTGTGCGGCTGGTGCAATGTACTAAAGCAGACGTTGTATTGTAGTTGAGTTAAAGCATTACATTGGCTATACTATGGTCCATGTGTCACATTCTGGTTGATTTGATGTTTTGGACTTCTTTTGATGTATGCATTAATCTTCTTCCAATTTTAGGCTGTAGCAGGATTAGCAGCTGATGGCAGGCAAATTGTGGCCAGGGCTAAGTCTGAAGCTACTAACTATGACAGGTTTCCTCCATTCTCTTGCAACATAAACATCTGAAGATCCACCCACCCACCCCCCTCTTTTATTTATCTAAATGTGTGACTGAATACTCTATCTTT
Organism: Spatholobus suberectus; assembly: GCA_004329165.1. NCBI lineage: Eukaryota > Viridiplantae > Streptophyta > Magnoliopsida > Fabales > Fabaceae > Spatholobus > Spatholobus suberectus. The sequence continues at coordinate 21,654,614 of CM014737.1, read as the reverse complement.
TTTATGGGCTACTGTCATGGACTAATTGAAACCTTATAAACTAATTTAGCCTTGTTTTGATTTGGAAGTCAATGCAATTTTAAGTTCTTTTCATTTAGCCGTAATTTCCACATGGAAAAAAAAATGTAGTATCTAGAAAATTTTATCAACTATTAGTTTAGATGGACCAATTGAATCCCTGTATGATAACTCGACCTTGTTTTAACTTTTGAAGTCAAACTTATAATAAGTTCCTATTTTGCCGTTTCTCCCACAAGAAAAATAAGTGATAGCTAGCAAATTTCATGAATTATTATTGCTCCCCTACCCTGAAAAATAAGTGATAGCATGAGCAAACTTTGATAAATAATAGATTTTATAACGAAGTAGCCTGACAAATCATTTTAGGTTACTGTAAATCTTTAGTGGAGTTAAGATTAGCATAACATAATAGCATGAGAATCTATAGAAAACAATTAGCTGTGACCTATGTATACTATTCAGTATGACTGAAGTAAAAGGATCTCTTAACCCTGAGGTTTAATTAAATGTTTACTTTTAACTTTTGAGAATAAAAATGTTTATTCTGGCTTTTATTTCTTTTCAGCGTATATGGCGAACCAATTCCTGTTAAGGAACTTGCTGATCGTGTGGCTAGTTATGTGCACCTTTGTACGCTATATTGGTGGCTCAGGTTCAATGAGACTGAATATCTTGAACTCATTTTAAAGTTGTATTTTGTCATATTTCATATTAATAACAGATCTATAATGGTTCTGCAGACCTTTTGGATGTGGTGTCATACTAGGAGGTTATGACAGGGATGGACCACAGTTGTACATGGTTGAACCTTCTGGTGTTTCCTATGTAAGTGTTTTTGTTATTTGATAGCAACTTCCTGACTTATTTATAATTACTCTAGCTATTGATATTCTTTTTTGGAAGTTCCATGTGCTATTTTTGTATTGATTTGTTTGTTTGGTATTTGTTCTAGAGGTATTTTGGTGCTGCAATTGGGAAGGGCAGGCAGGCTGCTAAAACGTAAGTGTATATACATTACTTATAATAATGTAATTATGTACTAAATCGAATAACTATATTTTCTTTTTTACTGTCTTTGCTAGGGGTGATATCTTATTATGCTCTTTTTATTTGTATCCTTAACTTTAACATAAATAATATTTATTTTCTATAAAAAATATATTCCATGCTATCTAATAACTCTGAGTTGCTGTTATGTGGGATCTCTGTTTGTGAATTATGGCAATAAGCTGCTGAAGCTTAATCAAGATAGCAGTAGACCTTCTAAGAAACATCTCTTACTGAGTGTATCTTATTTGTGGGATAATTATTAGAAGACCAATTGATAATGTGTTACTTCAATTTTTCCCTCTTGTTTTCATTATTTGATGTCTGCTTCTAATTGCTTGAAATGAATAAACAAAAAGCAAGAAAGCTCTAGTGTAAATAAGAATTCACTCCTGAATCTTTTTGTCATTGACTCCAATGCAAATTACCTTACTTGCCTTCTTTAATGTATTCCTTGGGCCATATTCATCCAGACAAGAAAATTGTGGATTCTTAACTAAATTTAACCCAAACTCTGACCTGGTTATTAGGTTGCATTAAATAAATGGATTAGGTATATAGACCTATTTTCAGTTTTTCAAATGGCACTGGAAGCATGACCAGTATCTCCAATAAACAAATTTTTTGGTGAAATATCATTTTTTATATTGCATTTTAGCTTTTGTGCTTAACTTGGAATATGGTAGGTGATGCTTAATATTTTTTTCTGCTAATAATAAAAGGTAGCTCAGCGTATGAGGCTTCTGTCATTGTCGGTCTGGGGAGGGTATGAAATAAAAATGTAGGATTTGGTTTATGTGTATGCGCATATGTGGTTGAGTTCAGGTTTATTCTGTGTGCCTACTTCTGCATCATCTCCATTCCTAATTTCCTATATCTTGATAAATTTGAAAATTTGCATGTTGCCTGGATCTCAGCATGGGGCTTAAATATAATCTTTATGCAATATTTTGTTATCAGTTTATGTAGATAATATGCTTTTCTTTCTTTTAGCGTTATTGCTAATGTAGTAATTACTTTCTTATGCTGCATTGCATTAGTCTTAGCCGAAACTTCTCTTGCTATAAGCTTAAAAGTATTTCAATTAGTTTAACCTCGTGGTTTGATTCAAATGGGATCTTGAGTTATCAGACTTATGCTCAATATGATATTAAGCAATCTTTTTAATTTCTTGGCAGAGAGATTGAAAAGTTAAAGCTTGCTGATATGACTTGTCGACAAGGGGTTATTGAAGTGGCTAAGATGTAAGTAGCATGGTTATTGGCTATAGTATTTATAGTTGCTTTTTTTTTATTCTTAAAGAGACTTGCCCAATTTATATTTGGAAGCATTGTTGTGTCTCTTTATATACCAATTGTGATTAGAGTATCAATGATAACAATGTTGGCTGCTAATTTTAAAGCATTAGAAAGTTGAGGTAATAGGGTAAAAAAGCCTCATACAATTTTCCGTTGGAACTTCTGATAGCAATACAAGATCAATGTAAAATTATACAATTGAGCATGAGAAGTAATAGGATGTTCTAGGGTTTGTGTTGTAGTGTGGCTGTTTGTCCATATCAAGACTTCAAATATATGTTACTTTATCCAACCAAAAGAAAAATGATAATATTTTCCCTTAAGCTATTATGGGTAACTTATCTTTTACAATTACTGGAATGCCTTTGGGCTGTGGGCATTGAGATTGAGTTTCAATTTGTTTTTGCAGCTTCCAAGCTAATTTATACAAGAAATTTCCCTGTTTTTTTTCCTTGTAATTATAATTATCAGTATTTTATCGGATGGATAGCCTTATATTGAGGCTTTTCACTTCAGAAAGGGTGAATCTTTTATCAAGACATGCTGCTTCTTATATAAGTTGTTTCTTACAACAAATTTTTGCATTTGTTTGTGCCAAGCAGTATATATGGAGTTCATGATGAGGCAAAGGACAAAGATTTCGAACTAGAAATGAGCTGGGTGTGTGATGAATCAAACCGCCAACATGAAAAGGTAAGGCTGTGTGTGCTTTCAGTTACTTTTATATGAAGACACTTTGTTTCAGTTACTTTATAGTAATGACAAATGTGCTTCATTTGTGACTACCTGTAATTTTATCATTTGTTCTTTTGCTTTCTTCTCTAGCAATTTCTTTTTCAAGTTTTATTTCCTGTCTGAGAGCATAAAAGAAGTGAAGAAAATTATTTTTGGGGGGTTAAGTTACTGGCGGTGGAAATATTGGTCTGTCAAGTTGGGGGAAGGGGGAGAACATTGAAAGAAGTTGTTGGTTATTACTAGCATTTAAATTATATTTGGAGCTGACCTAAGACATTTGATTTGTTGTACCAAATACAAATTCAGTGTACTAAAAAGACTTCCTGTGTTACTTTGAACTCTCACTAATGCCATGGTATTGCATTTTGCAAATAGGGTAGATTTTATGTTATATTAAGTGTTTCATTATTTTTTGGGGCAAAAAAGATTAGATGTGTAGTGTGAAGCCTCCTTAGTCTAGTATGACTATGGAGTCCAGATACTGTGTAGCTGAATGTGTGCGCGCGCTCCCTTTTATACACCCTTTTGCTTTCTGACTCATAAATTTATCCATGGAATATTTCTGGACCATCACTGCTTCATTGGCATAGTCTTCTATGGCTCAGGGCTCCCTTAATATAGCTTTACTTCTGCATCTTTTGTTTGTTATTTTGACTTGTGTTTGCAAATTTTTCCTTCCTTAGAAGTGGAGCACACTATACCTGTAGCATCCTTGTCCTTTGGGTCTTCTCATGTGATAACTAAAATATCTGTGGACAGTTTTTATCTTCTAATAGTTTCCCGTCTCTTTTGACATGGCATTCATCTCATTAGATGACCTAAATTCAGTTTAACAAGTTCCCCTGGCATTTTTTTATAGGAAATAATGCATTCAAGTATAGTCTTCAGTCATCCTCCCAAAAGAGACTGTTTTGAGTTAGAATATATTTTTTTTAATTATTATTATTAAATGATTGTCACGTTTCTAGGTTAGCAATTGTTTGCCTGAAATTATAGTTTTTTGTTAGTTTTTGAAACTTGTTAGTCTATATGCTACTGAATTAATCCTGTACAGGTACCTGATGAGCTTCTAGAAGAAGCAAAGGCAGCAGCCAAAGCGGCTCTTGAAGAAATGGATGCTGATTAATAGACTAGAAATGTTTATTCCAAAGTTGTATTTCATAACTTGTAATTGAGCATTTGGAAACTTTTTAGGAAATGCAAGGCTTCAATAGTTGGATTTTGTATGCTTCTCGATGATTTAATGCCCTTGTTGATTTCTTGTTTCTGGGGAGAATTGTTTTGAAGTGCTTGGATGCTGACCTTTATTAATTTTAGTGTTGAATTTTATCTGTCAAATCCGCATGTGCACACCATTGAGTATCTTTTATTTAGCACATCATTTGTGTGCATTCCTTTTTACTTGCATAGTATTAGAACCAACAAATTTTAATGCATTTCTTATGTTAAGCGTATTGTTTTTTAGCAATGCTAGGAGCACTTCATATTTTTTTCAACACTTAATTATTAGATAAATTTGTATGGGTCTCATTAAAAAATCAGTGCCTCTTTTAGTAGACTTCATGTGAAATTTACTCCATAATAGTGTTAAAGGGTTGTTTCCTTTTTCGACTTTTTTGGTTGAGGTCTGAAAATTTAATACACCTACGGAGAGTATAATGACTTATGAATTGAATCTTAAGATTTGGAATCAGAAACGCCTTTTTTATGAATTGAATTTTGATGTTTCGAACCAGAAAGATCTTTTGACACTGCATTTTCGGACTACTAAATTTTATGACTTATGTCCCTTTAGTTTCAAAACAATTTGACTTACAAAACATGATGTGCTGGTAAATCTGTTTAAACTGTGGGTTAAACGGATTGGGTTAAAAAGTCCTTAATCTTAAATAGGCTATATGTTTTAGGACTAGTAGCTCGTATGAGTTGTGAGTTAAACTTGTGTCCTATAAGCCTTGGCCCAAATACCTAGCACTAGAAGAAGAGTCACAAGAGTTTCAATCTATTATTACTTTGGCTAGAGGAAAGTCACCAGATCATGATGTGCGGTTGTGAATGTAAGTCAACATTTTGTTTCCTTGTACTTTTACTTATTATTTTGTTTAATTTCTCATTTTTTATGCAAATAATGTAGGAGTTCATCTAATATGAGAATGATAACATGTCACAAGAGGGTATCTCTCAATTGGATACTTATATAGATGAGGAAAAATTTTCGTTGGCATATCGTCCAAATCTTGATCTTTTGCAATATTGGAAGGAGAATCAACTTTGATTTCTAGATTTTGTATTGATGGCATGTGACATTTTAAGCATTCAAATTACAACTATGGCATTTGAATCAACATTTAGTATTGGTTCTTGTGTTATCAACAAATATCGAAGTTCTTCTCCTTTTTGATAATGTGCAATCTTTGATATATACCAAAAATTGGTTACAAGGATTTGAGGTGGAAGGTAAATAGTACATTCCTTAATGTACGGAAAATGTTACATTGAATTTTATTTTACATTTAAACCATCTTATTTATGAATTTTGATTTATGATGACTTGTAGATGAAGTGAATAAAACTTCAATGATTGGGAATATGGAGGAGCCAACTACATCAAAGATAGAGTCCAACATAGTTGTTGAAGAAAATTAAAAATTATGTATTTTATGTATTTAAAGTACTTTCTATATAATGTACTTTGCATTTGAGAGTAGAGATATCTAGTATGTTAGACATTGAATTCCATATTTGGTTTGGATGGTTTATTTTGTGTTTGATACTTTGAATGTAAGACTTTGGATTTCATATTTTGTGTTGGATTGGATGGTTTATTTAGCATGTAAGATATTTGGTTTGGATGGTTTATTTAGCATGTAATGTAAGATTGGAATCTAATGTGGTTGTATTGTGTCAATGAGTATCCATATGATTCCATGTCACATAAGAGAGCATGTTGGCTATAGCAAAATTTACTAATTTTTATTGATTTTTTGTATTTTATAAAATTGTGTGTGTTTTTTTTTTAATTTGCGGTTGCAGATTGGCTTGTTATCCGCAGATGCCTTAAATTTTAGGACCATTTATTTCGCTGTTCGGTCCATTTAATTCACTAGCTTTTGCGGGTAATGCCTAAACAGGCAGGCTGGCCTGTATACCCAGCTTTACATATTAAGATTGAATTTTAGAGAAATATTTTAAGTAAGGCCAAAGTCCATTGAAACTAGTCCTAAATAAAGAATGTCTCTCCAAACTAAGACACATTCTCAACTAATATAAAATGTCATACTTATATTATTATTTTTTCATTAAGTAATTAAAAATCTCAAGGAAACAAACAAAATAACTTATGGACATAATTAATAAAAAATTAGTGGTAACATTAATACAACATTTCACTATACTATTTCAAGGTTATGAACATTTTCTGCTTAAAATGCTTATTATTCAACACTTCATCTCATTACACCAAATATCATAACTACAAGTCTATATATAAATATTTATATATCACAACCTAACTTCTAGAGTCTAAGTAGTCTAAATCCCAACAGTTGATGCTTTCTCTTCTAGAAATGTTAGCACATACAATAGTAATAAACAAAATTAGTGAAAATTTACATTCTCAATAAAAAAGGTTTTTAAACTATAACCAATATACTTGTAAAAGGTAGGAAAAATCCCATCCAATCTTTGAAATTCATTTTCAAAAAACATAATTTAAAATAGAGTAAATTATACTCGCACCTCTTTTTTTTTTTTTCCGCAATTTCACCTGATACCTCTCCATTATTTTACATTACTTTAACACCCTTTGGCGAAACAATGTTAACTCACTGTTTGACTTATAGCTAAAAAGACTAAATAGTTTGTTTGAGTGTGAAAGACCATTTTTGCCCTTGTCATTTAACACGTTCGAAATGTTTTGTGTCCAAGGGTTCGAGAGACGATTGAGAGCTAGGGTTTCATTGACAAAAAAGGGGAACTCAACAATAGTACATTAGTGTGAGAAAGAGAGGCTCAATTTTGATTGGGTGAAAGACGAAGGCCTCACAGTGTGTATAGAAGTGAAGTAGTAGCAATTACAGGCTTAAGCTTTTGAGAACGAGTTGAATGATTGGAGGCGATTGGAGCTTGAGTTGAATGAGCAATTTCTACCATTAAAGTTGATTCCCAGCCCCATTCGATAGTAAAAGGCAAGAAGGTTTGTTGAGTATTTCTATTTTCATATATTTGTAACCTACTATTTGTTTCGGTGGGGTTTAAGTGGGGGACCACATATTCAAGAAAGAAGGTTTGTTGATTATTTCTATTTCCAAATATTTGCAACCTATTTGTTTGTTTTTGTGGGTTTGAGTGGGGCACTACAAATTTGAGAAGGAAGTTTTGTTGGGTATTTCTATTTTGAAATGTTTGTAACCTATTCTTGGTTCTTGTGGGGTTTGAGTGCGGGACCATAGATTTTTTATCATTTGTTTGGTCGAGACCACTAATACACTAATATTTTTTTGTGCTTGGACCGCAGTACACACCATGCCTAAGGAGCCATATATAGGCCATCTACCAAGTAATGTGGGTATTTTGGTCCACTTTACCGAGGCGACTGATAAACCAATGTGATACGTAATGTTGATCTTGATCTATTTGGAACGTATGATGCACATGAAGTAGGCAACATCTTTGTAGAGGATGTGGCTTTGCCACTATGTCATCCTTTCGTGCTTTGGTTTCTATGTGGTGCTACTGGAAAATTTCCACCCCTTGAGAATGACGTGGATATTTTGAAAATGTTTGCAGAGAACAAAAATTGCATGTATATTCATATGTATGTAACTAGAGATAAAAGTGAGTTTTGGGTGCAACCTGTGAATGTGGGTGTGAATGAAACTGTGAATGTATCTGTGAATCAACATAAGGATGAAAATTTGAATGAAACTGTGAATGAATCTATTGATGTACATTTGAATGAATCTGTATATGAAGAGGTGCCTAAAACTGATAATGAAGGTGACATTGTAAATCCCACCCTATGTCTTGATGAAGTGTATGTGAGTGATGATGATGGTGACATGACTTATAATTTGCCTGATAGCGTTAGTGACTTGTCTGAGAGTGTGTAATGCCTATTTCTTGCTAATCTGTAAATAAGTGTTTGAATAATTTAAAAGAGAAAATTAAATTAAATTTTCCTTGAAAAGAATAAATTAAGACTTATGTTTGGTGTCTGTGTAAGTTTCTGTGGAAAAATCCTATGGGAATTTGATTTGTATTGCTATCAGATAAACAAAGGTATATTTATAGAGTTTTGATGGACAGTGTAGGGTCATGGAATTTAATTATAATTAATTAAATTTCATTATAATTGGATTCTAGTGAAGTTGGTAGTTTTCCTTACTCTCAAGTTAATCCCATTCTTGGTGAATGTTTGTTGAAAAACCTGTCTAGAATCCTGTCAGATAAAGTAAATTCAACTGCCTGACTTGGGCAGAGCCAGTTCAACCATATCCAAAAAATTTCTAAAGATTCATAAACTCATTTAGATTCTAAAATTGTTTTAATTGATTCAAGTGCTAGAAAAGCCTAAAAATAATTTCATAAATTTCGGTATTTAACAAATTTTCACTGTCCGTGTGAGAAATTTAAAATTTCTACTATCTAAACCTAGACCCACACATCCCCAAGCCTAACCCAACTAAGCTAACCATTAGTTCCTAGACAAACAAGATTAGTTGCAAACAAACTAGATGCTTTTCCCAAATTCCTACACAAAGTCTATCAAAGTGTACATAAATGTATCGAAACCACTAACCCACCCCTTGTTTTCTCACCTTGGCCATCCACTGTCCCTTGGTGGAGAAGGTGGATTTTGTTTTTCAAATTCATTAAGTCTTGCCTTCCATTTTGTAAGTTACCAAAATACCCCCACTTGAGTTGTCTTATAAGTAGCAACAAGCAAAACCCTCCTCACTTTTCTCCCCTTCAAAACTTTGTGCTCTTGAGAGAGAGCCCCCTTGTTCTAAAATTTTCTAAGTGTTGAAGGAGAGTGTTGGAAACTTGAGTGTCCAAGGAAGTTGGTGCTTGGTAAAGCTCCATCCATTTATCTTCTTCTATTAAGACCTAAGTGGTCTGAACATTTCTCTTTACCTCTTTAGTTCTAAACTTTATTCTTTTCTTGTATTTATGTCATATATCAACCATTCATGGTGTTGGTTGATGGTTTACCTTGCCAAAGATTGAAGGAGATATTCTTTTTTTCTAAAAATCCTCTTCCAAGTTTGTAGGATCTTGTTAAAGGGTAAGGAATGCTAACCTTTTTCCTTGTGTTTAGACTGTGATTATTCTGGTCTTGATGTGTTTGTTGCTTATAAATGTTGTTGGTATTTTAAAAGTTGTAAATTTGATGAAAGAAACCATTTTCGTGCATGTGTGTAAAGTGTTCCTAATGCTATTTTCGTTTTCTTCCTAAGCATGGTTCATTGTTTTTGCTATATCTGGAGTTGTGGTTAATATTTTTAGTGCTTGTTATTTTGTTGTAAACTAGACAAAGTTTTCTCCAAAATAGACTTAAGAAACACGTTAACAGGTTAAGAAATGAAAATTTTAATCCTTTTGAATGTTGTGCATGATTTCTAAAAATGTTGGTTTACCAGTGTGTAGTAAAATGCGATTTTGGAAGATTTGGTTGTGTACTTGTAGAAACTCTTAGAATGACCAAAAAGTAGACACAAAAATATTTCCAAGCATATATGTTTTGCCTATATTTTTTATGGTTTTCTATTTTTAATGATTTTTAGAAACTGAAGGTTGTACTTATTTTCTGACTAAAAGTAATTTTGAGAACTATGAATTTTCAAAAATCATATAAAATCGTGAAGACCTTTGTTTTTAATGTTCTTGGTCATATAAAATCATCTTGTTTTTAATGATTTTTAAATGTTTTGGACTCTTTAAAGATTTATTTGGATATGAAAAATAGCAAAACATATTCGTTGGTCCTCCAGCAGGTCATCCTAAACTTACTGTCTTGTTATTTTTGTATCTTTTTTTATAGATTTTTTCTTGAGGTGATCTTTAATGTTTTAGAAATAGACAAAAAAAATTTATATATGGATCATGTTAAGTAAAAATCGTTTACTGGATCAAAATGATTTTTAAACACAGACCAGAAAACTGGTAGTTACTGGTGTCTGTCTTAAACAAAAGTTTTATAACTTTTTGTATAACTTTATAAAAGCACTATATTTTGTACTTAAAACTTAATTGTGAATCTTTTAAAATAAAAGTTAAATATGAATTTCAATAAAATATATTCTTTTCTGTTTTACAAATTTTAAAATATATTTTTAGTGATTTAATTTAAAAAGGATTAATAATAAGGTTCACAAAACTATGTTTTAAGAAAACTTAAGACCTTAAGCTTTAACTAGATGATTTCCTAATTTTTTTTATTTTAATATTTTAAATACAGAATTTATATTAATATATAAGACTTGATAAAAGTTGGATTAAAAGAGTTTTTCAGTGAAATTGCAAAAAGGCATGACTTGGGGAATAATTGTGACTTGATGGCATGTTGTTTATGTTGTAAAACTATTGATAAAAGCTTATCTGGGTGTGAACGATAAGCAGTTGTTGATATATGATGCCATCAATGTCTATTTATGATAAGTTGTTTGTCATGTACGTATGCATTGTTGTTATGAGCATGTGGTATCGAAAGCGTTGGTATTCATGGGAATATGGTGCAAGCCGGGTGTGAAAGCTTGAGGACTACGGATGAAATAACTCCACAGGAAACTGAGGCCTTGCAAACCCTAGGCTGTGGTGGCGGTTCCCCCATACGAAAATCCTGACAAGTATACCGATTTCCACGATCAATGGTCGGTATTTCCCAAATAGTTTAAGCATGTGCAGCTTTGAGAACCTTGGTGAGGGTATCTATGTTTATTATGCCATGATTAAGGAATATCCGAGCTAGTCTATCAGTTTTTACATTTTCATAGAAAGTCTAGGTTCATGGTTTGCAATGCATTCTTGGTCACACTTTAATTAAGAATAATGAAGTGAAAAACCTATGTATGCTTATTTTGTCTTGATTAAATGTATGCTTTACCTTATGCTTAGTATGTTTCAGATGTTATGTTTGTTCTTTTGGGTAGCTTATCGTTGCTTATGTGCTATGCGTGTGATAAGTCTAGCCAGTATTGGTTTGGCAACCAGAATGGTAAAAATGGTGACCCCAGTTCATTTATAGGTAAAATATTTAATTTTAGAATTTTCATAAAAATTCTGATATTTATTAAATTAAATGGATTTTTTTTATGAATTTTCTAACTTAAAAATACAAAATAAATACATATAATTCGAAATAAATTAATAAAAAATATAATTAATTATTAGAAACTTATTTTTGATGAAAAATAATGTATTTGTCCAGTTTCACAGTAAGTTGCATTTTTTTGATATTAAAAGTCAATTTTTTCAAGTTTAAGCGATTTTATCAATATTGGCTAATTTACCTACAGGTGAAATTGACACAGATAAAGTTGGACAGCTAAGGGGGGCATGTCTAAACCCTAAAAATAGATGATTCACCATTCTAACTTGGTGTATGAGTCTCTAAAATAAAATTAAAATTAAAGAAAAATAAGAATTATGACATAATGACCTATGTAAGCAAGTGGACACCTAAGCTCTTTCCTTCCTCTGTAAATAACCATAGTTTTGGACCATTTTTCAACACCTCTTTCTCTCTCAAGGTAGCCAAAAAATATATATATTAGAGAGCTTCTTTCTCTAGAAAAAGTTTTTACTTTGTTTTTATGCTAAAGATTTTATTAGTTTTCCAACAACTCGCAAAGTTCTCCTCCTAGGAGCTTTGCACTAACAATTTCATCCTCTTCATCAACCACCTTAGAGGTAATTGGGATAGTGAGGTTGGTTCTAAATTATTGTCACTTTGCATATTGGTAAGAAAGGTTTTCCTCTAAACCTTTTAAATGTATAAATTTACTATATTTTCATTATAATGTTGTAATGTTTAATATTAGAATTTGATTCTTACTATATTGTTATGCTACCCAATTTTATAATTATAATATATTTACTATGTTGTTATGCTGCTCAATTTTAGATAATTAAAATGCATTTTATTAAATAGTTTTTCTGCTCAAATTTAGTTATTATTTTGTTATTAAATTATTATTTTGCCAAAATTTTAGTAATAATATTTTTATTATTAAGTCGTTATTCTACTAAACTTTTAGTAATAATATTTTTATTATTAAGTCGTTATTTTGCTAAAATTTTGATAATTAAATTGTGATTACCAAATTATTATTCTACTAAAATTTTGGTAAGTGGTTATATTGCCAAAATTTTGATGATTGTTAAATTATTATCATGTAATTTCTACAATATTAGTCAGAAATGTTAATTGTACTAGTGCTCAAATTAAATGAGACTAGGAAAACCTCTATTTGAAAAGTGAAAATTTGATAGATTAGTGAGTAATGTAAAGCTAGTGACATGTAATGGCACGGTACCTTACCAGGGAGGTTACAGTTTGGTACTCTGAGGAATGAAACCTACTTGCAGAGGTCTTAGGGGTAGGCATCAAGTGGTGAAAATCTCAACGGCTAAGGTAGTGCCTGTGAGCCGGGATATTTGCCTGACCAAGCTTGATAATCCTGATAACTACTCAGCATTCTAGGATTGATTTGAAAGTATACCTTTATAAATGGGTATCCTGATTATTTTCATTAATAATGATGAGGATTGTACCATATGATGATGTTAATAAGTTATATGTATTCCTAGTCACTTTTCGGTTCTGTTAAGAACTATTATGTACTAATAGGGAGTATGGATCCATACCTAGTCAAGAGTAGTCTATATAACTTAGAATGAACCCTAAGTTCCCTTCTATTGTCAGTTATGTTTTATCTTTGCTTTATAGTAGACTTTCTACCATACATGTAAAAGTGATTTTAGAACAAAACACCTCACTCTATTATTTTTCTTCTTTGTATGATTGATCGCAATTATTAATGATGATGGTAATGCCCAATGTTGCTGAGAACGAGTCAGAGGATACTTCGACGGGCGAGAATTTGTAGACTTAGTTATAGTAATTTTTTTTTAGGGATAGGGTAGATTGACATTACTTTGTATAGGACCTTTTTGATGTATATATTAAGTTAGATAATGTCTATCTATTGGTATATTTTTAGTTATTTTGTATTTTATGACTGTCATATATTATCAAACCATGTTGTACAATGTTACAACATATATGTATATATAGGGCCTGTTTGGATTAACTTCTCTATAAGTACTTATAAGAGAAAAAAAATAAGAAGAAAAAATGAAATAAACTTCTCTATAAGCTAAAATTAGTTTATGCATAAGCTAAAAATTAGATTTTGAAGAAGTTAATATGAGAAAGCTTTTACAAATTAGCATATGCATAAGCTAATTTTAGCTTATGGAAAAGCTAATTTCATTTTTTGTTCTTATTTTTTACTCCCATAAGTACTTATAGAAAAGTTTCATCCAAACAGGTCCATAGTCTTTCTCTTTCGTTTTTTTTACTACTATTTCCAAATTTTGTTAAGTTTGAAAAATTTCTATTATAAAGATGGAAAAATCTTACATGCATTTTCATTTACTTAAACTTAATAACTAAATTAATAAAAATTGTGTTTAATATGAATGAGTGTTACAAAAGGCCCATTGGCTATAGCAAGAGCTAAGAGAAATAAAAAAGGCCTTTCAAAGCTTAATCGTGGAAGTGCAAGCTAAAGAAGGTTCAGCTAAAATAGAACCCTATCCAAGAATTGTCACATTTGATATTTTCAGTCAACTTAAAGACAACAATTTGGAGAGCACAATGAGCCCAATACTTAATACTCATGATGCATCTGTGGACTAGAGTTTATTTAGGTGGATTACTTAGCTTTTGGGCTTAATTGTTAATTAAGACCCATTTTCCTATTTTCCATGTAATTTTCATACTTATTTTTGTTGGAATAAGTTCAAATGTCTTTCAATATTTTCTAGGCCATATTTTAGTGTTTTGGGGCTTCCTAAACCATTATGATGGTTAGTGGGACATAATGAACCATTGTGATGGTTAATGATAAGTAATTTATAGTGGGAATTAAATGCTTAGCGAGAAGCTATAACTAATGAGAATTTAATGCCTAGTGGAAATGTTAATGGGAAATCACTTCTTGTGCTTGAAGGGTTGGTTAGCTAAGCCTATAAATAGGAACCTTTTGTAAGCAATCAAGGCAGAGTTTGAAGATTAATGAAATTTGAGTATTTCTCTATTGTGAGAGCTTCCCCCTTTTTTTTTGGTTAAGAACTTTATAGTGTTAATTCTACAAGTAGGTCGCGGTTAGGGTTATGCTTTCTTTTGATAACTTTGGTTTTACAAGCAGGTTGTAGTTAGGGTTAAGTTTCTCCTATCAACCTTTACCTATGTTCAAGGTGATCTTAAATAAAATCACTTAGAAGGCTAGGAAGAAAAGTGAAGTTAAGGGTCTGTCAAAAACCTAGGAAGCAAGAAGGTCTAACACCATTAGGTGCTCCACCTGCAAGCAATTTGGTCATAATTGCAAGACTTGTCAAAGGACTAGAGTGAGGAAACAGGGGAAGAAAAACATATATGTCCTAAATTAACAAATCTATCTTTATATAATAATCTAAACATTATATCCTATAAAATACTAAATCTTTGATATTTTACTTTTTTTTGTTAGAAAAAAATGGTGATCCACCAACTACCTGACCTATTGGCAATAAAGGCAATTCCCAAGTTGTGCACAATGATATACCTGGTTCACAACAATCTGTTGTCACATGGAAGGTATATTAAACACAATTGCCATTAGTTTGAATATGTCATCTCTCTACTTCACACAGTGATCTAAACTAACTATACCTTTTTAAATTAACAGGAAAGTCAACCAAATTCACAAGTGTTGAATGTCTCCTCCAACAGTGTAGGGAACATTGACCATAAGCAGAATGACAAAGCTATAGGGAACATTAACTATGGGCAAGATGGCAAAGCTACAGGGAAGACGGCTAAGGGGAAGACTAGAAAGAAAAGAACCAAAAGAAAGATTATGTGTTAGGTCTATTTAGGATGTGCTTGTTTTTTGAAAAACAGTTATCTAATATTACTGTGTCGACAACTTTTAGTAAACTTATGAAAGTGATTTTTTTTAGAAGCTTGATATTACTATAGTTATGTAGGGCTATTTTTTTGAGAACAAGTCTACTCTTAGTACATAATGTACATGGGTTGTTTCATTTTGGTATACATAAGGTGGTGTTATTTTGGGGAATACATAAGGTATTGTTATTATCAATGTATACAAAGGATGTTGGGATCTATATGTATCAACACTTTCATTAACTTTATCAAAGTTGTTAATTTATCTCCAATTCATGGGTGCAAATTAAATTATCATTGAATTGCATAATTTGAGATCAATATTGCATGTCTATATACCAACCAAACTTCCATACACCAATTGAATTATAGGTTTCACAGATTCTAAAATATTCTAACTCCATATGCTTGGTTGTTATACAAATAAATACCATACTTAAAAGAATGACCATCTACCATAGTTAAAACACTGACCATCTAGTCTTAATCAAAACATGCTTAACAAGGACCTTAGAATAACTACTACATACACCTAGATATTCACTTAAATATAGTAACAATAAATAATATCCTAATAACAATCACAATTAAAATTGTGAAAGTTAAAACATTTTGCTTCAACCATTCACAATTTCCTTCAATAACTTTTAACTTTGTCTTTAATTTAGAAATTTCCTTCTTCATGCCTTCCATGTCAATCTTCAACTTTTTATACTCATCTTCAATGTCCTTTTCAAACCATTTGAAATAATTGCAAGCTATGAACCTACAAGTGTAAAAGGCAATTTGGATTGGCTTTTGTTCCTCTACATTTAATTTTTGCGAGTCTACCACAATAGCAGTATCTTCTCTGATGTCTTACTATAACTCTTACTCCACTATCACTAACACTAGAAGAAGATGCTACTATTGATTATGACATGCATTTTATCAAACACCCTACCAACATAATAAGCAACAAAAACTTTTCACAAAGCTTTAAGGAAACAACGAACCAAATAGACCATGGGTAGGGAGATATAGGAAAACAAAAAAATATGATACCTATTACAAACGAAATAGCTCCTGATTTCCATGCATAATGAGCTATCCACGCACTCTTCACAAAGGCCGCAAAATTTGTTTCCTCCAGCAAATGTTTAAACGAAGGAAATGAAGGCATTTTGGGCATAATTTTTCATTAATAATCATGCACAAGTCATATGCTTGCCTTCTGTCATAGGTTTAAATGACGTTTGCTGGTCAGAGGGGCATGCTGTAATGATTGCAAGACAATTAAGGGGTTTACTGTAATGACAAATAACAAAGGGGTATTAGGGTGAAATTACAAAAAAAAAATATAGAGAGTGCGAGTGTAATTTATTATTTAAAATATAATTCATGTTGGAGAACTAAGGTTCCACATTGGGCAAAGTCAAGTTATATTAAGCATAGGAGGTGTATCACTTAAAAGATTTGAACCAATTAGGCTTGACCCCTCTATGCTTATATACACTTGACTTTGTTTGCCCGATGTGGGACTTTAGTTCTCCAACAATTCATGTAGCAACTTCATAGTTTATTACTTCACATATCCATATCATTTCTTTATTCTTTATAAGACATAACATTAATTTCATGACATCATCCTTTTCATATATAACTTTACTTTGTTTGAGTTTACTTTGTTGAGTAACTATTATAACTTGCTTTTGGTTTGAGCTCAATCATTTCAAAGATGTTCTTTTGCGTATGGATCTTGGTGATCCCTTAAACTATAGCATAAGCAATCCCTTGGTAAACTATTGGTTCAAGTAATATAGTATGTGAGATCACCCTTACTTTTCGTATTATGCCCCGATGAGATTCACCCACGTAAGAGATATCCTTTTGTCATCACTTTATAATTTTTTAATGATAATGCTCAACACATGTATATTTACACGTCATTCACAAAATGGACATTCTTATTCATCAAATTATATGATCATATAAAAATTCATGTTTTAGATCCCTAAGCTAGAATAGTAAGGATAAAGCCTTCCACTAATTCAACCTCAGTGGTTAACAAAAAGGGCTTAACCACCTTCCATTGACAATTTCTCTTGGGAGGTAACTTGCATGACTTAGCAATGATAACCGTTTGATCCTTATGTGAATAATATAGCATTGGTGCTACAAATAAGAAAAGAGCAACTTATCGAAACAATGGCAAGTTGTTGAGCATTAAAACTGTAACACCCCAAATTCCAAGTACTAGAAATAAACCACAAGGTAGCTCTTAGTAGAACCCTTCTCATATGTTATTAGACAAAAGATGTCTTAAGAGTTATTGTTATTATATTTCCTATTATTATTATTATTATTATTATTATCATTATTATTGTGTTGTGTTGTTGTTATTATATTTATTGTTATTATTATTATTGTTGTTATTATTATTATTCTTATTCTTATTATTCTTATTAATACCTTAGTATTATAAATTAGTAGAAATATTATCATACAACCCAAAAGAGCATCTAGGGCCCAATAGAAGATTAAAGCCCACTAAGCCACATACCCACCCACATGTTATAAGAAGGGAATAGAGAAGGAGAATTAGGTTTAGCCGTCACAAATAGAAGAAGAAAGAAGGTAGAGAGAATGAGGAGAAAAGAAAGAAGAAGAGGAGGAAAAGAAAGAGAAGGAATAGAAACCGAAGAATTCAAGCCCTAGAACTCAGCTTTGTATGTCCATAAAGGTGAGTGCTCTTCCTCATGTCCTTCCTTTTTCTTGTTCATCTATTTATCTTTTCCCTCCTTATACCTAAATTTAGGGATCTGATGGGTTTTGAGGGGATTGTGAGGGAGTAAGAAAATTATAGATTAGATTGACCAATTATCAATGCAGAAGAGTAATTAAGAATCTAATTATTTATCTTGAAGCATTTAGAACCCAAAGACAATCGGAAAAATAAATTAAAATTAGCATCTCGAATCCGCTCGACAGGATTAGATAGCCGCTGGGCGACTTTTCTTCATAAAATGGATTCCGCATTTACACTAGGCATGCGGACCCACTGGGCGGGTTGGGTTCCGACACGGACCCACTAGGCGGATACGACTTTTACTATTCCGTTCTTTGTGTTTTTGAACTTCTTTTTGCAGTTTTTAACTCATTGTTGTTTGTTTTCTTATCCCTTGTTGAGTTTATATTGTATGATTATTATTTACCTTGAAAGAAACTGAGTGTGATATGAAATTGTGTCAATGTTTCATGATAAAAGTCTATGAAAAGTTGTAAGCATTATTTGTGACCATGCATCATAACATTTGAGTTATGTGATGAGGAAAGTATGTAGGAATCTGGCTGGTGGAGGCCATGATGGGTTGTCTAACCTTAGCCTTGGGGGTTATCCGGTTGGGAAAACTCCAATGGTCCATGCTGATCCCATGGAGCCGGGGCGTACTGGCAAAACCGGGTAACCTTGACTAGTCACCGGGGAATATCATGCTAGTTGAGGGTGTGAAAGCCGAAGGCATCGGTATCAATGACGCTTCTTATGGCCTGCATTTACTCCTAGTCTACTTTCTGAAAAGTTTAGGTTAGTACCACATGTGCATGAGTAGTGGTTTAGGAACATAGCATGCATATGTATCTTGTTATAGTGTGATATGTTAGAGTGTGCTATGTTGTAATTATGTGAATTCTATGTGACCCTATTTATGTGAATTCTATGTAAGAATGTAATTGTGCCTTGTGATGAAATGTTAAAGTTGTGGACATGTGATCATATCTTGCACGAGTGTCGTTCCTGTTTGATAAAACAAAACGAGGTATATGTCTAGTTACTAGACAAAGAATGTGAAACAATTATATGCTTGTAATTGGAATTGTGTTTGCTACCTTAAGGATAAGTGAGAGGCTAGACCTTAGGATAGTGTTATGAAGGTTCTAGTTGAATAATAATAGTTGTGAATAAAATAGAGAAAGGGTGAATTCCCTCATGGCGTAATAGAAAGGTATAAGACAAGTAAGAGAGAATGAAATAAGAGTATTTTAGGATGTCTGTAACCTTATACTTGACCTTAGGGGACAACTTTGAATATTAAAAGGAAGAAGAGTAAATTCTAAAGAGGGTTTTAGGTAAGAAAGTATAAATAATGAGGATGAGTTCTTAGTTTAAGAATGAGATAGTAAACCAATATAATAGTTGTGAGAATGAGAGAGCAATTAACTAGGGAGTATTGACTGTTGAAAAGTGTAGACTCAACCATAGGTATGGATAATTATGAGAGACCCAATAAGGCTAAAGCCATGAGAGATAAGTAATGAAGGTTGTCTGAGTAGAAAAGTTTGACCTAGCCGTAAAACCCTTAGAGCACTCACTGAGACATTATGTTTCACTCCTTTAAGTTTTTCCTTTTTCAGGATACAGGTGAAGACATGTGCAGATGAAGCTTGGACTCACGTGCATGAAGTTGTAGCGTAGTTTACGTTATTTTTTTTTTTATTCTTTATATTTTATATGACACCTTTGGGTGATATATGAGTTGTATTAGGCATGTATTTTAATTACTGTATGGTTCGTATATAATATCTAATTACATTTATGAGTAGTATTTGCATGTTGTGTCTACCTTTCAAGTTTATTTTTCTTTTCATTCGTAGAAATATAAACCTAGTTACGGTAATGCCCCTTAGGGTGTTACAGAAACCAATCCCTTGCAACTAGCACCAAAAGCATGGAACACTTGCTACTTATATAGAGCACTAAAATATTGAAATAATGAAAATTGAAAAAGTAATAAACCTATATATATAAAGATAGTATTTCTCTAGTAGAAGTTCTTTCTTATATAGGCGCATGCAAACATCATAACTACACTTGTAGACTTGTCAGTTAAGAGAAGATCTTATCATGACAAAAAAATGTTTAGTGAGCCAACCATTCAGTCATATTGTATCATTATTTGAATAATGATTTTGAATAAAAGTATTGCTAGAAAAAAATTAATTTGTATACCAAAGAATTATCAAACAAGTCTCATCAATCATTGCAAGAATGCAACAAGAGTAAAAGTTCAAGCTATTGAGACAAAATAGTTTAAGGGAACAAAGAAACACCCTATGGTTTGTGGTAAGGATCAACAAATCATATGCTTATCTAATTAGTTTGATCTCATGATGCTATCTTTGAAACAACAAAAGATTGAAGAACTAAAAACCACCAACATGTGGTTGTTTGGAAATGCTTGTTTTGGGAAGAAAAAAAAAAGCGTTTCTGGTAGTTGTGTGATACACTTTTTGTAGAAAAGACACACTTTTTCTTGAAAAAAGTTTTTCCAAACAAGCATACCACTATGAATAACATAAAAAGTAGAAAAGTTGTCAAGCAGAGTTGTTATCTTCTACTTTACTAAATTAATAAATGTACTAATGTATAGAACTTGCAACTATCGTAAATTACTAAACCTTATAGAAAAGCATTCAAGATTGCAGAAACACAAGCATAAGTCCATTTAAACTAGACAAAATATTTATGAACTCTATAAAATATATGCAAAAATGATGTTCAACTAAATCAATTTTGTTGATAAACTTAATGCAATAGCATTAAGGGGCAGAAAATTATTGGTGGTAGAAATAATTACCTCCATTAGCGAATTATTAATAGTTTTAGACTCCTTAGACATGGGAAATAACTCAGTCCTCATTAAATCATATATATATATATATATACATATACATATACATATACATATACATATGTATACATATATATATGTATATAGATAGATAGATAGATAGATAGCTGATAATGTGTATATTCTTTGGCATATCTATCATTAGAATAATAGTTCAATAGATTAGAGTAATTAGTTTGCCCATGACAGTATACTAGTAATTATCAATCTAAAACCAAGCTCAAAGAATAGATTATTTTGAGGAGGTGAGTCAAGGGGAAGGGGAAACAAAACAAGATTTGTCATAACATTAGAAATCAACATGCTTGTGACAATTTTAATTTCCTTATTTTACTACATATAATATTCTCCCAAAGCATCCTTTGTAAGGTTTTAATGTAAAACGTAGAAATAACACAAAAAGGGGAGTTGAATTGTATTACACCAAATTTTTGCAAAAACCTTTTAAGAACATTTCGTCTGAAAGGTTAAACAGAGGATTTTTAAAAGATTTTTAAATAAAGACGAAAGAAAAACGCAAGTCAAAGAAACACAAAGAGTTTATACTGGTTTGTCTCCCTAAGAGACTATGTCCAGTTCTTGGCAAACTACCAAGTCTCACTAACTTACACAAGTTATTAGTATTCTTTTAACCAAGCCTCTTCAGGCTCAACCCAAGTAGTCTTTAACTTGCTCTCCAAGAAAAAACCCAAGTATTCTTTGAATTAAAGTCTCTTTAGGCTTCTACCAATTTTTTAGAGAAATGATTGATTGTGAGTTATCTCACTAAAGCTAACGTCTTATTAGATGAAATATACAATGAAGCACATGAAGTGTTTACAAATAATGTATTTAGAAATTACAAATTAAAAGAGAATTTTTCAACAGTTTCATGCATTATTAAAATCTATCAACCTTTGAAATTTAGATCTCTTCTTCTATTTATAGAGTTCTCCAAAAAGTGTCCATTGTGAGAGCTGTAGGAGACATCCTTCGTCTAGCGTTGTAAAAGAAGAAAAAAGTCATTGGAGCATTAAACACAGCATTTAATGTCTTTCACCAACCAGTTACTCTGATAAGATAAAACAATTTACTTATTTAGCCTTTCTCGTACTCAATCTTGTAGTAGTGGGCATATTTGCTTTCTGTACTAACAACTACACGCAAATCCCTTCTTTTATGCGTAAAGTTGACTTTTCTTGATGATAGGTATGTAGACTTCTTTTCTTTTGAGGTGGTTTATGCTTTTGCAGAACTTCAGAGCACAGATAAGTAAAGCATCGTCTGAATGGAGTTAGTTATTAAATCTTTACAGAGAAAGAAAAACGAAATAAAACACGTGGTCAGACGATAGCGAATGTGTGCAAATATATAATCGCGTAATCAAACGATTGTTAGAAAAGACTGTTTGCGACTGTTTGTTAATATCAAAATAAATGAGGACCATAAATTTGTCATTTGTCTTAACAATCTCCCCTTTTTTGGTGATGACAAACATCTTTATATATAAAAATAGTTTTATGTCATTAGTTTTATCAAGCAGCATTTTTCATGCAAAAACTTATTAAAAACTTCAGTCAGGTAGACGTAATATTAAACATCATAGCTAAGTGAATACTGAATTTTTAAAGATAATTGCGGTCCAAATAATCATAAAGAAAATATCCATTATAATGTATGTATATAAAAAAAATACTCCCCCTACGATCTTGCTCTTTGTTTTGTTCTCCCCCTCTTTATTCTTTTTCTTTTTTCCCCATTTGGCATCATCAATTAGAGGATTTGGAGTCTGAAGGTGTGGATGATGAGCCTAGGTCCCCCACGAAGCATTTTGCGAATTTTGTAAGCAAAGCTTCCGCTTGCTTGCACTTCTTGCTTTCCTTCACTAGTGCAGCTTCAAGACGTTGAACAATCTGCTTTAATTCTTTGACTTCTTGTCTAACATTTGAAGGTTCTGAAGCAGGAGCAGAGCTTGTGGCTTTGTCTTTAGCAGGTTCTTCTACAAAACACAAATTAAAGACATAGGGGACCAGAGGGCCATAGAACCAGAAAAGGCCTATGGGAAGAAAGATTTCAGAATGTTGCCATCGGTGAAGAAGAATATGTAGGTGCGGGGGCAATCTAGTGTAAGCTGGTTATGGGGGTTGGGGTAGAAGATGATGGTGATGGAGAGACCTACACCTAGTGACTAGTTTGGTGTATAGCAGCTTTATGGCTTAGAATGGTCTTCTCTTCAACAGACAGCCTTGAAAAGTGATGGAGGGCTTCAACATGTTCTTGTAGCCTTTTTTGGTCTAAGCTCCATAGAGTTTCTTTGCCTTTGAGGGCAGCCAGCTGTGCAGGAGACAGCGCCTACTTTCTAATCATAAGATGTCTCTTAGGGTTGCGTATAAACTTAGGCTCTTTGCCTTTACCTATAGACAGATTTTGAAAATTAAACTTCTTCTGGCAGCATATATGGAAGGTTGTCCATGGCTTCAACAAAAGCTGCATTTGTCTTGCCATGAGTCTAGGTGAACATAGCTCAAAGTCGGGACACCTCTTCTCGCAGATTGCATGTTGCAGGGAAATCTGCATCTTCTCCCTAAGAAAGTTATACATCACTCTGCCCAGTTCCTAGTCATCATCACCAATCCGCCATTCTTCAAAGTCTGGACTATCTTCTGGACGGATGGCGAGAGGATAAGTCTTAATCTTCCTATGGCAGAACGGATAAATGATCTTAGGCTTGTAGTTGTAGGTTTTGCACATGATCGGATATTCGAGTAGTTACACTTGATCATAAATGGAGAGGTGTGGCAGAGATTCCTTTTTGTCTCTATACGCTCTATCCAGAAAGGAATCTGGTTCTAGTGGAAGGAGGGTAGACAAAGATAGGTGTGTTTGACAAAGTGTTGTACCCATCCTCCCAGACGTATGGTTGTATGTTTGGCTCATAGGAAAGAGTAGGGGTAGCTTCTTCATCTTCAGGCATCTTTTTAGTATACCCATGGCGCACTAACAATGACCATTCTTCTTGAACTATTGTGGTCCACATCCTCAGATTGTTTACTTCACCTAGTTCATAGTTAAAAAGAGCTTGAAGAATCCCTAGGTCGAAGGGCTCTAGAGGCTGGTACTCTTTAGTCTTGCCAACACTTTGAGTTTCATGTTGTTCAAAAGAAGTAGAATCTCGGTGAAGACATTCAGATGGAGGAGTCTCTGATCTATAGAGATTAGGTGAAGCTTCGTTTATCATAGGGTCAACCAATCCTCCAAATGAAGGGTCTTTAGCTTCTGATAGACGAAAAGTAACAGCTCTTGCTGGCTGAATATTGCTTAGTCTGGCTGGGAGGTCTGTAGTAAGATGTTGAAAGACTTTGGAAATAAAGATAGATTGAGGAACTTAGGACAGTCTGTAGCGAGTGCTCAGTGATTGATTGAAGCACCGCCTCCTCAATCTGTTCTTCTTCTTGAATAGCAAGCTTCTCCTCTTCTTCCTTCTTTTTCTTTTTAGCCTTCTTTGACTTGGCTCTAGCTCTTCTCAGCTGTTTGGCCTCTTAAGCTCTTGTTTTAGGTTTAGGGATTTTCTTGGGCTTGGAGGATCGTTTGGTTGGTTTTATGGGGGCAGATGATTCAGGGGCAATAGGTGGTGGAGGTGACTGTTCTGATGTGGGTTCAGGGATGGTTGTTTGTGTGGTTGTAAGCAGTTGGTTGATAGGAAGGTCATCATTTGAGTCAGGTTGGGGGGTTAGTTTAGATCTCAGACGAATGGTGATGGGCTTTTGTTTTTTAAGTGGGGAAGAGGGTTGGTCAAGTGTTTGCAGTTATGTGTCTTTTTGGGATGGTCTTTTGATAGGAAGTTTAAGTTTGTGGGGTTTGGTCTGTTTGGGTTGTGCTTGGGTTGGTTGAGGTTGTTGAACATAAGTTGGGTCAGCAGAAGGATCAACAGAAGATCTCACTCGAAAAGCAGTTCCGACCACTTTATCAACGGGTTATTCCTTGATCACAGCCAACTCAGATGCTTGGCTACATATCCAGGAAACAATGGGCTATCCTCATCTTCCTTAAAATGGACATGTTTATCTCAGAACCTTGTTTCTTCTCTCCCAACTAGATTCATTAACGCCAGCCAGTTTAAGGATTTCAGTAAATAACATGGCATAGAGAATAGGATACCTCTATTTGCCTTTGGAGCTTTCCTTTGACTTGGTGAGGCATGACCTCCAGTTGTCCAAGATGAAAGTAGGCAAATTTACCTTCTGTCTGGTAAGCATCTTGTATAAGCAGAATCTACCTTTAGAGGATACATTATCCTTTGAGCCTTTGCGAGGCAGATAATGTGTAGAAGGATGTTGTGGATGAGTCTATAGTCCCTCTTCATGCTTGAAGAATACAAGAACCTCTTCAAAATATCTTTGTTGTCAATTTGGGGTCTAGGACACTCACACAATGCTAGGTTGACTGTTTTTGGGGTGATGGCTATTTCCCGGTCTTCAGTAAACAAGTCGCTTTCTTCCTTGTAGCCAGACACTACTACAATGATGTCAATTGAGATGATGGTCATCTGGTTGTCGACTGTCCCAGTGATAGTTCCATCAACCTCAGATGCAGATGCCAAGAAGTAGGCATAAGGGGCATAGTTCCAGTGGGTTCGCTTCTGAACAAACGACTCTTATCCTGCATTTTTGATGAAGAGACGCAAGGGAAAACCTTCCTCTTCTAGCTTCTTCAAGTCTACCCATTTGCCAGCCACAAAATCACCTTCTAGAAATCTTTCCATGGGAAGCAAGTTGTTTCGGAGCGGCCATGAGTGCATGTCTTTGAAGAGTTGAGGTGTTTAGGAGTGAAAGCGAGAGAGATTGAGTGCAGAGAATACAAGAGAGTGTAAGGAGAAAAAGGGCGGTTATTTTTTAAATATATGAGGGGTTTGATAGTACTGAAAGGATGTGCATTTAATGTGACTTGATGTGACAGGGAAAGGCAACACACATTTCTTGGGGGTAATCGAGGAGTACTAACTTAAAGGAAGTTAGATGAATAAACAAAAACTTTTCATATTCAAAAGCACGTGTGTTAGTAAGACGAAGTATAGTAATAAAGTGTGAGACGATGAAGCATAAGATGATAATCAGAACAATCATTAAGACGATGCATGCATGTTTTATTCGTGCAAAACTTTCATATGCAAGTTTTCTAAGATGAAATTAAAACGTTCTTCTGGTAAAGCCTTTGTAAAGATATCAACCCATTGATGGTTTGTATCAATAAATTTAATATTAAAAACACCTTTTTGAACATAATCACATATAAAGTGATGTTCTATTTCTATATGCTTTACCTTAGAATGTTGAATAGGATTTTTAGATAAATTGATTGCACTAGTATTGTCACATAACACTGGAATGTTATGCTCAAAGCTAGAATAATCTTCAAGTTGATATTTTACCCATAAAAACTGTGAGTAGCAACTAGTAGCTGAAACATATTTTGCTTTGGTAGTAGAAAGTGCAATTGAGTTCTGTTTCTTGCTAGTCCAGGATGTAGGACATGGTTCGATGTCACATCCACCACTTGTACTTTTTCGTTCAATTCTATCACCAACATAGTCTGCATCACAATATCCTACTAACCTGAAATCTTTATTTTTCTCATAAAGCAGGCTTAGGTTAGAGGTACCAACAAGATATCTAAATATCCTTTTAACAACTTTCAAGTAAGACTTTCTAGGATTAGACTGAAATCTAGCACATAGGCAAGTTAAATAGAGAAGTGAGTCAATCATACCTCTGTAGACAGTCTAGTCTACAGGTTTACCTAATTCGTCCTTTATCATGGCAACATACAGACGCATAATTGTGCTCATAGGCTTTGATTCATTCATCTTATACTTTTTGAGTAATTCTTTGGTGTATTTTTGTTGATGAATGTATATGCCTTCTTTCTCTTGTTTAACTTGTAGGCTAAGACAGAATTTTAATTCCCCCATCATGCTCATTTCGAACTCACTCTGCATCAAGTCTGAGAAATCTTTACATAAAATTTCATTAGTAGCTCCAAAAGTTATGTCATCTACATAAATTTGAACTATTATGAAATCTTTATTAGATTCCTTTCTAAAAAGAGTTGTGTTAACCTTGTCTCTCATAAAACCATTTGCAATAAAAAAAACTACTCAGTTTATAATACCAAGCACGAGGTACAAAGCCTTTTTAAGTTTGAACACATAGTTTGAATGGATTGAATCCTCAAAACCAAGAGGTTGTCTAACATAAACTTCTTCCTCAATGAAACCATTTAAAAAGGCACTTTTAACATCCATTTGAAAAAGCTTAATGTTTTTATGAGCAACAAAGGCAAGCATGATCCTAATAGCTTCTAATCTAGCTATAAGCAAAGGTTTTAGTAAAGTCAATACCTTCTTGTTGATTGTACCCTTGAGTTACTAACCTTGCTTTATTTCTTATTACCTTTCCATTTTCATCAAGCTTGTTGCAAAACACCCATCTGGTGCCAATGATGCTTTTATGTTCTGGTCTAGGAACAAGAGTTCATACATCATTTCTTGCAAATTGATTTAATTCTTCTTCCATGGCTATAATCTAGTCATCATCTGTAAGTGCTTCTTCAATAGTCTTTGGCTCGATTTCTGATACTAGAGCGCATGATGCTTGGTTTCTCAATGATGACCTTGTTTTGACCCTCTTCAATCTGTTCTCCAATGATCTAGTCTTGTGGATGATAGGTGACAAATTTCCAGTCTTTGTGAGTTTGTTTTGTCTAATCATCAGTCTGTTGTTGTTGAGGGTTATCGTATGATTGCCTCACTTTGTCTGCCCTTATGAGATCAGATGATCCTATCTGCAAATCTACAAGATCATCTTCCAAATCTAGTAGTCTCCTATTAGGGGTTAGTGTATCATTGAATTTAACATGAATGGATTCTTCTACAATAGACGTTCTAGAGTTAAATACTCCATACACTTTTGATGTATCAAAATATCCTAGAAAAACACCTTTATCAACCCTAAAGTCAAATTTTCCCAATTGATCTCTAGTGTTGAGAATGTAACACTCACATCCAAAGGGATGAAAGTATGAAATGTTGGGTTGTCTACCTCTCTACAATTCATAAGGAGTCTCATTTACCAATGGTCTAATTAATATTCTGTTTTGAACATAACAGACTGTATTTACAGCTTCTGCCCATAAGTATTTAGGAATTGAATTCTCATAGAGCATGGTTCTCGCCATCTCTTATAGAGTTCTATTTTTCCTTTTAATTACCCCATTTTGTTAAGGTGTTCTCGGTGAGAAGTTGTGGAAAATGTCATTCTTTTCACAAAAGAATTTGAACTCAGCATATCAAATTCATTTCCATGGTCACTTCTGATTGTAGTTATACAAAAACTTTTTTCATTTTGAACACGTTTGCAAAATATTTCAAACACATTAAAAGACTTGTGTTTGAAAGTTAGGAAATAAACCCATGTGTATCTAGAATAGTAATCTATAATGACAAAACCATACTTTTTGCCCTTAAGACTGAGAGTTTTTGTAAGACCAAACAAATCCATATGCAACAATTCTAATGGTCTCGAGGTGGAAACAACGTCTTTGGATTTAAAAGAAGTTTTAATTTATTTCCCTTTCAACATGCTTCACAAAGAATATGAGTTTTCCAAGAGATTTCGGGCAATCCTTTTACTAAACCCTTTTTATATAGTTTTGAAATATGTTTCAAATTGATGTGCCCAAGCTTTTTATACCAAATCCATTTTTCATCTCCTTTGGTCATTTAACATGTGACATTTTGTTTGTTGAAATCCTAAACTCAATCTTGTCCAGATTGTTATGCCTCTTAGCAATAAAGAGAATGGATTCATCATTTCGCTTGACTATGCATGATTCCTTGTTAAAGGACACAACAAACCTACTATCACAAAATTGACTTATGCTAAGTAGGTTATATTTTAGTCCTTTAACACACAACACATTATTTATTAAAGGAAGAGGTGACTTATCAACTTTACCTATACTAATGATTTTGCCTTTTCTATTTCCTCCAAACGAAACAGTTCCTTCATGTGGTTGGAAGTTTAGGAACATAGACCTTTCTCCCATCATGTGACATGAGCATCCACTATCCAAGTACCAAAATGAATCCTTCATTTTTCCTATTAAGGATATCTGCAATAGGAATTATTTGACATCTTGGTACCCAAATACTTTTGGGTCCTTTTGTGTTAGTCCCAATGGTCTTATTTGACCTTTGTTTTCTTTTGTGTTGACACCTTTAAGATGTGTGTTCAGATTTACCACAAAAATTACAAAAGGTTGAATAAGATTTAAAAGATGATGGTTTAGAATCTTTGTCTTTTTCAAAACCTATGCCGGATTTGTCAGATGGAGGCCTTTTGTGTTTCAAAATCAATTATAGTTTTGAAGATCCATTCACAAATTTAGCTAGATCTTGTTTCAGACTAATAACCTCTTTCTTTAGTCTGTCGATTTCATATAAGAGTTTTGTCTTTTCAAGATCTGAGACTTGATTCTTGCGCATACTCTTCAGATCTTTCTTGAGTATTTCATTTTCTAAGATAGCTTCTTGATTTTTTTTTTTGTATTTCTTATACTCAAGAGCGATCATGTGAGAATTTGCAAGAAGAATGTCATAGGACATATCTTCTTCATCATCAGACTCAGATTCACAACTATTAGACAAATACAAATTGTTCTTAGGAATAGGTTTTACCTCATGTATTACTTCTTCAGTATTTGCTATGAAATAGATATTAGCCTTTTCCTCATCTGAACTGTTACTACTACTGTACAAATCTTCCTATATTGCTAAAAGACTCTTCTTTTTTATCTTTTTCCTTGAGTTCCATCTTTTTTTAATTTGGGGCACTCAGTCTTTATATGTCCAAGCTTTTTGCACTCAAAAGATATAATTTCATTGTTTTCTTCTTGAGGAATCTTCTTGATTATGTTGTCTTTTCTTCTAGAAGATTGCTTGAATCTTCTTTTCTTTTTGAGCATCTTCTTGAACTTTTTAGTCATAAGAGAAATCTCATTGTTTGTGGAGCAGCTTAAGCTTTCGTCTGAGCTTTCTGATTCAGCAAACTAAACCCTCTTTGTTCCTAGTTTTTATCTCTGTCCTTTCGTTGGCTCTTCGACTAGTTTCTCCACTCTTTAAAGCTATAGAGTCAGTGTTTTTGATCTTATCTCTCTTAAATAGATGAACTTCTTGGACTCTTAGCGCTCCTAGCAACTTATCAAGAGTTAAGGTCTTCATGTCCCTAGCTTCAGCTATGACTGTAGCCTTGGGTTCCCAAACTTTTGGAAGACTGTCCAAAATTTTGAGATTGTTTTGAGCTTTGGAAAACTCAACACCAAGACTCTGGAGTCTATTGAGAATAGTCTGAAATCTTCTAAACATCTCATCAATGGTTTTTATTTCCTTCATGGTGAACATCTCGTAATGTCTTTGAAGAGTTGTTGCTCTTCTCAGACGGGCATCTTCAGTACCTTCATGTGTATGCATATAGCATCCCACATTTCCTTTGCTGACTTATAGTTGCAAAATTTGTTATATTCAGTTTTAGATAAGGCATAGGTTATAATATACTTAGCCTTTGCATTATGTTGTAGCATGTTGAAGTCGTCTTGATTGTTTTCATTTTCTGGCTTTGCTACAACGAGATCTCTATGAGTTATGATTCTCCAGATGCTGTAGTGAGTGGACTTTATATACATTTTCATTCTATCTCTCCAATAAGCACAGTCTTCTCCATTGAAGGCTGGACACCTTGACAAGGAAGCTCCTTCAGGAATGAACTATCCTTCAAGGTTTGCCATAAAGATCTTTTCCAACTATCACTTGTTAAGGTGCTCAACCCTTAGAGGCTAAGCTCTGATACCAAATCATTTAAATTAATTCTACAAAACTATGTGAGACATTAAGTTAATCCTTTATAAATAAATGAGATATTAAGGTAATCATCTTATAGGCTTATAGCATATACAATTTGAGGCCTATATTGAAATTAAAGAACAAATATAAATTTCAATAAGATAACTTGTTACAAGTTTTAGAGATATAAAATTGATAATTAACTTGTTACAATCACTTTTTTCTAATAAGATAACTTTCAATGTAACGTTGATAATTAATCAAAGGTGGTGATATGTTTAAACACTCATTAGAAATCTAGACCTTTGGTTTCGTTAAATAAGCTAGTTTCCAACTTATTTAACTATGTTTATACTTATTAGATCAAAATAGAACTCTTTAATTAAAGAGCTTATTTTAATAGTTTGTGGTATTTTTTAAAAAGTTATTTCACCTAAATATCAACTTTTTAAAGTAATAGACAAATTAAATTAAATAAACAATAATATTTTTAAAATAATCAATATTTTAAAGTACGTGAAATATTTAAAGAAAGTAATTTATCTACAATCTATTTATTTATATAATCTATAATCTATGTGCAATCTATATTTATAATCTATAATACAAGCTCTAACATTTAACGTGTTTTAGTATCTATGATCTACAATTAATTTTTTTAAAAAAATATCTATTTGTTTTTTTAAGCTTTCGATATGGGAAACGTTTCAAATGAGAAACTTTTACAATGAGAAAATGAGAACTTTCAATGATAGCCTTTAGATCATAATTAAACAAATTTGCAGCTGAGATTAAAACTCAATTAATCACCTCTTATGAAACCATCACTGTCATTACCTCCATCACCTCTGCCACCACCGTCGCCGCCATCGCTGTTGTGGTGGTGGCAGCTACGTGGGGGGGGGGGGGGGGCAGTGACGACAACGGTGGTGGTGGCAACTGCAGGGGTGGTGACGACATCGGTGGTGGCGGCGGTGATAGTGGTGGTGGCGGCGGTGATAGTGGTGGTGACGGTGGTGACAGTGGTGGCGGTGATGGTAGTGGCAACAATGGTGATAGTAATGGTAGCGGTTGTGGAGGCAGAGATAATGATAGTCTCATAAGAGGTGTTTAATTGAGTTTTAATATCAACTGTTCAATGTTTTTAATTGTAATCTAATGGCTACTATTAATTGTGCTCATTTCTCATTTTAAGATGTTTCTCATTTGAAACGCCCCCTTCAATATGTACCAATATATATATACATATACATATACATATATATATTACAACATTTAAGACAATTAGTATAATAATTTTATTAATATTTGAATAAATAATTTTTTCGTACATAGTATGACACTATTTTTTTATTTAAATTAGATTTTATAAAACATGTTTGAAAAATAAAAAATTAAATGTATATTAATATATATTATATAGAAAGTGATAAATATATAAAATTAGTTTATAAAAAATATTTTATAAATAAAAATTCAAATTTATATTAATACAATTCACATAAATTGATTAATATATATAAAATTAATTTAAACTTTAGAAGAAATATTAATATAGCATTTAATCTTATTAATGTAATATTTAAACAAATATATAAATAAAAATATTTTTTTATATAATTTGATACAATTTTGTTAATTAATTATAATTTTCTAAATAATTAAATATATTTAAAAAAAGAAAAATTCAAATCTCTCTCTCTCTCTATATAATATAATATAATATAATATATGTAAACTAGACTTGGGAAGAAATATTAATGTAACATTTAACACTATCATGTAATATTCATACAAATATATTAATATATAATTTTTCTTATATAGTATGGAACAATATGGCTAATTAATTGAGATTTTTTTTAAAAGTTAGTTGATAAATGTTTTTTAAAAAGAAAATTTCAAATGTATATTAATATATCTTGTAACATTCAGGGCTCATTTGGTGGCTAGGATATGATAGGATAGGATAGGATAACTATCCTATCTTGTTGTAATCCGTTGTTTGCTGCGCTAGTAGGAATCATATCCTATCCTATTAATCCTGTTCTAGACCCCTTTGGGCCTAGCCACGTGGCCCGAGGCCCATGATAACTAACTTACCACCTTGCTGCTATATAAGGTATTATATGCCTTCAGGTACAAATCGAAGCCTTATTATTCACCTCTTACAGACACTGACTTAGGCATTGGAGTGTCTTTGCAGGTAACAACCAGGTGCTGCTACTCACCGGAGCTACCTAGAGCGTCCACCCCATTCGAGGTACCAAAACACTTTTGAACATTAGCGCCTGTCTGTGGGAAAAATACTCTTCTCTCTTTTCATTTCAAAGTGGACACTCGACCTTGATAGCTCCGTCGTTAGCGCTCCTATGGATCCAAAAACAACTTCTCTCATTTTGGATTCGCCTTTTCCACTGAATTGTATCGTCGGATCGATGGTTTTTGTTGATGATTCTTGATCAATGTATTGGAAAATCTGAGGCTTCACACGCCGACATCATCCTCAACGAGGCCACATGCATATTCATCGACTAATTCTTCAAACTAACATCATGACACGCCCATTGAAGTGTCGTTAGATACATTTGATTTTGGAAAACATTCTACTCATGGTACAACACACACAATGCTTTCTCTGACTTACGCTTAGCAAGCTTGCCCCGACTTACATGATGACCAACAAAGCTTATGCACAAAGAACATGCCGCCCCTCACAAAATTTCGCCCAAGAATTGCGAACTACCCCGTGTAAGTAGATTCTCTCCAGCTGGGGTAGGAAGATGGCTAAAGACGAAAACTGCAAACTACTTCGTGTAAGTGGATTCACTCCAATTGGGGTAGGAAGATCGCTAAAGATGAAGATTGCGAACTACCCTATGTAAGTGAATTCACTCCAGTTGGGGTAAAAAGATCGCTACAGATGAAAACTGCAAACTACCCCGTGTCAGTGGATTCACTCCAGCCGAGGTAGGAAGATCGCTAAAGACGAAGACTGCGAACTACCCGGTGTAAGTGGATTCGCTTCAGTCGGGATAGGAAGATTGCTAAAGATGAAGATTGTGAACTATCTTGTGTAAGTGGATTCGCTCCAACCGGGATAGGAAGATTGCTAAAATGAAGACAAGTCATTGCAAACTACCTCGTGTATGTGGATTTCCTTTAGCTGGGGAAGGAAGATTGCTAAAAATGAAGACAAGTCATTGCAAACTACCCCGTGTACATGGATTCGCTCCAGCCGGGGTAGGAAGATCACTAAAGATGAAGACAAATAATCTAAACTACCTTGTGTACGTGGATTCGCTCCAACCGGGGTAGGAAGATCACTCCAGCAGAGATAGAAAGACATCTACCTTGTCGGATATGTACAAGGCTCATCAGGTACAAAAAAGGAAAAAAAATATATAACAAATATATATATTGAAATTCATTTCAGGTATAAAAGCAAAGCAAAAAGCGACAGCTCAATCGAGAAGTTGGGTAACATCGAAACTTATTTTCGCTTTAAACTAACATTCTGCAGATAGAGAGCAAATGTGGCAATGAAAGCTTAAGCCACATAACTCAAAGAACAAGCCGGTGCTCGTGTCAACACAAGCCACCGACTTCAGGGGCTATTGTTCTAGACCCCCTTTAGGCCTAGCCACGTGGCCCGAGGCCTATGGTAACTAACTTACCACCTTGCTACTATATAAGGCATTATATGCCTTCAAGTACAAATCTAAGCCTTATTATTCACCTCTTATAAACACTTACTTAGGCATTGAAGTGTCTTTGCAGGTGACAACCAAGTGTTGCCACTCACCGAAGCTGCCTAGAGCGTCCACCCCGTTCAAGGTACCAAAACACTCTCGAACAAATCCAATGTATTTCTTATCCTAAAAGAGGAATTAGGTTTGTGTGTGTGTGTGTGTGTGTGTGTATAACAAAACATATGTAATAATTATAATACATAGTAATATAAATTAATTTATATATAATAATAATAATTTTGACATGTAAATTTAAAGTATTTTATTAATTAAAATATTAAAAATTAAATAATTAATATTTAAATATTTTTTAAATAAAATTGTTTGAATAATAATTATAATTTTAAAAATATTATATATTTTTTTATAATTTTAAAAAAGTAGCTACATAAATAAAAAATAATATTGTATAGTTTAGTTAAAATTTGTAATTTTTGTGTAAGAAATTAAAAAATTAAATTAAAAGTTACTTTTAGAAAACTATATGTAATTTTAGGAAATAGTAATTTTGTCATTTGAACATAATTTATATTTTATCTTATTGTTATCTGATTTGTTATCTAGTATGCATCAAGCATTAGATAAAATTATAGTTTATCCTGTTCTTATTTTATCCTACTCTCATATCTTATTTGACCACCAAACAAGCCCTTAAGCTTATTAATGTAATAATGTTGCAAATATTTGAATAAATATTTTTTTCTTGTATGTTATGACACAATTTTCTTATTTAATTAAGATTTTATAAAAAAATAGTTTACAAAATGTTTTTAAAAAAGAAATGTTTAAATGTTTATTAATATAATATATAGAAATTTTTAAATATATAGTATATATTTGTAAGTAAATTAGCGTTGAAAAGAAATACAAAATATAGCTATTAATTCATATAAAAGTTCAAATGTAAATTTAAATATTTATAAATTGATATATATATATATATATATATATATATATATATAAGTAAAGCAATTTTATTTGATTGGACCAGGTAGCCCAAAATGGGCCCAATATTGGATTTGGGCCGCAGGCAGCAGCTTTTATATATTATCTCTCCGGCAGCGTCACCGGATTTTGAGCACCGTGGTTGTGGAAGACTTGCGAATACACAGTTGCCACTGCTCACGAACCATCGAAACCCTAAAACCTCGATTCCCAATCCATTTCACGCACAATATGGCTTCCGGTATGCGTTTTTTGTTGTTGATGTACGCGTTTGGTGTGTGAGTGATGAAACTAAGTGTTTGATTGATTGTGCAGATGCTGACATGGAGGACTATGGCTTCGAGTACTCCGATGAGGAGCAAGAGGAGCAAGACGTTGATATCGAGAATCAATATTACAATTCAAAAGGTTCTGCTTATTATTATTAATTTATTGTTGTTATTTGCCGTTTATGAATTAGGAATAGGAACTACAAGCCTGTTTTGTGATTAATCAGTATCAGGAGGTCGCTGATTTTGTTTAAATATAAATCGGTTTTACTGTTCTGATTGCACTTTTGTCACTGTTCAATTTTACAATTCGAAAAGTTAATTTTGTTATTATTAATTATGAATTAGGAACAAAAGGCTTAGTTTGTTTTTGGAGTTGTGTTGCACTTGTCTGTTCACAGTGTCATTGATTACTTAAGTGTGTGTTTGGATTCACTTAAATCATCTAAAATCACACGTTTACATGTTCACGTGATTTTAAGTAGATGTCCATGTTTTTTATTACACATTGAGGAATTGATTCTAGGTCCAAAATCGATTTTGAGTTGAAGTAACTTTAGATAGCTTTTGTATTGAATTAAGAGTTTTATGCTGAGTTTTACTACTAATTTGCTTTTAGAATTAAAAATATCCAAATATAAATCACTTCACTAAAAATAATTTAATATTTAACCGAAATCAATTTTGTAAACACTCACCCAAACACACAATGCTATTACAACTTCATTTGTTGACCAGAGTTCACTGATATGTTTGCGGTGTGACTTGTCTTGTTGGTTTGGAAATGTGGATTTAGTATGATTTTTGTTTGTTCCTCGTTTGGCCTGTTTCTAGTTCATGGCAGGTTGATCAAATTTTCGTGCTGACTTTTTGGATGATATTGTTGTGTTTGTGTGTAGTTATGGTTGAAACTGATCCAGAAGGTGCACTTGCTGGTTTTGCTCAGGTGGTGCAAATGGAACAAGAAAAGGCTGAATGGTAAGAACTCTATTCTTGTTATGTTTCATAATAAATAATAATGAATAAAGAAAAAAGATATGGATTGCGGAGGTAAAGTCATAAAGAACTTTCTTGTTATATCATTATTTGTTTGCAGGATTTTGTATCTATCACTACTTGTCTTTTACCTTTTCTTTTTCGGAAGAAAGATTCTCTTTCCTTTTGCTTGGCAGTCTAACATGATTACATTTTGTAAAGAACATTGCCAAATATTATGAATAAAATTTCTCAAATGCATACACCAAATAGATTTGGTCTGATATATATCAGCTTTTAAATTGTCAACCCCTTCTTTATAACTGATTTACCCTACTCTTGTGGTTTAAATAGTAAATTGTGCATTTGTAATACTGTTTGTGTAAAATCTATCAAGGTAGATAGCAATGCTCTTTGATAAATACAGCTAGTTTTTTAGGTCTATATTTATCTTTTATTTAATTCGTGTTTCCCACATTCTCTATAAAGGCTTGTAATTGCTGTCATAAGTTTCTGAACTCATCCTCATTCAGTATTTACCTTCATTGCTTCATCATACATGCTTACCAAATGTGTCTAATCTTTCATGTATCACATAGTAATATTTGTCTGAGAATCTTTCTACTGTGATAAGAAACTGTTACATTTTCCACTTAATTTTCATTCTGTATTCTATCAGGGGATTTAAAGCTCTAAAACAGACTGTCAAGCTATATTATCGACTGGGAAGGTATAAAGAGATGATGGAAGCCTATAGGGAGATGTTGACATATATTAAGTCAGCAGTGACTCGTAACAGCATTATGGACTATGTCTCAGGTTCAGCAGGCCAGAACTTTGGCCTTCTCCAGGAATTCTGCCAGACAACTCTGAAGGCCCTTGAAGAAGCAAAGAACGAGGTTAGTCCATTGGACATTTCTTTGGTGTATCTTATTTCATTTCTCTCATTTATATGGTCTTATATTTTTTTGTATTTCACTCACTAT
The DNA here is from genome assembly GCA_004329165.1 of Spatholobus suberectus. Classification (NCBI taxonomy): domain Eukaryota; kingdom Viridiplantae; phylum Streptophyta; class Magnoliopsida; order Fabales; family Fabaceae; genus Spatholobus; species Spatholobus suberectus. The sequence continues at coordinate 21,616,868 of CM014737.1, read as the reverse complement.
GCAGAGATTGTGGTTTAAGACAAATCTGAAGCTTTGCAAGATCTATTTTGATATTGGTGAATATGGACGTTTGAGTAAGGTGATATGTTCTTTTTGCATGTAACTTACTGCTCAACTTAATTTGGGTGCCTTTGTATGTTTTTATTGGCATATAGTATTTACTATTTAATAATTTAAAGATTTGTTGGGCCCTGCCAGATCTTGAAGGAACTTCACAAATCTTGTCAAAGAGAAGATGGCACAGATGACCATAAGAAAGGAACTCAACTTTTGGAGGTATATGCTGTAGAGATTCAAATGTACACAGAGACCAAGAACAACAAAAAACTTAAGGTCAGCATTTGTTTTAAAGAAGAAACTCTTGTTCTTTAGCTTGCATGATTTAAGTAATTATATGTCTTTTCAATTTCTTTTAGTGTGTTTGCCTGCAATTTATCTTTGACAACCCCCCCCCCCCTCCCCTGCATACTTTTGCTTACTGCTTGAGTAATAAGCAGAAATTTTAAATAATAACTTTTTCTTTTAGTTCATTGAGGACACTAACTGCATCTATCTGTAATTAAATATAGTTATTCAAACTCAAAGACATCTCAATATTTTGCTTGTATTGAATATTAATCCAACTGGCCAGACACAATGTAAAAATTACAATACTGTCTGTTTGATTCTAAAATAATTAAATTGTTTGTTTCAATTACATGATTTTATAGTATATTAAAAAAATCTAGAAATTTCTTATAGAAAAAGTCCAGAAGATTTAGATTTATGAAAAATGAAAATATAACTTTTTTCTCTGTTCATATATTTGCTTTCAGTTCATTTTGAATAGAAGCTGGTGGGGGATCTTCTATATATTTCTATAACTTCAAAATACTGAATAGGCTGAGATTCACTGAAAATTAATCTTTTTGGGGGGGAGTTTTCAATTTATTAATTGTTGGTAAAACTGATACTTAAGCAAACTAGGGTGTTTGATGAGGATTACAATCTTGACCATAGAACTCTTAAGTTGGTAATTGAGTTATCACGATCTAAGAGACATCTTATCTCAACTAACAATATTCATTATTCAATAAAAATTTCCATTCTTAAATATACTACTATTACTGTAATGGATTCGTAACCATTTACTTTTTAATATATAGAGAGATAGATTAAAGACAAAATGGGATATGAAGAGGGAAAATAATTAACAAACTAAAAAAATTCTGCATGCAGAGTTTAATTCCAATAAAACAAAACCCTATATTCCATTTTAATTTTTGTTAAATAAATAAAGAATCATTAAATCATGTCAATGCAATATCTCTTGAGTTTTGATGAAATACATTACACTGGATGCTCCTCTAGCTTTGAATATTCACCAGACTAATGGCCCCTTTTAATTTTTTCCCATACATATACACCCCCTCTGTAGAGTCTTATGTCAAAGTGTGTTTACCGGTATTTAACAGTCTCCAATATATTTAAATGCAGCAACTTTACCAGAAAGCACTCGCTATTAAGTCAGCAATTCCCCATCCAAGGATAATGGGAATAATCCATGAATGTGGGGGGAAAATGCATATGGCAGAGCGCCAGTGGGCAGAAGCAGCTACTGACTTCTTTGAAGCTTTTAAGAATTATGATGAATCTGGGAATCAGAGACGTATCCAATGCTTGAAGTAAGTGTAACAGCATTCTTTTACTATTAATTTCAAACAATGTATATACCAATTACCATGCATTTCACTCGGCATAAAAAAAATGTAATTAACCATGAATAACTAATTTGAGCTCCCATTTCCATTAAACTATATAATATATCTGTCTTTATAACCCATCATCTTTTTCTCAAATTCAACATGCCTGACTGTTCATGTATTAGATATGTGCTCAAATCCTTTACTCATGTATATATATATATATATATATATATATATATACCATGACTTCAAAATAAATCATTCAATATTTGCTTTTGACATCTGGTACTATAATTCTTATTTACACATCAGATACCTTGTTCTTGCCAACATGTTGATGGAGTCCGAAGTAAATCCATTTGATGGGCAGGAAGCTAAGCCGTAAGTCCTCTGTATTGTGTTTTTTGTATATTTTACTCAGTTTTCATTTCTCTGATTCTGTTTTTATCCAATGAGGTGAGGATGATGTCTTCTCTTTCTGTTTTCACCTTACATATATTCTATGCTGCAGATACAAGAATGACCCAGAAATTTAGCAATGACAAATTTAATAGCAGCTTATCAACGGAATGAAATATTGGAATTTGAGAAAATCCTGAAGGTACTTTTATTGAGTCTGCCATGCACTAATTTGACTTTAATATATTTATCCTCCTTTTTATCTAATATTTTATTTTAAATAGATATTGCATAATGTACTTTCCAGAGTAATAGAAGAACCATTATGGATGATCCATTTATCAGAAATTACATTGAGGATCTGCTAAAGAATATTAGAACACAAGTCTTGCTGAAGCTCATCAAACCATATACGAGAATCAGGATCCCTTTTATATCTAAGGTAATTATGTTCCTACCACTATCAAATAAATTGGAATACTCAAGAAAAATTGGGGAGTCAAATACATATGGCGGACATAACCATTCCCTCCAGTATGTTGAATGGATAAGAATGCTCTTGAAAAGAGAACCGAACATTATTGGCTGGATTCTCCCCTACCTCGTTTTTCCCCCTTACCTTGTACAAATGGTTGAGTTAAAATTTTCTGTTACTTTTTCATTTGATAGTAAGATTTATTTTTTAAATTGATTAGACACTTATGGTTAGTCTAATACCTTTTATATGACGAAACCCATTAATTTGCAGGAACTTAATGTTCCTGAGCATGATGTCGAGCAGCTATTGGTGTCACTGATTTTGGATAATAGAATTCAAGGGCATATTGATCAAGTGAACCGGCTCTTAGAACGCTCTGATAGGTCTGCCTTTATATTTTGATATGTTTAATTGGATTCATTATATTCATTTTTTTAATAAAATCTGGTATTTATTAACGTTACAATTCATGGTTCAGGTCGAAAGGAATGAAAAAGTACACTGCTGTTGACAAATGGAGCACACAGCTTAAATCTCTTTATCAAACTATTAGCAACAGAGTTTGTTAAAACATTCCTCAGCTTGCAGTTTTGTCATGTGAATTATTGTAAGCTACAATGAGGAGGGAGATGGAGTGTATTACCTCAATGGTGGAATTCAGGTCAAACCAACTTTTGATTCATGTTTTATATAATAAATAAATACAATTGTTTGAAACATTCGTGATTCAATTTTTTAGGGCCGATATATGTGTATCTGTATATTTCCTTAAAGCATACTCCGCTCTTAATCATGACTCCGAAAACAACGTATTGATGACCAGTGGTACATAGTTTAAAATTTGGGAACTCGCACTAAACTGAAGTTACTCATTTTTTTTCACTTAAATATGCTTTTTATCTCGCAAAATATTGTGATTTTACTATTTGATTGCATATTTTTAAAATAATACAAACTAGACCTGTATAAGAATTGATGCTTTAAAGGTTCCTGTGTTGGTAACCTGTTTGTATCACCGTTAGGTGCCCACGTGATACTATGTATGCACTTAATGGTTATAATTAAATGGAGACTTTTGGAAAAAGAAAAGAAAAATATGGAAGACTATTGATGTGTTTGATTTCCTTTTTCAAAAATTGTTTATAGTTTTGAAAATGCAATTAAATAAGGTTGTTCAGATAATTGGTGAAAGGTGGTGCGAGACACTGAGTAGAGTATGGAATTGAGGAATATGTCGAACAAGATGAAAATAGAAGATGAGAAAATATTTTCACTATTTTTGTTTTTTGGTTTATAAAATTATTTGTATTTTGGAAACAATTTTTAAAACTTAGTAAATTTTGAATGAGAAACTAATTGTTGAGTAATACGAATTTGTTTTAAAAAATAAATTTTAAAATCTAAAAGTGAAGGAAATTAAACATGTCCTATATTACAATTTTTGAAAGAGATGAAACAGTAAAATTACATCATTACAGATAAAAAAACATTTAACTTTTTTTTTTAATGGGTAAGGTGAAACCACCTTTTCACTACATCTAACAAATTATAAAATTATTAAAAATATTTTCTTAATTTTTTTTCTATTTTTTTTTTAAAATACACTTCAATGGTGTTAAGAATGGCAAGTAAACCTAAACTCAATGGAAGTTAAAAAATTATTCGCAATGGGGAGAAAAATTACCCTTAAATGAGCTTAGGTAAAGGCATTTACTTGCAAAAAATTATGGGAATCAATGCAAGTATGAGTATTTATTACTCATCTTACCCTATACTCCCACATTATTTAATATATTAAATTTAAAATAAAAAAATTAATATTGCATGTATAATCTTACTACACTCCAATTTTTCTTCTTAATGTCTTGATATTCTCATTTCAAAATTGAAAATCCTAACTCATTATTACCACCCTCTATCGTCTTTGTCTTTGTGGCTATGCTACAACATTATTATAAGTAGGGATGGAAATAGGCTAGGTCTGTTTACCTATCATAAGTTTTTTTTTTAAGGTCTGGCCTAGCCTACAAGTCTGTTTAAAGGTTTACTTTGTGATAATTTAACACCAAGATAGATGTGAAATATGTAGATAGATATGAAATATGTATGCTAGGTTTTATAAGAATTGAGTTTAACTTGTTTATATGATATAACTATATAAGCATATTTTTAAGGTCTAATCTGACATTCATGATAATTTATTTAAAACATATTTTGAAATAAGACATCTAAATAGGACATAAATTTATCTTTCAATAAACTTATAAGCTTGATTCTTTATGTAGGTCAACATGCTTAACATTTAAAAAGATAAATAAATGTATGATTTTAATACATTATAACAAATTTAATATTATAATAATAATAATACTAACAACAAATATTTATTTATGTTTATTTAAATGGGTCAGCTTGATAGGCCTAAAAAGTTTTTAGAATGGCCTAGAGCCTAGTCTTTTTTAACTAAATAAGTTTTAATAAAAGTCTTCACCTTATTTATTTTCTAAAAAGTCTAACTTGACTTGATGTAGGCTAGATCATAAGTCATTGTCGTGCAGCTTGGTTTATTTCTACCCCTAATTATATTGTTTTTTTCAAGCTAGTTAGTCAATAAACATTGTAGGTTGACCATCTAGCAACTTCATCTTTATAATTAGAATATAAAGTTATATATGCCCTGGTTTTTTTTTTTTTTAACTTAAAAGTTACATTAAAGTTAAACTTAAAAATAGGAGCTTTAAAAATAAAGTAAAATTTATTTGGTAATTTTTATTTTTTTAGTTTTGAAGCTTCTTTTAAGCTAAAAGTTGTTTGATAAATATTTAAATTTATTTAAAACTGATTTCCTCACACAATAAAAGAATATATTTATAAAAATGAAAAATATTATGTAAAATTAATTTAATCAACATAAATGTATTTTAATAATAAACAAAAATACATAAAGTATTAAAATATATACATTTAAAAATGTCAAAAATCATTTTAATTAATAAAAATAATTTAAAGATGATTTAAAAATAATATTATATATAATATTAATTAAATGAATTTAAGTATTAATTATAAAAAATAAAATGTTTAAAAACTTCTATATTATTGTTCAATAAAATTTTTAAAAGATAAAAAAATTATTTAAACAGAATTTAATGATATCAAATTATATTAAAAAGTATTTAATAAATAATCCAAAAAGTATTTAATAAATACATGTTGTAATTAAGAATTGAATAACTTAACCACAAATTAAAAAATTAAAATATTTCTGAAATCTAAAATAAATTTAAAGAATAAAAATTATAAATATTTTAAAATATCAAACTTTTATTTAACTATATTATTTACTCATTTTAGTGACATTCTTTTATTTCATATAATGAAAATTAAAAATAATTAATATTTTTAATTTTTTTAAATAAATAATTTAAAAATAAATTAAGATCTTACAATAAATAAATATAATTTAAAGTAAATTAAAAATTGTGGAAATTATTTAATGGAGAAGCTGATGAAGCACTTGAATTGGAAAGTCAATAAAAAATTTCAAAAATAAGTTATTATTTAAAAAAAATTATAAAAAGTGTTTGGTCTAACTTATCCTTAATTAAAAAAAAATGGTTAAACACGCTCTAAAATTCATAATAAAACTGAAATTTCTTACTACTTATTACCATCTTTTATGATCTTTGTCTTTTTGGCTATGTTACAAAGCTGCGGTTCAAGCTTGTTAGTCAAGAAATATTGTTGGCTGACCGTCTAATAACTTCATCTTTATAATTAGAATGTAAAACAGTAAAAGTAATAACACTTTAATTTAGCTCAATGTGTGTAATAAGTCTCGGTATTGATATCTAGGTACCCTTAAGATGTAAATATAAATATTAAAGTTAATACTCTTATAAATATAAGTCTTAAAATGGATTTCTTAAAAAAAAAAGTATAAAAACGAATACTGTAATATCTTATTTAAATTTGTGGGAGTGTCATTCCTAAACCACATAAATCCTTCTAGGCAACGTCACACTCTTTTTTTGGGCGCGACATCACATGTTCACATATGCTATGGACTATGATCCCTGAATTTGGATATTTAATTTTTTTTTATTGGTATGCCTCCTGAGAGAGTTTTTATCAAAAATCACTCAATTTTACAATTTAATTTGGTAAATCTCCTACAACAAATAAGTTATGTTTTTTTACGCAAAAATTTACAATATTATAATATAAAGAAACTTATATCAAGAAGAAAATTTAACCAATATTATTACAATACATAACTTTTAACTTTTGACTTGAAATAGTAATTTTTATGACTCAACTCTCTTGTTTTGTATTGTGGTAATTTTTTTACATATACATGTATAATAGAGTAACTTGTATATGTTTTCTAGTTGTAACTTGTAGTAATATTAGTCCAATCAGAATTATTCTTCCAGATTCACTAAACTTGCTCCAATATGTGAAACTTGTGTGCAATCTACAAAATTTTGAAGATTAAATTACTTTTTAACTCATCCTACATAATGTGAACCCCCATATTAAATGATAATCAGATTTTTAAATTTATAAACTAATTATTGCCCAACATATAAAATCTTACAATAAAAGATTGAAATTTTTTCTTTAATAGTATCTTATGTATTTGACCACCCCAACTAAAACACTCCAGCTACGCCACCGTTAGCATGCCATTATTGAATTTGAATTATACATCAAATTGAAGTAATAATTACTATGTATAAAAAAAAAGTAATAATTACTTGTTGTGTCTCCTATCCTAGATTCCTAGTAGAAGTGCTGAAAGCTAATTTGATCTCTGTTTTGCATGTAGTAAAGGCCACAAACACTTCTCTTGCCATCATCCTTATGTGGTCATCCTCTAACCCAAAAGAGAACTATAATGCATAATCTCCATTATGAATGTTCTGCTCGTGTTGGTTAAAACAAATTGTGGAACAAAGTAAGAATTTTAATTTTCAAGTCATCGTCACTAGAGCATGTTAATTATGTTAGGTACCAGAGTGACAGAATAATATCACGCAGCTAAAATAAGAGACATGAAAAGGACTAAGAAATGGACAAGAAAAGGGAATTTCACAATATAGAAGAAATTACAACACTTTCTCTGAATACTAGGAGAAAATATTAACACTCTTTCTAGAAAATACAAGAATACCACTACTAAAAGAACCTTACAAAAAAACCTATTTTTCTCTATATTTTTTCTCTAAGTAAATTAAACAAATATAAGAGGAAGAAAAAACTTTTGGGCTGATAAAAAAAGGGTCCACTAAAGTTCCTATATATAAGCTTCCTAACAATTCTTCCACTTGAAGATTTTGATTAAGTCAATCATATCTTCACACCACTCTTTCTTCCTTGCCATTCCTTGTTGCTTACGTTTTCGATAGGCCATAGGAGGATCGATATCGTATAAATTTGTCAGTGTTAACTGGCTTTGTCATAACATCTGCTAGGTTGTCTTTGGTGTGAATTTTCTGCATATCCACACTTCCTTCCTCTACTACTTCTCGAACAAAGTGGTACTGTATACCTATGTGTTTTGTCTTGGAATGAAAGACAGATAGTCAGAGTGCCTTGCAATGTGCAAGGCACTCTAACTATCACAATACAGAGTAGTCTTTTGTTGCTTATGCCTAAGTTCTTCCATTAACCGCATGCCTAGGTAGCTGCCATGTACTTAGCTTCTGTAGTAGATAGAGCTACAATAGTTTATAATTTGGATGACTAGCTTATTGCCCCTTTTCCAAGCATAAACATATAGCTAATAGTAGATTTTATTTTATCAAGATCACTTGCAAAATCTAAATCAACATAGCTCCTGACAATATATTCTTATCCTTCAAAACATAATGCAACACTTGAGGTTCCTTTGATGGATCCTCTTAACAATATTCCAATGTTCTCTACCAGGATCTATCATAAATCTACTAATCGCTCCCACTACTTGTGCAATGTCTGGTCTTGTACAAATCATGGCATACATAAGGCTTCCCACTGCTGATGCATACGATACTCGAGACATTTCCATCCTCTACGCTTCATTGTTTGGACTCATACTTGAGGATAATTTATAATTAATAAGAAGTGGGGTTGAAATTAGCTTATAGTCTTGCATGTTGAAGTGTTGCAAGATCTTTTGTAAGTAATTCTTTTAAGAAAACCAAATCTTCCTATCTTTTCTATCTTGGTGAATTTGCATCCCTAAAATCTTGTTTGTTGGTCCCAAGGCTTTCGAATTAAACTCCCTAGCCAACTGTGCCTTCAATTCTTGGATTTGATCTTTGCTGGGGCCTACCACCAACATATCATCCACATACAACAGCAAAATGATGAAATCATTATCATCAAACCTATTATAGTATGCACAATGGTCTAAACTTAGTCTATTGTAACCAAGACTAATAATGACTGAATCAAATCTTTTGTACCAACACCCTGGCACCTGCTTTAGATCGTACAAAGATTTGGTTAACCTACAAACCAAGTTTTATGTTCCTTGTTCTTTAAAGTCTTTTGGTTGGAGCATATATATTTCCTCTTCAAGTTCTTTATGGAGAAAAGCAGTCTTTACATCTAGTTGCTCAAGATGTAAGTCAAATGTAGCACACATAGCTAGAACAACTTTGATAGTGGTCAATATGACAACCGATGAGAATATCTCGTTAAAGTCAATACCTTCTTTCTAAGTATATCCTTTGACCACCAATCTTGTACAATATCGCTCCACTTGATCATTGCCATCTCGTTTGATCTTGTATACCCATTTGTTTTCGATGACTTTGCGACCCTTTGGAAGTTCAACAAGTTCCCATGTTTTATTTCTATGTAAGGCTTCCATCTCGTCATGCATTGCTACCATCCATTGAGAAGCATCTAAATGCCTCAAAGCCTCTTAAAAGGTTGATGGTTCTCCTTCTTCAGTTAGAAGACAATACGCATCCTGGCTTGCCATAACATAGTCTGAGTGCCAAGATGGTTTCCTTAGATAACGTGTTGTTCGTCAAACATTTCCTCTATCATTGACCTCATCTGGTTCTTGTTCTCCATGCTCTGGTTCTGCTTCAAAAGAATCATATTCTTTAGACTTTCCCTTTATTTGCACTGAAGTAGTCTCCAAGGAAGTGCTGTCATTTTTCTCCTCACTTTGCAATTCATTTTCTGCAAAGACTACATCCCTACTAACAACAACCTTGTGGGTAGTGAGATCTCACAGGCGATACCTCTTAACATTGTCAGCATAACCGAAGAATATACACTTCCTAGATTTGGGATCTAGTTTTGTTCTTTCTTGCGAGTTGTACATCACATACACAGGACATCCAAACACATGTAAGCAAGAATAATCAGCTGATTTGCCTTTTCACATCTCCATTAGTGTCTTTAAAACAATTGTTGTCGATGGTAATCGATTTATCACGTAACAGGCAGTTTTAACTGCTTCTGCCCAGAAAGATTTGGCCATTCTCGCTATTTTCAGCATACTCTTGTTCTATGTAGGAGAGTTTTGTTCATCCGCTTTGCCACACCATTCTGCTGAGGTGTATGTAAAAAGATAATTGTCTTAAAATACCTTCTTGCTTGCAAAATGCCAAAAAGTCTCCATCTACATATTCTCCTCCATTGTCTATCCTTAAGCACTTAATTCTTTTCCCAATTTTAAGCTCCACTTGTGCTTTGAACTCTTTGAATACTAGGAACACATCTGACTTCTTCTTGATTGGGTACACCCACAATCTCTTGGAGTAATCATCAATGAATGATAGAAAATACTTTTCTCCTCCCATGGATATTTCTTGTGATTCTCAGACATTAAAATAAATCAAGTCAAGTATGTGTTTGCTTATAGTATTACTTTAGCAAACTATAATCTACGTTGTTTTCTTATCACACAATGCTCACAAAAAGGTAAATTCACTGTTTTTAGCCTGGGTAAGAGATTACGTTCCATAAGGACTTTTAGGCCTCGCTTTGACATATGACCGAGTCTACAATGCCACATCATCGTTGCTTCTTCTTGGCTTGCTACTTCAATTGATGCATCTGCTCCTTGCAGCATATCTCCCAAAAGCATGTATAGATTGGCTATGATCTTCTCTACTTTCATCACTACAAGATTGCCTTTCTCTACCTTTAAGATCCCACCTTTAGTATGGATCTTGCACCTGAGGTCATCTAATTGCCAAATAGGACAATAAGTTCTTCTTCAAGCCCTTCACATGTTATACTCCTTGAACTGTGCGCACAGTACCATCAAACATTTTTAATTTGACAGTATTGACTCCAGTAATTTCTAAGGCATGATCATTTCCCATGAATACAAATCCTTTTGAGATAGGCTTATAAGTGCAAAACCAATCTTGGTGTAGAGTCATGTGCCATGTTGCTCTTAAATCCAATATTTAGCCATCATGAAGTTGTTTTCCACCTTTAGAACTAATTGTTGCTTCGCTATACAAGGCTTATCCATCATTTGAGGTACTTGTAGCACAACCTTGAGAGGTTAATGCTTGAGAGTTTTTTCCTCTATTCTTCTTGTTGTGCCAACAACCTTTCTTCAAGAGTCCTCTTATGCCACAATTGTAGCATTTAACATTCTTCCCTCTTTAAGATTTGGATCTACCATGATTTTGACTCCCACTAGAGCCACATTCCATTGATTTGCCTCTCGTCATCAGTAAAGCATTTACTTGCTTTAAATTTTCTAATCTATCTTCCTTATTCTTTCTCCTGGATTCTTCTTCAAGAATAGCTTCGACAACATCATCAAAGGATACACGACTGATAATATTATTATTTGTTATGTTAATGATGAGTTGATCATACAAGTCTGGTAAACTTTGAAGTAGAAGTTATGCACGTTCATTTTCTGCTATGTTGAAATCTAAAGTTGTAAGTTGAGTAAATAAAGTATTCAAACTGTTGATGTGATCCATCACCAATGTGGACTTATCCATTCAAAGAATGTAGAGTTTCCTCTTTAAAAATATTTTGGTGTGAAGTGACTTGACCTCGTACAATTTGATGAGAGCATCCTAAATCTTCTTTGTAGCCTTCTTCTCCCCAACACTGGACAAAACTGAATCTGCCATTGCTAAATGCAAATTGGCAATAGCATTGTCATCCATCTCTTTCCACTTTTCATTAGTGATATTTGCAGGTCTGCCTTCAATTATATCTAGACAGTTGTCTTTCCTCAAATTGCCCTTATCTTCAATTTCCATAGGGAGAAATTACTCTCTTTAAACTTCTCTATCTCGTATTTTGCTACCATGGTTTTATTTTTTTTAGTTGAATCGGCTAGCACAATTTCCTCATGAATGGTATTGTATACTAGAACAGTAACCGTAGTCTGTGAATCAGTACACCATGTAAGTTCCAAAAAAAAAGAAGTGGGTCACCAATGGACACACTTAAATACCAAGTCTTTCCTAGCCAAAACTTTCCCAGACATGCATTTTCACACTACCACACTATATTACCAGTTACAAGAAAAATTCTTTTCTGATGTGAAGATTAGGCTATGCTGTAACCACAAAACATACTAAAAAATTTCTTCAAAATCTGGCACTATACCAACGTATCACAATAGAGTAGTATCAGCAACCTATTGGCTCTGATACCACTATTAGACACTAGAGTGATAGAATAATATCATGCAACTAAAATGAGAGATGAGAAAATGACTAACAAATGGGCAAGAAAAGGAAATTTCGCAATATGGAAGAAATTCCAACACCTCTCTCTAAACACCAAGAGAGAACATTAACACTCTAGAAAATAGAAAAATACCACTACTAAGAGAACCTTACAAGAGAACCTATTTTCTCTATGACTTTTTCTTTGAGTAAACAAATATAAGAGGAAGAAGAAATTTTTGGGATGATCAAAAAAAGGATCCACCAAAGTTCCTATATATAGGCTTGGTGGGGTACCTCATTAACAAAACCTACTCAATGTGAAACTTTGCTCCTAACAAATTAAGCAGCATATATTAAGATATTGATCTTTTCATTTAACTTAATCTTGTAAAAAGATATTATTACCTAGAAAAATAAAAAAAATGTTTGTATAAAAGTTGTAATCTCCTGTCTAAGATTGTAATAACCATGACCTAGCATTCAAAGCTAAATTCTGTGATATACTCTCCTCACTTCAATGGTCTTTTTTTGCATATGTCCAAACTGCCTCAATTGATTTTTTTATCATCTTTTCCTTTATATGTATCACACTATCTCTTCATATACAACCATTTTGTATCATGTCTGTTCGGTGGTGAAATCACAAGGTGACACAAGTAGGGATGATGATTTTCGACCGATAGAGCATTAGCTAGTACGACAAAGAACATGGTGGAGGAAGGATTCATGTGGTGGAAACCTATAAAGACTTCGACGCTCAAGTTAATATATGAGTGGGGAGAGCGAAAATGGGGTTAGAATCATACCTAATGGGTGAGAAGCCCTTATATAGTGTAGGTTTTGGCGGGAAAAACTATTTGGCAGTTACATTGCACATAATTGACATGATAGGTCATTAGAGTCTTGTAGGACGCGTGAAGTGTAAGTCGACAATCCAATTGACCTGTAGAGGTTGACTTCAATAAGTTAGTCCTTATGTAAGTCAGCTACAGGTCATTCCAAGCCTTGGTTAGGCAAGTTGATTAAATGGCCACTAGGTATTAAGATCGGAGTCTTGACCTTACAATGTTTATTTCTATGTCCATAAAAGGCAAAAGGTAATAGGCTGGAGGGCAATCCAGAACAGTTGCCCCCAAGTCGATATTATCTCGTGAGAGATGATGCCGACTTAAAGCATAAGAGGAAACCGAGGCATGAAGGTCAGCAAAACGTGGAACTGAAGTATCATCTCCATTGTTGACCTCGTCATCCTCCAACAACAAATGGAGGCACTAGAACGTCAAGCGTATAATTGCTGAACTCAAGGTTGAGTACGACCAAGAGCACCATCGTAGCAACCACCACAATAGCCCTAGCCACCACTTTCGCTTGGAGGCTTTTGCCTTTCAATTTGGTCGCAATCATCAATCGGAGGCTTCTGCCTTTTAATTTGGTCGCACTCATCAATCGCGGCCTCTAGTGTCATCGATTGTTGTAACGACCCATTATCATTACAAGACAACTTACAACATGTATAGGGATTCAATTTTAAGTTAAAAACCTTATTAATTTATTTGTGAAAATGCTGAAAATTTTTTTGCATTCATAATATTTTCAAAATCAAGAAAGACATAACACACACAGAAGAAAGTTCGTGCATAATAATAACTGATAAAGATATGTCATACATCAACAATCGTCATAACCATAACATCAGAGTGTATTAGATACTATAAAATGTGCCACTTGGCACTCCAACCTAAAATATAAGAACCAAAGTATCTCAAAAAAAGTGAGGTGTATGTGTATACATATGAATCCATCAATGAGTACAACTATCAATAGAAAGAGGGAGAGGAATATATATATCACTCACCCCCTAATGGTTGGTCACCTCTAAACAAAAAGATAAAGATAACCCTAACTCTACTAAGGGCAGTGGGGTGAGACCGTTGGCCTCTGCCTACTCCTCAGCCACCACGACTACCACCTCGAAACAAGCAAAGTAGGCTGCAATGCTCCCCACTCTCCTTAGGATGGGAGAAAGTAGGCACAAAACCTCATTAGCATATTGGCTAAAGTCAACATGGAGGGCTATAGCAACAGTGGATACAACCAAAGGTCCCTCAAAGTAAAGCAAATCACCAAAAACCTGTTGAAGTGTGCCTCCTTAGCGCCAACCTCCAAGCTCCATCCCTTACACCATCTGAGGATAGTTGGAACCAACTTGACACTAAAGAGATTAGTGTGTCACCTTGTCGTCATTTGCTGCCCGTGACAACGAATCATTGCAATCATCACAGTCACGCATATATAAAGCAAACAATGAAAGGATAAGCTACATATTAACGTACAAAACAAAATATCACATGCATATCAGGTATAGGATTTTTTTTTTAATTTCATAAAAAAGGATAAAGAATAGACATATATATACAAAGCTTTGCATCAATGTCATATCACCAATCACATACTTGTAAAAAAAATGATCTTGATCACATGATGTATGTTGACAACTTTCTCCATAAAGACTAACTGTTGAGTGATTAGCTAGACACATCCCTTAATCATGGTAAAGCAAACAACTCCCATTTGAGGAAAAGAATAACATGTGACAAAACTAATTGGGGGACACTAGACATGATCTCGAAGTGACTGTGGCTTCGTCGAGATATACGTATATGGATAGTCACCACGACGACTTACGGTTAGCCATGGCCCTAGCCTCTTATGGAATTGTGCATACGCATATCCGCAAGGCTACCAAAGGTACCTCTACTAGCTTTCCCGACACTTATCAAAGTGTCCCTCAAAGACTTATGCATGAAAGCATATCAACTAAATACATCAATCATCAATTTTAACAATATCACCACTTCGTTCCTCCATCGGGGTTAGACATAACCAACTACCTTAGTCTACCACATTTTTCAACTTGGTAACTGCTTAAAACGTGGCTAACACCTTTGTCAGCTAATTTTACATTAATTCAACTAATTTGACAATTATAGTTGGCTAATTTCTGCTAGTTGGCAGTTACCTTGGCTAAATTCCATGAAGTTCATCTAATCTTTTGATAACTACCTAAATACTTGCCTCTTAAAATATAGCCATGATCTCTTATTTTTCAAGCGCTATAAGCTTTCAACTCTAATTATCTTCTACTATTTAAAAAAGAGTCAATTGCCTCCTATTTTTCAATGGAGCACTATCTCTTGTCAATTTTAACTGTTATTCCCCACAATTGGCATTTGAAAAGCTTCTATAATCATGAGGATTTCCTTTCTTTCTTTTGAACTGACCTCGCCCACACTCAGTTGAGTTATCCTTTGACTAAATGCTTCAAACAACCAAACTAACTTTACTCACGCTCAACTAATCTTCCCTTCGACTAATTACTTCAAACAGTGGAACTGGCCTTACCCATGCTTGGCTGATCTCTCTATTTGGCTAATACTATAAACAACTGATGCTTTTACTAGTCTATGCCAAATCAGTCAAAGCTTTAATAACTGATATTCCAACATTTGATACTTTAATAAACACTCCTGACACTCCATCAGTTGAGGCTTAGTTAGTTGACATTGACACTGACCCCTTTGGCTATTTCCAAATACACTTCGATAATTGATATTCCAACTACTAAAGCTTCAATAGCTGATGTTGACGCGCCAGCAATTGACACTCCAATAGCAAACGTTGATACTCCAACAATTAACTCCTCGGTTGTTTTCCTTTGGTTCACTAATTAGTTGAATTTTGTCATCCAAAACAATTTTTTTTAAGTGCCAACACACACACACACACACATATTTGAAATATATGCAAATAAGATTAATTAATTATATTTTTATTATTATTCAATTTTTTACAAGATTTAACACAATAAATTTAATAATGGGTAGTTATAATCCAATGGTTGAATTGATAAAAAAAAAAAAACATTTTATTAAAAAGATTTTCTAGTGTTAGGAATGATTAACATTGTTTTCAAATTACATAAGTGTTTGTATAATTTTTTTTCTAATATATACTCGTGTGTTGGTTAAGAAAACAAAAAATTATTAAAAAATATTTATTATACAAAAATAAAAGTCATTTGATACTTTTAGTAATTAAAAATATTTAATAGAGCATATTTAATATTTCTTAACTATTATCTAAAGATGTTCATTAAAAAAATTGTACGTGTCTCAATCATGATATAATTAAGATTTATTGTTATCACATTTTCAAAATAATAATTATTCTCGTTATATAAATTTGCTAATCATGGTACATGATGATGTTCTTTTTTTTGAAAGTGTATTACATGATGTCCATTTCTTTAAAGAAAATAGCAGTAGCATTTCACAATCAAACGGCTCAAAGGAATGTAAACTATGTACAAATATTTAAAAGACGCTCCATCGTTGTTGTTCGGGACTTCATCAACGGCTAGATGGGGAGAGGGAATGCAAAAAAAAAAAACCGACCCTACAACCATCGCCACTCACTGGTAATGTATTTTTATTAATTAATTATATATGTGTGGGGTTCAATTTCTTTTATGACAAGATTCAAATTTAAAATTTTGTTTAAGAAAAGAGTAAATAATTTATGCATTTGTCATTTGATTACAAATTGTTATGTATAATAAGTTTGATGACTTTATAATAATTACTTTAAAAATTATACCAATAATAATTTTTGATTGATCAAGAGTATAAGACAGTGCATTGATCTTTTCCACTAAAATTAGCAAATGCTAATTCCCTTTTCTATTTATTAATTCAAATAAATAAAGAATATATTTTATAATAATAAAAATAATTAAATAAAACATTACAGGATGCAAATCCTAATTAAAATAAAAACAAAGTTAAATGAGGAGTAGAATCTGTCCTACGTGCCCACGAAAATCTTCAATCCTTACCAACCAAATGGACCATTTTACAATATGCTAGTTACATTGTTGAGACAGAATTATATTATCAGTTTTTTTTTACCTTTATAATTTTAACTTGGTTATGCACCCTGTATTTTGTTTTTGACTTTGTTTTTTGCTATAGACTACAAGTATTGTACTATTCGAGGTGGAAGCTTGGCCATCCGAGTAGGTAAATCATATGTCCTACTCGGCCTAAGCAACTTGGTTGTCCAAGTAGGTAGAGTTATGTGACCTAGTCAGTTTGCACAACCAAGATAGTGTTAAGACAGTTCCAAAAACATGTCTAGTGGGGAGTTATTTGTGATGGTTATCGAGTAGTAACTGTCCACCTAGTAACAATGGTAAAGCTAAGGAAATAACCAGGTAAGTCGTCAATTCCATAATATGCATTACTTAGATAGACTTGTCTAATTTAAGCGTTGGAGTGCTATTACAGGTACCTCCACCATCTTGGAGGAAGGAGATCATCACACTTGAAGAATAGTGATTCAACAAAGGAGACTGGAAATGAGAAGTTCAACAGGAGAGGTCTTCGCAAAGCAGGTCAGACTTTAGGAATTCGGTAGGTACAAGTATCCTCCACTAGAAGCAATTCTGTTCGAGTTGGGTAGGACCACTATAGATGACAAAGCTCTCCCGCCAAATATTTAACGCAACTACTGAACTGCATACCTAGTATTCAAACTCGAGACCACTTTTAAGTTGATATTTTGTATTTGATAAAATATATTGGACATTTATTTGCCCTATAGTCGCATATTACTTGAGTTTTTCCAAAAATTCCCGTTTATTTTATTTTGGTAGAATTTAATTAGATATATTATTATTCAATTGTAAATTGTTGTATGATTAAAAAATGTTGTTTTTTTAATAATTATTTTAAAATTTTAATTAATAATATAAAAATCTTTACAATGTCAAAATTAAACTCTTTCTATTACGTGATTCCATTGTTGAAGGATTTTTCCTTGCTAAGATTTTCCATCCAAATATTGCAACCAATGATTGGATTCCTACTCACGCGGTTACAACCTGTCCTCAGTGTGTTTTGGATGTTGTTTTTACTCTTCTTCTTTTATATATATATATATATGATAGTAGCATTAAGGGTAGAACCTATTACCTTATATATATTATCTAAACCTTTACCATTGGGCTTTTTAACTTGTCCATGCAAAGCAAAAAACCTAAATTTAAATTTTAAGTTAAATTGATTATATCTGAACGTTGATCAGATTCACACCTTCGTTCTTAATGTTGAAGTCAAAACTGCACCATTGGGTGGCTCACACGAACAGAGGAAACAGCAGTGGTTTATGGTCCACCAAAGGAGGAAACAAATAAGTTCGAAAGGATTGTAAGTTGTTCAATAATTGAACTTTGCATTTCTGGCTTAATTTTGTTTACTGATACATAAAGAAAAAGGGGAAAGTGGGTGTATATGGGAAGATTAAAGATGGGTTTGACATTTGCTTAAGGGCAATTTTGGAGTGGGATTTTTTATTTTTAAATTAAGAAAACTATATAACATTTATAAAAATAAAATAAAGATTATGATATAAAATTTATGTTGTTCTATTATTTTATATAATTTAAAAAAGTTTAATTCTTATGCATTATCAACTAATTATAAATCATCATAAGTATAACTTTTAAAACATGTGTTTGATTTCACATTGAAACCAGAGTCAACGCGAGTTTTTTACATAAAAATGTTACAGCTATAAGGAGTTGCTTTGTCTGTAAAGTTTAAAGTAAAAAAAATAAAATGATTCTTTTTAAATGACCGTAAAACCAAACACATTGAAAATAGGTACTACAACAGTTAACGATCTTACTTACATATAAAAGTTGAGAAAGGCTTTGGTGGTCCAGTTTTTCGGACCAGTTATTGTAAGTTTCTTTTATTTTTACATGTTAACTCTTTTTTTTTTTAATTAATCGATGACGATTTTACCTTTATTAAAAAATAATTGACGACATTTCCAGTTCCACATGACAAAAGGGGACTGAGAGACTAAGAAATGCAATTACTTGTAGGATAGTTTCTTCTTTTTTTTTTTGTTAAAGATTGAAATTTGTTTGTGGTTTGTGTGCTCGATAGCCGCTTCCACCTCTGGCATATGGGGTATGCTAGCCATGCGCCTTGCCTGCTACTTCGTTGCCGCCGAAGATAAAGGTGTGTGGCTGACCTGTTGTCAGAAATCGTCTACGATGGCAGCAAATGACAGTTTGCAATTTGGTATAACAATCTTACCCATATCACATGGTTATCTACAAAAAATATTTGTAATGAATAAAGTAAATATCTATTCAATAGGAATGAAATTATCAGTGAGTATTTACTTACAAAATTTAATTGAGACATCACATAGGGATGCCAATGGAATGGGGCGGGGCGGGTACGGGTAGTAGCTACCCACTACCCGTCCCGCCAAACAAAATCTGTACTCGTACCCGTCCTGTTACCTGTGCAGGTATCCGTTAAGCGAATATCTCCACAAGTATCCATGGATATCCGTGGATATTTTCAAAAAATAAATAAAATAAATAAATAAATTTATTTTATATGTTGTAAACAATCATAAAATATTATAAATATCACTTTAAATTTATAAATTTAAATCTATAAATTAAAGAGTTATTATTTAAAATAATCACTTTGAATATAACTTTTAATTATTCTAACAGTTTTTCTTAAAAAAAAAATAGTTTAAATGCTCACAAATTTATGTTCTTTTTCTCTTGTAATATAATTGTATAAGATTTCTCTCATAATAAACAATCATTTTAAAAATTTTGGATAAATTTATATAATTTTATCTATATTAATATATAAAAGTATTTAACTAAATATATAATTACAAGTAGTGGGTATCCGCGGGTACGGGTACCACGATACTCGTACCCGCCCCGTTTATAAACGCGTAGCGGATATACCCATTTAAAATATCTGCGGGTATCCATTTAAGGTACCCATTTTCTACCCGTGACGGATTTTATCCGCGGACGCGGGTTTTTTTGCCATCCTAGATACACACATATATATATTAAAATATCTCATATATAATATATTGAAAAGATAAATTATAGTAATTATTATAATATTAAAGATCTTAATTAATTTAATAAAAAAATATTGCAAGAAATAGTGAAGCACAAATAAAAATAAGAATTTAATTTATATGTATTATTAATGTAAAATATTTTTATGCACAAACTCAATAGGAATTTACCATATCACTGCATCATATTAATGAATAAAATGGTGTGATAAAATAACCAAATTCTATTAGACATATGGGTAAAAAAGTTTTGCATTGACATTATATATAAATTAAATTTCAAAAATAATTGATATCCTACTAAAAGTATTAAATTATATCAAAAGATTAAATTCTTTTTTAAATGCATGCATTGCATTTAAAATATTATTGACAACATTTATAGTTATTGTTATTGGTGAATATAGTTTTTTTAAAATTAAAATTATTTAAATTTTATTTGATATTAACTATATCAAAGGATTAATTGAATGTATTTGTCTTTTTATATATTGATAGCGAAATGTTAGAAATACTTAATCATAAAACTTTGATAATTAATTTTGTAGTTGATAAAAAATAAAATAAGAATTGACAAATTATATTAAATTAATATTGAATATAAATTTTCTATGAGGACTCATAATTTTTTACTGGTACTTAAGTAAAGTGCATGTAGCAAGTGTGGGTATGGATATATAGGTACCTAGCAGATACAGAGACGAGAATTAACGTTGCTACCCACACAAGTATGGGATCAAGTACGAATATTTTTTTTGAACGCGGGTATAAAAATAGATACTATAGTACCTTATTTAAACCTTACCCATTGTCATCCCTATTCGTAAGGGAGCTCGCAATGGCAGGAAAAAAGTTTCCTTTTTTCTATTTTTTTCTTATTTCGACTCTGCTCTTTTTCCTTTATCTCCCTCTCTCTACTATAGATTAAGCATTTATGCTCTATTCCTTTTCTGATTTCCCTCTCCATGCTGCAAGTTGAGCATGGTGTTTAGGCTCATGAATTCTAGCTTGGGTCATGGTGATTCATAGGGTTCGATGGTGTTGCCTGGGGTTTTATGATCTGCACGTGGAGTTGGAGTTGTATGCGTCTCGATTTTGGTTCTTTTATGGTTCAATCTATTGTTTCATCTTGATTCTAATGGGTGGCTTGTGTAGCTTGATGGCTAATGTGGTTATGGTTCTAATTCAAGAAGTGTGGCTTGCTGGTTGGTGTTGGTGGATCATGCTTGCAGGTTCGGTTGGTTTGGTGATGCAATTTGGTTATGTGTTGGAACCAAAATTAATTTCTATGGTGAAAACCACCACCTACAACCCAAAATCAATTATGTTAATCATTAGGAAAATATGTGGAAGGGTAATGACAGGTTGTTCTTTAGAGTCGTGCAATATGGTCTTCCAAGTCTATACGCACTCCCTTAAGAGAACCCCTTAATTTTCCCTCTGCCTCCTTTTGATGATGGAATGTTAGAAAAGAGAGAACGATGCATGTGACTTGGGGACCATGACTTATTTATAGACAACCCTTGGGTTATCTTTTGGTGTTTCTATTTCAGCCCATCACAAAAATAGAATTACCTTTGAGTCTCTACACATTAAAGGCATATATCCTATTAGAACATTAAAGCCCAAATTACCCAAACCTTATCAGATCACTTTTAATTAGGCTTAACCTTAAGCGACAGTCCACAGTACATAATTATTCACATATAAGGCCAATGTTGGATTAATGATCCAACAATCTCCTACTTGGACTATACGTGTAACCTCATAATTATGCATTGCAATGTTCTACTGCCATTACCGAATGTATCTATAACCAATTCAATCCATCAATCATACCAACATAGGATCAAAGCAGTCTTTGTTACATCTATCGTAACTCAACCTATCAATGGTCATATATGCTGATACAAATGAATGACATGGATCATGATATAGATGTGTAGCATGGAATTTTCATGTAATGTGATCTTAACATACCTAATTCCAATTGGTCCTCCTTAAACCTTAATGAGATCAAACCACAACAAAAATCAGAGTGTCAATACACCAAAACATTATTTCTGTAGAAAATATTCTTAAACCATACATAAACCAAAATTATGTCTATATCATGAAAGCATTTAAAAATACAAACTCTCACTAAAACTAAATATCACTGAATGACATAACACCCATACGAGCAATGTGCTCATGAAACATTTTGGGTGGTAATCCTTTAGTAAGAGGATTCGCAACCATGGAGTTTGTTCCGATATGCTCTATAGACAAGTGTCCATTGTGAACTCTTTTCTTAACAACAAGGAACTTAGTGTCTATGTGTTTTGACTTTGTCGAGCTCCTATTGTTATTGGAAAATATAACTACTAATTTATTGTCACAAAATAACTTGAGTGGTCTTTCAATACCATCCACTATGCATAGCCTGTGACAAAATTTCACAGCCAAATTCCATGATTGGACGCCTCATGACATGCTATGAACTCTGCCATCATAGTGGAAGAAGCTATAAGAGACTGTTTAGCACTCTTCCAGGAAATAGCACCTCCAGCTACCAGGTATATATAGCCCGACGTAGATTTCATACTATCTAGGCATCTAGCAAAATCGAAGCCAGTATACCCAATGATCTCAAGCTGATTTGATCTCCAATATGTGAGCATATGGTCTTTCGCTCTCTATAAGTATCGCATAACCCATTTAGTTGCTTTCCAATGGTCTAATCCTGGATTACTTAAGTATCTACCCAACATCCCTGTAATGTATGCGATATCTGGACACGTATAAACTTAAGCATACATCAAACTCCACACGACTGATGCATAAGGAATCTTCTACATCTCCTTTTATTCAAAGCCATTCTTAGGGCATTGATTGAGACTAAACTTGTCTCCCTTAGCCACAGAGGTATCACCTAGTTTAGAGTCTTGCATGCCATATCTCTTGAAAACCTTTTCAACATAACCTTTTTGTGACAATCCAAGAATACCCTAAGAATGATCTTGGTGTATCTATATGCCTAATACAAAAGATGCATTACCAAGATCTTTCATTTCAAAGTTCTTAGCTAGAAATTTCTTGGTTTCATGCAATAAGTCTACATTGTTGTTGGCAAGCAAAATGTCATCAACATATAAAACCAGAAAAATATATGTGTTCCCATAGAACTTATGGTATATACAATCATCGACCAAATTCACCTCAAAACCAAATGAGATGATCACTTGATGAAACTTGAAATACCATTGTTAAGATGCTTGCTTGAGCCCATAGATGGATTTCTTAAGTTTGCAAACCATATTCTTTGAGTCTTTCGAAACAAAGTTTTCTGGTTGCACCATATAAATTGTCTCATTAATGTTACCATTGAGAAACGATGTCTTTACATCCATCTGATGTAACTAAAGATCGAAATGCGCCACTAATGCCATTATTGTCCTGAAACAGTCTTCCGAAGAAACCGAAGAGAAAGTCTCTTTATAATCAATGTCTTCTTTTTGTGTAAATCCCTTTGCAACAAGACGAGTCTTGTACCTCTCCACATCACCTTTTGAATCTCTCATGGTCTTAAATATCCATTTACAACCAATGGGTTTTGCACCTTCTAGCAATGGGACAAGATCCCAAATGCCATTGTCTCTTATGGACTTAATCTCTTCATTCATGCATCTATCCACTTTTAAGAGTTATAACTTCCATGGCTTGACGGAAGTTGATCAGATCATCTTCCATCACTCTTATGTCAACCTCATGCTCTTGGATAAATACAATGTAATCATCTGATATTGCACTTCTCTTTTCTCTTATGGATCTCCTTAATGGCATAAGTTTTTGAGGTGGAAGAGTTTGTTCTTTTGAAACAATTTCTTGTATGGGAGGTTCGACATTGTCTTGATCTATTGTGTCTTAAACAAAGTTAGGAAGAGGATCCTGAACAATGCCAATAACACATGTAGGAATATCAACATATTCCTCTTCAAAGACAAGTCCCTTACTATATCTCTCCTTGCAAACTTGACATCCTCAAAGAATCGAGCATTTTCTAATTCGAAAATCGACTTACTTACAGGATCATAAAACTTGTACCCCCTAAATCTTTCATAGTTTCACATAAAATAGCAACTTACCGTCCTCAAGTCCAGTTTCTTTTCATTTAGCCTATAAGGCCTTACTTCAGCTGGACAACCCCAAACATGTAAGTGCTTTAAACTAGGCTTTTCACCTGTCTAAAGTTCGTAAAGGGTTTTTGTAGCTGCTTTAGTTGGAACTCTATTAAGGATATATGCTTTAGTTTTAAGTGTTTCTCCCCAGAGTGATTTCGATAAGGTAGAATGACTAATCATACTCTTTACCATGTCCTTAAGCGTCCTATTTTGTCTTTCAGCAACACCATTCATAGTGGGCGAGCCCAACATAGTGTACTATGGGACGATACCGCATTCCTCTAGGAATTTAGCAAATGGCCTTGGATGTTGTTCACTAGAATCGTCATATCTGCCATAGTACTCACCACCACAATGAGACCTGGCGTTTTTTATTCTTTTGTTGAGTTAATTCTCAACTTCAGCCTTATAATTTTTTAACACGTCCAACGACTTTGCCTTTTCATTAATGAGATAAATGTAGCCATATCTAGAAAAATCATCTATAAACGTTATAAAGTATTGTTGACCATTCTAAGCAACTATAAGGAATGGCCCACAAATATCTATATGTATAAGTTCTAAAATGTTCAAAGTCCTATTGGCCTCAAATCTCCTTTCGTTGGTTTGTTTCCCCTTTATACAATTGATACAAATATCAAAATCTGTAAAATCTAAGGGTTCTAGAATTTTGTTTGACATAAGTCTCTTTATTCTCATCTAGAGATGTGACCTAATCTCCTGTGCCATAACGTAGCTGAATTCTCATCGGTTAATTTTCTTTTTATGCATCATGTACTTAATTGCAGTGATTCATTAAATGAAGTAGTTGTATCAATCAAATAGAGATTATCATAACCTAATAAAGAACCAGAACCAACCAATTTTGAGTCATGAAACAAACTAAAATTTCCATTCCCAAATGAATAAGAAAAACCAAATTTGTCCAAAGTAGAAATATAAATCAAATTTTGTCTGAAAAATGGTACAATAAATGTTTCATCAAGATCCAAATAAAATCCAATCTATAACAATAATCTAAATTTTCCAATTGCCTCAACTTTAACCGTCTTGCCGTCACCCACATAGATGTATCTTTCACCATTACTTGGTTTTCAGCAATTCAGACAACCCTACATAGACACATTGATGTGAGTTGTTGCACTAGAATCTATCCACCATGTGTGTTTAGGCACCGAAGTTAAATTAACCAGAACAAACTAAATTAAGAAGCATATCTTTCTTAGCACACCATGCATGATAACTACTACAATGCTTCTTTACATGCCCTTCGACTCTACAAAAGAAACAACCATTGCCTCCTTATTCATTTGGTTTCTTTTGTTGTTTCTTTTGAGGTGCTGCATCTGCAACTTCCTTATCCTTCTTCCTTTTCATTGCCCTTATTCTTTGAAGTAGAGGCAAAATGAGCACTTTTTGTCTTGTCTTGCTTCAACCTTTCTTCTTCCTAAACACAATGTGAGATGAGCT
The DNA here is from genome assembly GCA_004329165.1 of Spatholobus suberectus. Taxonomy (NCBI): domain Eukaryota; kingdom Viridiplantae; phylum Streptophyta; class Magnoliopsida; order Fabales; family Fabaceae; genus Spatholobus; species Spatholobus suberectus. The sequence goes on along the minus strand of CM014737.1, from coordinate 21,591,037 downwards.
CATTCGGAGACCAAGTCACTTTCTAACAATTATAGCTCACCTTAAACTAGCCAAATTGTGACGGAAGAGATATCAAAACCATATACACTAGCAAGTCCTCAAAGAGTTCTAGCTTAAGTGCTTTCAGCTTTGAAGCAATATAAGACATCTCCATGATGTACTTCCTGATGTTGCCTTTATCCATATACTTCATTGAAATTAAATTTGCCAAGAGCGTACCTATTTCAGCCTTTTCATTCTTGACAAACCTCTTTTCAATATCGCAAGGAACTCCTTGGCTGTAGTTATCTTTTCAAATATTGTGCCCCTGAATGCTTCTAGAATGGCTTTCTTCATGATCATCATACTCATGCAATTTGACCTCTCCCAACTTTCCATCTCCCTCTTATTTTCAAAGGTACTCTGATCCGTAAGAGGTGCGGGAGAGTCAACCCTTAACACAAGGTTGAGATCCATTACTCCAAAAGCTATCAAGATATTTTCTTTCCAAGACTTGAAGTTTGAGCCATTAAAAATAGGAATAAAGTTGATGTTGACAGTAATATTTGCAGGATCATTCGTAGTTGAACAAAGAACAATAAACAAACAAAACATGCTCACATAAGTCTATCTCAAAATAGAAGTAATACTAAATTCAAATAAAGGAAACTCCATCTCAAGATATCAGGAATCCATTAATATTTTATCTTTGGACAAAATATTAACTTTTCAATGATACCTTGGCGTAGTAATCAAACACTGATAATAAGAACATATCAAACGATAAATCTTTCTTTGGGCCGATTCATTATTCACATGTAAAACCGAATAATTATCACGCATCTTTACCATAAGTGCACATGCAATTTTGTAAAATACTCACCTTCGTTTGGGCTAATTAGTATTCACATAAATTTCAAGCACACAACCTTTTATATTTCAAAATAAATTAATTTCCACAAGAGAGGCCACTTTGGTGACATGTTGCTTCAATTAATTTATCCCAAAATATATATACATAAACTTTCCAATATTCGAATTTAGAATTACTGAAAAATTATACCCAAAATTAAGCACACAGCGACTTGCAATTTTCCAAAGCAATACATGTATACACGCAATAACGCAAATCAATTTTCAATAGCATATATATTTATATGCGCAAATCTGAACAAATAGCGCAAATTAATAACCCAATTTTATATATATCCACGTGATTTATAGTGACCCATCAAAAGCATAATTTATTGAATTCAAAGGAAAAAATAAAAATCTCACCATTAAAAGCGTGATATTAAGCCATCGTATATGCACGACATGAAACCCAAAAGAGAAAAGCATTTAGCTTTTAAATAAGACAAAACTTTTATCAGGAAAAAAAAATTAAGGCAATACATGTAAAGTCTATAACAATTAGCCTATATGATTTGAATCATGCGAATTCAAGCAACACGTATGCCTTTAAAGAAATTTCATTAATCCTTTTAATATATAAATATGTCCATAATGAACCCATATATATTGTAATGCATTTTGATCGAAGCATTATATGTGGTTGAATTCATATAATAACAAAATCATAATGGCAGCGCATACATATAAAAAAAGGCCACGGAATTCAATTTTGAATCATACAAATAAAAAACAGAGGAATCAAACCGAAATAAAAAAGGGTAATTATACAATTATGACTGAATTCGTGAAAATAAATTTTCTTAATGATTAAACATGACTGGCTCTGATACCATTTGTTGGAACCAAAATTAATTCCTATGGTGAAAACCATCACCTACAATCCAGAATCAATCATGTAATCATTAGGACAATATGCAAAAGCATATCTGAATTCATGATGACTGGTTGCTCTTTAGAGTCATGCATTATGGCCTTCCAAGTCTACATGCACTCCCTTGAGAGAACCCCTTAATTTTCCCTCTGCCTCCTTCTGATGATGTGATGTCAGAAAAGAGAGAACAATGCGTGTGATTTGGGGACAATGACCTATTTATAAACAACCATAGGGTTATCTTTTGATGTTTCTATTTTAGCCCATCACAAAAATAAAATTATCTTTTAGTCTCTACGCATTAAAGGCTCGTATCCTGTTAGACACATTAAAGCCCAAATTACCCAAACCTTATCAAATCACTTTTAATTAGGCTTAACCTAAAGCGGCAGTCCATAATACATAATTATTCACATATAAGGCCAATGTTTGATTAATGATCGAACATTGTGGTGATGGGTGTTGGATAAAGGGTTGCTTGATGGGTCTTGCAAAGTTGAGATTCAATTTGGTGGTGGGTGGTCTAGGATTTTTTTAATTTTTTAAAAGAAGCTACAAATTCCAGACTCCCTTCCTTTTTATATCTCTAGACTTCGGTGGCGACTTGCAGTGGATCGCAGTAACCAGTTCTTGCTGTCTGGCCTAATCTTTACTTTATTTGAACATTACTATTAAGTAAAAAAGAAAACATACTTGGACACCCTTAAAACTCCAACACCCAATATGTAACGCCTGACTGTTTTCAGGATCGATAGCTATCCCCACAAACCAATACAAGAATTTTTAGCATACTTTGTCCTCACTCACACGCTTCCTGATAAACTTCCCAGGAGGTCACCCATCCCAGAATTGCTCCAAGTCAAGCATACTTAATTGTGAAGTTCTTAAGTAATGGGCTACCGAAAAGTAGATGCATCTTGTTGGTATAGGTAGCATTTATTAATTCCTTTAAGCTATCCTTAACTGTACAGTCCCACACCTGCACAACCTCTAGATCCTTCTCATTTCGGTGTGTATTCGATTCATTCATGTGCCCCTCCTGCTAGAAGTTTGTCATGAGCCGCTCCTTGTCCGTGCTTTATCTCTTTTTCACCGACGATCACTCTCCACCCTCATTAGCACCTGGGATGTTACACAATAGACACCCATTTAAAAATATTTTTTCATTACTGACTCAATAAGTAATTGTACAGGTACTTTTATTAAAAAAATCGTTAAAAAACACAAATTTCAAATAAAAAAGGAGCAAAAACGAATGAGAAATAGAAAGGGAGATAAAGGGAACAAGAAACAAAGGGAGGACGAAGGAAGAAGAACAAGAAAAAAAGAGACTTGCTTAGAGGAAAAGGCGAGAACGAAAAGGGACACTAGAAGGGAACACCCACTTGTAACAAGAAGAAAACTTTTTCCGAGAACCATCCTCAAATCACTCCACGAAATGGTCACGACCTTGCGTTGGGGATCCATTTTCAAGATCTGAACTTGTTATCTTTCTCTAATTCAATGTGGGTTTTCATTAGGTTGTTTTGTGTGAGTGGCTCCCTATTTGATTGGACTATGAATGAGATTAAAGTTAAGTTTTCTTATTTTTTGGATTTCTTTTCTTTTTTTGATATTTTATTTGATGTGGTTGTCTTTGGTGGAGATGAGATTAGAGTTGAGGGTTAATGGAGCATTGCTAAATTTTAAGGCAAAATAAATGAGGGGCAAAACGAGTAAAAAAATTTATTTTGTATGGGACTCTAAATGAGTTTTTATGGTGTGATATTTGATTGTTCTACTGTTTAGGCTAGAGAATACATATTTGATGTTGGAAAATATTGCCTTAGTATGAACTACTTGTTTGAGGGATTGTTCTTTGTTACTATACAACTCCATGCTCGTAACTTTAGTAGTAGACTAATTTTTCATTTCCTGTCAAACTATGTGGATTTTGTTGTGGTTGTGGTAATGTGAGTTTGGAGTTTGTTTTGTAGTTTGAGACTGTAATCAGATAACTTTTCGTTGAGATTGGACCTAATAAGATATATCCACAACATTATGTTGATTCATCAACAAACAAAAAAAAAGTATTTGTCTCCACCAAGAGGAGGAATTTCAAATGGTCCACACACATCTAAGCAATTCAATAACTTTCATTGGAAATATGTTTCTACAAATATGAACTCCAAGTCGTTGATATCTTAACCAAGTCAATGAAGATTGAAAGATTGAAGGAGTTGATGAGAATATTGAATGGGGGGGGGGGTTTGTGATGTTTTTGGAAGCTTTGAATTAAGGGGTAATGTTGCTGAGTAATTCAAAGTGCATTAAAACTATTACTAGGAGTGGTTAATTATGTTAAGTGACTGGTTAATAGAATAATTCTATTAGTCGGTTAACTCTGTTTTGTGGGAGTTGTTAATTTTGTTAAGTAAATGATTAATAGGGTAATTCTGTTAGTTGGTTCACTGTTAATGGGAACAGTTAATTTTGTTAAGGAAATAGTTAATAGAGTAATTATGTTTGTTGGTTAACTCTATTAGTATGAGCCTTTAATTCTATTAAATGAATAGTTGATATAGTAATTAAGTAAGTTGGTTAACTTTGTATAGTGTAAGTGGTTAATTCTGTTTAGTGAAGGGTCAATAGAGGGTATCTGATATGAGAATTATATAAATACATGAATTCAATTGTATATAGAACACAGTCTGATGAATAAGATTTTCTTGTTCTTTTCAATTCTTATAAGTGTGGGTGAGTTATGTCTCTTATCTCCAACAGAAAACATAGGAAAAGGAAAGTTAGGATAAAAGCAAAAAGGTTGAGAAGCTTTGACTTTCATTAACTTTTGAGCTAGTTGATTAATGGATGAGAAGATGGAAAATAAGTAAAACTGGTTCACAAGAGAATAGAGAGTATAATTTTGATGATATTGATATTTGTGCTAGTATTATAGGATTAAGTATAGAATAATGATGCATGAGAAAATAGTTCCAACTATTTATTCACATGTTTAGAAATAAACTTTAGGCAAACTTTTAAACTTTTAATGGCTTAAGACAAAGAATTCCCTATAGTGGTATGCCATTTGAAGAATAGTAATAGAAAAGGCAGTTAACCATGTGTGTTTTAAATTAACCATTTATCAACATTTATTTAACCATTCTATTCTATTCCTGATAAAATTTGGATTTTATCAGTATTTTGAAGGTTATGATTCATCTTCTCATTGTTCAATTTTGATGCTTTAAAGGGTGATGTTGGTGAAATAATCCCCCTATTTGTTACTTAATGTCTTAAGGCTAAAACTCAATCTCTAATTGTAAGTCAACTTTAAACATTGTTTTGTCTTGTTTAACCAATTGTATATCTTATTGTAGGAAAATAAAATAGAATTTTAGAAAAAAAATATTATGGTTACATAATTAATCTCTCAGTCCCAAATGATTGTATTTTATATGTGTAGGGTTTTATCATGAATTTGCAATCATCTAAAGCAGAAGTGTTTCTTTCCCACCCAAATGAGCAACAAGAGCGATTCTTTCAATAATCAACCTTACAACCATGTGAAGTTAGAGATGGGAGAAGAACATTCATGGAAGGATTTTTTTTTTTTTCTAATTTTGTTATTTGTGGATGCTAATTTGTGTGTGAGTGTAAGAAATATTTATAAGATTAACACAATTAACCAAATATTTCACATATTTAACCAATGTTGTATATGTTATTAACCATATGTGTCAATAACCGTGAATTTTCCATTGCATCTCAAGTTGGTCATTGTTAGTTGATTAACTCTGTTTTGTAGGAGTGGTTAATTCTGTAAAGTGAATGGTTAATAGAGTAATTTTGTTTGTTGGTTAACTCTGTTAGTGGGAGTGGTTGGTTAATAGAGTAATTTTGTTAGTTGGTTAACTGTTAATAAGAATAGATAATTCTGTTAAGTAAATAGTTAATAGAGTAATTCTGTTTGTTGGTTAACTCTGTTAAAGGAAGTGATTAATTATGTTAGATGAATGGTTAATATAGTAACTTTGTTAGTTGGTTAACTTTGTTTAAAGGGAGTGGTTAATTATGTTTAGTGAAGGGTTAACAAAAGGTATTTGATATAGGACTTGTATTTAGTTGTATACAGTATATAATGTGATGAATGAAACTTTCTTCTTATTCTTCTCAATTCTCGTGAGTGTGAGTTATGTCTCTTGTCTCCATGGTATACACTTACTTAGCTAAGTTCTTAGAATGACTGAACCATCATTGTCCATAATTGAATTTTCCTTTGCATGCTAGTTTCATCATTCTTACCAAAAAATTTTATATAAAATTTATCAGTTATCCTCTATAAAGGATCGATGTTTATGGTGCAACTTTTAAAGGATAACAAATCTTCATTACATTTGGGTATTATAATAAACTTATCAAAATAATACAATTGACTAATGTCTATGCTCAATTGACCATTTTACTATGACCAATTAACCACAAAAGCCTATAACTAATCTTTGCATTGCATGTCAAATAGGTCATTATTAGTTAATGTTCCATTGCAAATTAACCATATAAAATGATGTTGCAAGAGGTGTAACTTTAAGAATATACTTCAAATTTTATTTTTTTGAAAAAAAATCATTTAACCATCTGAGCACATGATTAACATGTTATTTACATTCAATTAACTATTTTTATGACTAAACATTTAAATAACCAAGTATTGACCAAGTGTAGTCTCAAATGCGAGGATAAATTTCTAGGTGAAACAAGTACCAACTTTAACAAACTTTATTGTCTACAATTTCCATCACATTTAGTAATTATAATCCATTTATTAGAAAAAAAAAAATTAACCAATGCATGTGTAGGCTTAACCTATTTAATATGAACAGTTAACCATCAAAGTCTAAAACTGAGTTTTGCAATTTATGTTAAGTTATACATAGTGAATGCTAAGTTTCAAAAATTACTCATTTAGTTATCCACAAAACATGTTGCAAGAGGCATAACTTTAAGAATATAATGTTAACTTTGGTTTTTTGGAAAAAACCTCGTTTAACCATCTGAGCACGTGATTAACCTATTATTTGCATTCAATTAACCATCTTTATGTTTGAATACTTAAATAACCTCTTATTAACCAATCGTAATCTTAGATGTGAGGATAAATTTGTAGATAAAACAAGTATAAACTTTAATAGATTTTATTATCTACGATAATCTCATCGCATTTAATAATATAACCCATTTATCAAAAAAGATTAATTGATGCATGTGTAGAGTTAACATATTTAATATAAACAATTAATCATCAATGTTTGAAACTAAGTTTTGCATTTCATGTTAAGTAAACCATATATAGTAAATGTTTGAGTGTCAAAAATTACTCATTTAATTATCCAAAAAACATGTTGCAAGAGGTGTAACTTAAAGAATATAATGTGAACTTTATTTTTTTGAAATATACCTCATTTAACCATCCACGCATGTGATTAACCCGTTATTTGCATTTAGTTAACCATCTTTATGTTTGAACACTTAAATAACAACTTAATGACCAATTGTAATCTTGCATGTCATATTATAGTTTATAGATCAAAAAACTGCTAATAAGTTGTGAAAATGATTTATTAAACATGTTTTCCATGACACTCAACCATTACATTTGTATTTTATTAGATTAAGGCAATTGACTGATTTTTACTCTGAATTATCAAACTTTGTGTAAGCATTTAACCATATATGAGTATAACTGAATTTTCTAGATTTAAACTTGATCATTGATAGTTAAATTTTTTGGATAAAATTTGTCATTTATTGATAGAAAAACAGATACGTTAGAAGTGCAGCTTTAACATCATATTGGTTATTATCTATGGTTAACATAAGTTAAATTCACCATATAAAGCGCTTATTAATCCATGTTTTACCTTCAATTAACCAGATGATTGAACAGTGATATTCATTGATAAACTGTAGTAAAAAATGTCAAAGATGTTGGAATAACTATGCAGGTCAAACAATTATAATGTGAACACGTTTTACCACTCAATAATCGCATTCAACCATGGTGTCATACAATAACAAACATAAGACCAATAAATTGGTTACTACATTAAAATGTTTCTACATTTCTATCATATTATTCACACTACAACGGTATTTAATTAAGGACAGGTAGCTTGCATAGACAAAAAAACTAACAAATAATGCCAATGAATAGGTAGCCACACATAACATCCTACATGGACCTAATATCAATTATTGCACAAAAATGGGTCCATACCATGGCGAGCAAGGCCAATTAGGATAACTTTCCAAACATGTCTGCTTCCAATAATCACCTACATATCAAAGTGTCAAATTTAAAACCTCATGATATGTAATACAAGTTTACAATCATAGAATAGTTACATAAACTTATATGGAAGTAAAGCCTACTATAGGAAGAGTGATTACATTTTGGATATTTCACAAATACCTTGTGTGGTTTGCATTTATTCCTTTAATATAATATTTCATTACACTCACTTTTGTGAAATATCTAAAATGTCCTTCTTGCACAATATACGATGAAATATCTTACATCCCTTACTAATATTAATATACAACTTTAACAGTATAATGTCATGCATATTTTTGGACGAAGTCTTAATTAACCAAAAGAAGCACATGGTTAATCATACATTTACATTTTTTTAACCATGTTTGTCAATGAACACTTAAAGTACCACTTATTGACAAGTAGTCTGACATGTAAGGATAAATTTGTAGGATGAACAAGTACCATTAAGTTGTGAAAAAGGCTTTATTGTCCACAATTTGCATCACATTTAGTAACTATGTTAATTTTTTCAGAATAAGAACCTTAATCAATTCATATATAGAGTTAACCCATTTAATATGAACAATTAACCATTAAAGTCTAAAACTGAGTTTTGTATTTTATGTCAAGTAAGTCATTCTTTGTGAATGTTTTAGTGTAAAAATTACGCATTTAATTATGAACAAATGATGCTTCAAGTGGTGCAACTTTAACAATATAATGTGATACATGTTTTTGAACAAAGCCTTACTTAACCAGAAAAGAAACACATGGTTAACCATATATTTACACTTAGTTAACCATGTCTGTCAATGAACACTTAAATAACTACTTATCGACTAATCGTAGTTTGAAGGAGTAGAAGAATTAAATGATGGAAACTTGTTATCAGGGGAAGCAAAAGAAGAGTTAAGTTTTGCATTGAAGAGGACTCGGCTCATCATCCATTTCTGATTCTGACTCTGACTCTTCTACTTAATGATGCCAAAAGGGGGAGAAAATACCAAACAGTGGAGCACATACATAGGGGGTAGGAAGTAAAAAAAGTATTACTTATCTTTTCTATGATAGAAATTAGGTACAAATGATACACAATTATGGCATGTTAATAACACATAAAAAATAATTATAGAAAGGTTAGGAAACATGTACCTGAAAAGGAGATGAGATCCATGCCTATTACCTTAATTAAATCACAGACACGAATAAGGGAGATACTTCTCTCTGTCTGGTGATTAGGGTTTTCCACACAATTTTGTGTCATTCTTTAAATTGTTTAATGGGGCGACAATTTTATAACCACCAAATGAGAGCAAGGACCTCTCATTTGGGCACCAAGTGAGGGTCCAACCCATCATAGGTAAAATCACATAATAAACCCAAATAACTAATATCCATCAATTAAAATATCATAAATTTTATTTTCACAATTGATATTAACAATCTAAAATTTAAACCAATAATTAAACAATGTTAATTCACAAAATTTCAACAATCTCCCACTTGGATAAAATTAGTTTAATTATTGGAGACAAAAAGATTATTAAATTAACAACATATCAATTATGTCTAAAGAAATAATGAGTTATTAACAATGCAAAAAATTATATTCGATAGGGACAAACATCATACATGTTAATAACTCACATTTCATACTCAAGATGGATAAAGGAAAGCATAATTAGATAAGACAAATATGCAATCCTAATAAAATGGTCCAAGCATCCTTATGATGCCATAAGAGATATGATAACAAAAGTTACGCTATCAAATTTCATATCTCATCAATAAACAAATGCGCAATCTGAAACTCCCACTAACCCAAAACATCAAAAGACTTAACCAAACACATATGAGCTACAAAATTCTCAAAAGATCCAAAAGTCAAGTCTTTGGTTAGTGGAATTACCAATATGCACTCTATAGTAATGTGCTCAATTTGAGTCCAGGACTTTAGGATTTTCTCTCGAATGAAAATAAAGTGCACTACTAAGAAGAGCTCTTATTATTTTGAGAGAAAAGCATCGTAGAAGTATTGTCACAATATATTGAATATATCAGAAGTGGCCTACACATACTCTCAACAACGTAGAAGCCAGAAAGCAAACACATAATTAGGCAAGTAGTCTCACAAAAAGCGACATACTCTATCTCTATGATAGAGTAGCTATATGTGTTTACTTGACACTCTTTCAAAAAACAACTCCTCATTAAAAAAATAAAGTCAAAAGAATTTTTTTGTTGTTTTTTTTTTTTGTGGTCGTCAAGGCAAAATGCAAAAACAATGACTTGAAGTTTATCAGACTCCATATAGGTCAGCATATAATTCTTAGTGCACTACAAGTCTTGAGACCTTAATGACCCGAAACTGGGTTTCTCAAGTATCTTCCCAAGGTATTAATACTAAAAGTAGTATTAGGATGAATAAAAACTTAAGCATAAAATAGTAGAAACACATGGGAAATTATTTATCTAAATTATCCCTCTATCATTATGAGGACATTAGAACTTAAAGGATGTCACCAACACATAAGATGAGAATCATGAATTTGCTCCCACTATCCTTAGATAAATTTCCATTTAGAAAAATATCTTAGCATTTATCTAGTGTAATTTCAAATTGAAGTGAGCCAAAAATCCATATCATTTGGACTAGCACTTAGTCTTGAAGACCTCTATCAAACATCGCATACTTGATCTGCTTGCTCGTTTTCTATAAGGGCTTAAAGACATCCAAAAAAGATGAATCCAACTATAGCCAGAGAAGTTGTCTATGGAGGTGATAAAAATACTTATATCCATGTTTATGCCCAACAACAAAATTAATAAACATGTCATTTGTATTCAGCATATATATAAATATTATGAAAAAAAAACTCCCAAGTCAACAATGAATTATGTGATAAGTTTTCCATTTCTAAACTCAAAATTGTAACTATAATTACTCAAAGTTGAAAATAAATGCAAATTTCTCCTAATGGAGATAACATAAAACTAAGATATGTCCAAAAGGTATAGTTAAAGGAACTCTCCCCAACAATATGCTACTCATTTTCACTTAACTTCATCAATCTCATGATCTCCATCCTTTTACCTTTTATTCTGAAGGATATTGCAGTCACTTAATTTATGCCCATACTTCTTACAGTATTTGTAATTTGCCTTGAAGATCTTCTTGTTAGGCCCAAGATACTAAGTTGCATTACTTGCCTTCCTCTTACCATAATTGAATTTCTCATTATTACCTTCTTTACATCGTTAGTACCAAATGCAGAAGTAGCATATCCATCATTATAGGGTTTAGCAACAAACTGAATAATATGGGACTTACCTTTCTTCATAAAGTCCTCCTCCTGAGTAACAATAGTGATGGTCTCATCAATGGTCCATTCATGATTCTGAGTGTTATAAGAGGTCTTTAGAACATCAAACTGAGAAGGTAGTTCTTCCAGAATCTTCCAAATCAGGTAACTATCATTAATATCCAGTTTCATGGACTTTAGTTTGTTACAGTAACGAACCATCTTCAACATATGCTCACGAGCACCACTAACACCATCATACATGGCGTTACCGAATAGGGAGAAATAATGACTTTTTTGGGCCTTATCGAAAGTCTTAAACTTTTCACCAACGGACTTCAGAAAAGTCTTAGCGCAACAATTATTTGTAATGCTTTGTCCAATGTGTTGGAACCAAAGACGTAGAAGCGTCTAGACCCTCAAAGTTTTGAAGATACCAAACTTATTAATGTTCAAGTTTCTACCAAAGAATTGAACTCTTTACAGCATACAAACTTCTCTTTGAAGACCGTCTAGTAGACATGTCAAAGAAGACCGTCCAATAGACATGCTTAGAGAACATCGTCCAATGAACAACTTAAGATGATCGTCTGAAGAACAAATTCAAATATCTGATGCAAGCTTCCAACGACAAATATTCAAACGACTAAGTTTTATTTTGAACAGTCCATTTTAATTATGCTAGTTTTTCTTGAAACTAACATATTACTACTTCTGTGATCTAACAGCTTAAATTGTTTAAAGCATTAAATAACATCAGAATCATTCTAGTGCAAGAGCGCAGCAAAATCAGATAAAGCAAGTCAACTTATCAAGCTGCTGAGACGAATGAAGGATGTTCAGAAAAACAGACCGTCAGCACAATCCTGCACTTTCCATTTTAGTGCAAGTCTAAAAGCTGCCATGCCTGACCTCTCTGAAAGGATAGTTTGCACGCTTTTCATTGCATAACAAAGTCAAAGTCTTCTACAACGGATCTTTTCCCTGAAGACTATATATACATGCACCAAGGAAGAAGCAAACAAGAGACTGTGACAAACAATTAAGAAAAAGAACAAAACAAAAAGATATTAGCAATATTTTGATAGAAGCGTCCAGTGGACGATAGCAAAAATTGTGTAAAGTTTTTCAGAGCGTTTTTGAGCCTAATCTTTCAAATTCTCACTATGTAAGTTGATATCATTTGTATAAACACTTGTTGTGTTGTGAAAATCTGGAGAGGCTTAGTGTAAAAGAATACCTGGGTTAAGCAATCTAGGGTAATTGCGTTGTAAAGCCTAAAGAGGCCACGAACAATACTTGTAACCTAAGGTTGGTTAGTGAATACCTTCTGGGTGAAGGGACTAGGACGTAGCTCAGGTTGAGTAAACCAGTATAAAACTTTCTGTGTTCTTCTTCTCTCTATCACTACGCTTGAAAACAGTTTCATATTGATCAACTTATTTTGAAAAAGTTTTTAAATGCACAATTCAATCCCCCCCTTCTTGTGCACTTTTTCTATTTCATAATGGACTTTTCCATGGTGTACTTTGTCACAATCAGACACACTCTATTTTAGTGCTCCCATCTTTCACGAAACGTCCCATGGGCAGTAGTAGACTCAGCAATAAGAGCTGGAGGTTTTTCTTCCCTCAAAGCTAAGTCAATGTTGGCCATAGCCAAATACAAGTCTAGAGACTCCTTCCAATCCTCATAATTAGTCCCGTTCAAAGTTATCATAGAAGTAGACATAGTAACTAATAGGAAAACAACAAAATTAATTTAATATGCATAACAAATATGCCCAACAATCAAAATTTCTTATCCACCGTGATCCCGCCTACGGGTCTCGAACCACAATGAACAAGAAATATAACAAAAATATAATGTACAAACTCATGTCACAAAAAATCGTAGCACCGATAAGGTACTATAACAAAAATGACATAAGTAAAACCAAAATACATCATATCAATCACAAATTACATTAATAACAACATATCGATAGGGTACAATTATTATTAACATAATATTAATCTCAAATAATTTTGTTTAACTTACACAAATTTTATATAATTGTTCCCACGATAGTTGAGTTGACAATTATATAAAATACTAATAACTATGCTTGCAAGAAAAAATTGTTAAATATCAAGCATAAGAGACAAAAAAAACCTCTCATCTCAGTAACAAACAACAACATACATATATCATATTTTGGGTACAGTGAAGAGCATATATGATAATACTGTTCAAAGTGAGAAGCAAAGAAAAAGGAAGAAAAAAGAACACAACAAAAGCATATTAATTTTATTTTTTTTTAACTCACGTTACTGATTCAATTCCAATAAAAGAAAAAAGGAAAAAAAACACCATGCAATTAATAATCAAACAGAAGAAAAAACCACTCAATTAATAATCATAAAAAACCATTCACGTTATTAGCAAGTATTATCCCCAAAGGAATTTCAAAAAGAAAAAGTATTGTCCCCCAAAAAAAAGCAACGTCTAATCTAAAATTCTCAAACAAAGCATCGCTAACCAAATTATAATGTAGGTAATGCCTAACCTAAAGCCGTGCTAAATAATAGTAGAGCCAACAAAATGAGCGTAGGCCCGATGGGCTAGCCTGCTCAGCTCGTAAAATGGGCTGGGCTGGGCTCAAAAAATGATGGTCCAACTAAATTCGAGCTAAATTGGCTCGGCTCGTTTGACCCGGCAGGCCAATTGGGCTCGAACTGGGCTAGGCCGAAACATATTATGATTTAAAAATATAATATATTTTATTATAACTATTAAGTATTAACTATATAGTCTATATAATACATATTATATTATAATATTATAATATATGTTAAATTGTCTTAAAAAAAATGAAGAGTAAACTATCTGTAAACGTAAACGTTAACTATAATATAATACATATTATATTATAATAATATAATATATGTTAAAATTGTCTTAAAAAAAAGGGAGAGAAAACCGTCCGTAAATGTAAATGTTAACTATAATATAATACATATTATATTATAATAATATAATATATGTTAAAATTGTCATAATACATATCATATGACTTAATTTTAAAATATATCTAATTGATTAAATTAATTTTTTTGATTTAGATTTATTTATTTATTTTTAATTTAAGTCAAATTGGCCCGTTGGCCCGGTGTAGGGCCAGGCTAGGCCTAAAAAACAACAGCCCGTAAAAAATACGAGTTGGGCCGACCCAGTTGCACTGTTTGGCCTACTGGGCCGGGCTAGGCTAGGCCGCCCCACCTGTTTTGCCAGCTCTAAATAACAATGACACACACGAGGTACTATAAAAAAAAATCAAAACAAAGAAAACATGGTCTCGTAAAATTCACAAAATTATTTATAATAAAAAACCCTAACTTATTTTATCATATTTTAATCAAAATAAAATAATGAAGAAGAAAAAGGTTTGCTGGGATTTAAATTTTCAAGTTATCGTAATACAAAACAGCCATAATATGCATCAACCAGGCTCTGATACCAATTGATGGAAATTTAGGTACAAATGATGCACAATTATGGTATGTTAATAATACATAAAAAATAATTATAGGAGGGTTAGGAAACATGTACCTGAAGGGGAGATGAGATCCATACCTATTATTACCTTAATTGAATCACAGACTAGAATGAGGGAGATACTCCTCTTTGCCTAGCAATTAGGGTTTTTCACACAATTTTGTGTCACTCTTAAAATTGTCTAATGAGGCGACAATTTTATAACCACTAGACAAGAACAGAGACCTCTCATTTGGGCACCAAGTGAGGACCCAACCCATCATAGGCACGCTCACATAATAAGCTCAAATAACTAATATTCATCAATTAAAATATTATAAATTTTATTTTCACAATCAATATTAATAATCTAAAATTTAATTCAATAATTAAACAATATTAATCCACAAAATTCCAACATTCTATTCACAAATAATCAGTTTATGTTGTGCTCTTTCTATGCCACAATTTGTCTATATTTTGTTCTTAATTATGCTCATATTATATAGGAAGTATATCTACAACTTATCTCATGTTTTTGCGTCTTTATAAAGTCTTTTTGAAAAACATTTGTTGATATTGTAATACTCTCAATTTTAGGAAATATTATCATTAATATTTTATTTCTAATAAATGCTTATATTATTATTTTCTATTATTATTATCATCTTAACATACAGAGACATTGCATAAAAGCCTAAATATCAATTCTTTATCAAGAGAAATTAAAACTTTCTCAGAACAAGAAATTGTATTTAAACTTATACAAGTCAAAGATTCACATAATTAACTAGAAATTCTAACACCTAGAAATATAAACATAGGAGGGTAGATAAATGTTAAATAAATATACAAACATGACAAAATGATATTTGAACATAGAAATATGCTTAGAATATTATTTAATAATTGTATGAATTTTTCTGTAATTTTTAGAGATTCCTCAATTTTGACTCAAAATACTCACAAGTAACATTGCGAGCTCAACTGTAGATACTTAGAAGGCTCCAAAAATTATGAAAAAATACAGAAGATATTTTAATGTGTCTAAAAGAGTTCTGTAAAGAAAAATTATATATTTATACTCTCTAAGATTAAAAACAAAAATTAAGAGTTTAAATGGTTTACTTGAATCCTAGTTTCTCACTACAATATTTTCATTCCCCTCCTTATAACACCAGCACCGTCACCTTCCTGGAAACCCTAGGGAAAAATTTTGTGTCCTTTTATAGTAAACACCCTTCCATCCATGATTCTTCCTTCATCCTAGCTTGGTGGGAGCTTGGAACACCTTAGGAACTTGAAGAACTCACCTTCCCCTCTCCCTCATCTTCACGTTCTACACCCTAAGGTAAGGGGAGGAGGTTGTTTCTCACTTTTATATGGTCTTATGTTTGTTTATGTGGAGACACCCTTAGTCTCCTTGAGTGAGTATGAGTTTTGATGCTTATTCATGTGTGATGTGGTATATATGATCCATATCACTCTGTTTTCTGTTGACAGCAAATTTTTGCTTTAATATTTGCTAATAAATCTATTTTTAAAGTCACATTTCTTGAGTATTTTGTGCCTTAAGTGATTATGGATGAAAATTCTATCTTGAATGCATGTAAATGAGTATGTATGACTGATTTAGATGTTGGAAATTACCTTCGTCTATTGAAAACGTGACTGCTGTCCTGAGATGTTTTGGGATGGAGAATCATGAATTTAACGTGCTATAAACCATAATTTGATGTTACAAATGATGCTATATGAATCCTAGAATTGATGGAGTTCAAATGAAGCCTAAGTGACGTGTTAGAGGTTTTTAAGTGCAGAATTTTACTGCATAATTACTTTGCTGTTCTGCAGAGTATTTCAATGATAAATCCATGTTTAAAGTGTGCTAATCATTGTAAATTAACTGTCTTATAATTGGTATATGATACCCCTAAGGTTTGGTGATCAAAGGAAGCCAAAATGGCATGTCTTGGTGCATGAAAAAGGTGAATTGTGCAGTAAAAACGTGGTGGCTGTTCTGTGTGGTTTAGTGATGAAAAACCATGAATGTAACATGTTATAAATCATCATTGAATGTTACAAGTGGTGTAATATAATTCATAGACCCAATGGAGTTCAAACCATACTTAGAGAACATGTTGGAAGCATGAAACTATGGATTTTTGTTGCATAGTGTGCTCTACTGTACTGCAGTGATTTCAGTGGTAAATTCATGTTTAAAACGTGTTATTTATTGGAAATTAAGTGTCTTTTAATTAGTATATCATGCTCCTAAAGTTTGGTAAGCATAAGAGGTCATTTTGACGTATTTGAGCACTTGAAAGTGGCACTTGAGCTAGAAATTCGAGTTGCAGACCAGCCTCTCTGTTGCAGCAAAATTTTTGATGTTTTTCTATAAAAATGACATTTAATTGATTGATAATGGATACCACAACATTAAAGAACATTTAGGAAAAAGTTTTGGATGAAATTGGATGCATTTGAGCCTCGAAAAGCATCTTTTGTGCATGTGATCACAAGATGTCTTGTTTTTCTTTGACAACAGTAAAATTAGCTTCTTTTTTTTTAAATGGTATTATAGTGTATTAGAAGGTGAGGGAATTAACTAACAAGGCCATGAATGGTTAGGTCTACTTGGAATGATTGAATTTCACTTAGAATTGGTGAAAAACACATGAAGAATGCATTAGCAAAGGATAGTAACATGACTTGAAGTTGGGGGTAATAAAAGATAAATGTGTTTATATTCTAGTATTTTACTAATTATGGAAGTAAACTTTTAAGGCAATTATTCATGTGATGCATAATTGAAGCTTGAAACTAGTTATAGGTTGTAGAGGAAAAGCAAATTTTTTTGCATCCTTTTACTCTGCTAGTCTGGTGTGTTTTAAGATAGTAAAACCACATTTAAAGTGAGGTAAATATTGCATCTTGAATTTATTTTCATTAGTATATGATACCTCTAAATTTTAGAATTGGGAGCCAATTGGACATGGTTTTTGATACTTGAAAGTGCTATATGAACAGTAAAAATGAGCTACTGGCCTACTATTGTATAACTGTGATTTGGTTCATATTTTTATGTTTAAATGATGTTTGATGGATTACTATTGGATGCTACATTATTGAGGAACATGTAGGAAAAAGAATGGATGAATTTGAATGTGTTTAAAGCCTTGGAAAGCATACTTTGATATCCAAACCAAGTGTTGTCCTGTTTTCGTTTTTGACAGCAAAATTTATAACTAGAAAAGAGTTCTATCATGTTGGAAGGCATAAGAACTAGTTATAAAGATCATAAGTGGTTGGAAATAATTGCATTGAATGATTTAATGTTAGTAAATGGATAGAAGCAATTATGATCTTGCTAGCCTATGTATGTGCTAGTTGGCTAATGAATGGCAAAGGCATGTGAATTTTCCTTGTTCTAACTACTTTACTTGATTTAAAGTGTTGAAATATTATGTCATGAGATATGGAAATGTGATTAAGACATGTTTGAAATGTGCTATATGTATGGAAATCTTGAGAATTACCGAGAGATTAGGCCATGGGTGCCTATGTAAATTGAATGGGTTTGAGAATGGTATTAATGAGTAAATTGTTTGTCCAATCATTATGCTTGGATCAAAGTATTATGATATGATATTAAATGGTATTTGGAAATATGTAAGTAATGTGATATGTGAATGGTAAGCTTAAGAGCTACCAAAAGATGTGGCCATGAGAGTGTAACATCATGTTTTTCTTAATGCATGATTAAGTGTTTTAATAACTAAAAAGTGAAAATTTGATATGTAATCTACGTGATTAAAAGGAATAAATGAATTGTTGTTATGTATGGTATGTCGTATGTGGTGACAATGGTGTGTTGTTTGTTTGAAATTCGGGTTTGAATTTAGGAAGTTTGAGATATGTGCTTGAGCCAATTTGGATATGTTGTGATAGTGATTTTGGGCTTTTGAGAGAAAACAGTTAAGTTAGACTAGTTTTGAGAAAAAGGTAGTGGCTTGGTGAGGTTTGGGCCTTAGTTGGCCAAAAGTCTGTGTGAGAGCTTCGAGAAGGTCAAGTATGTAAAGGAAGGGAGGGGGAGTTCCCTTTCATTTTCTCTTTCTCCTTCTCTCTCTATTCTCTTCATCTCTCTAGAATCTCTCAAGTTAGCAAGGGTATTAAAGGATTTTGGGCTCAATTTAGTGATTGTGGTGAAAGAAAGAATCAATCTGTGGAAGATTTTGGCTCAAGACATCAGATTCTTAAGGAACCTAAATTTAGATTCAAGAACTTTTATAGGTAAGGGAAGCTTACCAATCGGTTGTTTTGTGTTAGTAACTGTTGGTATGTTGATTTCTTGCCTTGGAAACAGGTTGAATCTCTGTGGATGTGAACATATTTGTTGGTATTGATATTTTGGGAAAAAATGGGTTTTTAAGGGAGAATTGATGATTTTGTGATGAAATGTTGAATTTGTTATGTAATCTGATGTGTATGAGCTTGGTTGAAGCGGATTGATGTTGTTGGAACTCTATTGATTCGAAAATCTGGGTTATTTGGTTGAAAAGCTTGAGTTTCTCCGTAGAAAATCGTGTTTTTTCAAAACTTTGTCGATAGATAATCGATTATGGGGATCACATAACCGATTATCTAGAGTTTCAGAAGTTGTTTTCATGATTTTGTTTCGAGTATAATTGATTATGGGATCTCATAATCAATTATCTAGGCATTAGTGAAATTTTTCCTAAAACTGGTTCTAGAATAATTGATTATGAGAATCCATAATCGATTATCCCAGTCAGAAGATGAAATCTAGTGCATTTTTACTAAACTAATTACTTCTGTTACTATAGTACTTAATCTGTTATTTCAAAATTGAATGTACTATTTTAGATTTTAAAGTTTCATTCAAATATGAAATATTATGTATATACACATATAAAGAGGGTATTATGTAACATCCTGGGCGCTGACAAGGGCGGGGAGTGATCGTCGGTACAAAAGAGATGAGGCACAGACAAGGAGCGGCTCCTAGGCAGGCTTCTAGCAGGAGGGAAACATGAATGAATCAAATGCACACCCGAATGAGAGGGATCCAGAGGCTGTGCAGGTATGGGATTGTACAATTGATGATAACTTAAAGGAATTAATAAGTGCTACCTATACTAACAAGATACATTTACTTTTTCGGTAGCCTATCACTTAAGAACTACAGAGTTAAGCATGCTTGACTTGGAGCGATTTAGGGATGGGTGACCTCCTTGGAAACTTCTCAAGAAGCGTGTGAGTGAGGACAAAGTACACTAAAAAGTCTTGTGTTGGTTTGTGGGGACAGCCGTCGATCCTGAAAGCGGCCAGGCGTTACATATTATACATTTTCAAAAGTTCTATTTAAGAATAATGGAGAGTTGTCCAATTGAGATATGATTTTCTTTTAATTAAAGAAGTGAATTGTTTCGAAGGTTTTTATGAATTTCAAGATTTACCTATCTTCCAAATGGTTTTCAAAGAAAGTCTTGGTTTTCAAATTATAGTTGATTGTTGGATTAGATGTGAAGTGGAAGGTTGCTTAGATAGGACCTTCACTTGTTGTGTATGATATTGTTGTATGAGATTTCTAATAAGGTAGGCTGCTTGGATAAGGCCTGACCTGTTGACTATGCTTGAGGACTGGAATGGGCCTGCATGGTGTTGATAATAATTGTTGGACCACAGGTGGTGCTAAGTAGACCACATGGTGTTATGATGCTGTAGTTGTGTTGCTACACATATATATATTGTTTTGTTGTGGTATTGTGGTTCATGCATACATGTATATGTATTGGCTGAGGTTGTATGGGCCTCATGCCGTATGCGGGTAAGCATAAAAGTTGGGGGTGAACGAAGCTGCAGCTTAGACAGGCCTCCAACCTAGTGCCTGGATGAGAAGTAAGATCTGAAAGCTGGGCCTAGGGATAAGTGGATGGGTAAATCCCGTAGGGGGCCAAGGCAGTGCAGACCTTGTGTCTTGGTATACTACCACCACCCACATACATTTATCCTGACAACCATAAGCTTATCCAACTGATCAGAGTTTTAGCAATTCCTAAATGGTGCTAGATGGCCATGGTATGGGATAAGACCTAGCTGATCGCCCGAAATGTAGAAAATCTCTCGAGAGTCGTGTCATTCATACATTGACATTTTGGGGTTGAAGGCATGATGTGTGTGTTGTATGTATGTAAACTCATTCTCTAATGAATTGGAATCCAAATTTGTATGTTGATGAAATTGTTATTATTATTACCCGATGTCGTTGTTGCTGGTGGTAGTGATGGTAGTATTGCTATTGTTACTTGGTTATTGTGGTTCTTTGTAATTGTTATGATTGGTGATGGTGTTGATAGAGGTGTTGTTAATATCGTTATTGTTGTTGTGTTAAAGGTTGTTGTTATAATGGTTGTACTGTTGTTATTATTATTATTTTGTTTGACTTTGGATATATGATTAAGAAAATTTCCCATTACCTTTCCTTTATATTATATGTTTTATTGTTTTAAGTGAGCTTACCCTTGCATGTTTACACGTGTGGTCCATGCCTGTGATGATCACGTTTTTTGCGTGGGAGCAGATGTTGAGTTTTTGGCAGGTTTAGCTTCTTTTAGTTGGTGATGAAGCTTCGCCTCGATCAGTGGTGAAATTGAACAAGTATAAAGAATCATCTTTTTGTTCATTTCTTAAAGGAATTGATATTCCTTATTGTTGTTTATTTCTTTTAAAGTGATGTATAAAGCGACCAGCTATAGGGAGTTATGTATTTGGGTTTTTCCTTGGTATTGTATATAAATGGGCCCGTATACAGTCATTCTTTCATATCTTATATATTTTAAAGTAACTTGTGGATTGATTATTATTAATTATATATATATACAGGGGTTTGTTTGTAGTACTGTGGCGATAGAGTAGTCGTTACAGAAAGCCTATGAGAAATGATTGAAATTGAGAATGATAAGGGAAAACGGACGAGAATGATGATTATTGTTGTCTAGCAAGTTGTGTCTCTGTTTGTTTATTGACCATACCTATGTAAAGGTATGAGGTTTGTTTATTGACTATACCTATGTAGCAGTATAGAGGAAAGTACCAAAAACAGAGAAAACTCTACCAGAATTTCATGAGAATGATAAGTCTCTAACATAAGTGTTAATACTAAGTTGGAACATGCATTATGTGCATTGTATAAAGTGAGTGTGTATGAAGGGTTGACCATAGTATGGTACATGAGGGATGTAGGCAGGACTTACGGAGTCTAGGGGGCGAGAAGATTTGGATTGTGAAATCCTAAGAGCTAGGACTTGTAATCTTGAGCTGGGAAACCCACATTATTCGGCCAAATAACCCCGACCATTGCGAAGTGTCACTAGGATTGGTGGAGAGTATTCCTTCAAAACTGGTTAAAGACTCGTGTTTAGGAAGGAATGTGTACTCCTAATCAAAAGAAATGTTAAGACCTTTGATCATGGGAATCAGGAGGCATTGGGCCTACATGCATGAGTCTGTCAAACTTAGATAGAAACTTTAGTTTCCCTTGTATTGCATAATCAAATAATCACTCACAGTGATTATTTTGTTTGATTAGAACTGTAAAGATTCGTTGTTTGTGACCTTAAATATAAAAGTGGTGTGACCTCACTCTTTTTTTTTCTGTATTATATGTATGTTTTCACAACTTGTCGGAGGACAACTAACTCAGATGTGTAGGAATCCCAGCACTGATGAGACCCACACTTCAAGGCTCTGACGAAGACCATTGTGATTACACTCTAAAGGCTTTAGTACTTAGGAATTGGGATAGTATAGGAGTTAGCTTATAGACTGACTGCTCTGATTCTAGGTTCTTTTATTTTGTTGTATTATATGGAGGGGATTAGATATTAGTGGTGTAGTGGTGTATATGTAGTCAGTTAACTGATTTTTATTTTGAGAAACTTTGATTTATTACAAATTGTTTGTATGACTTTATCACGTACTTTAGATTTTGATTATGACATATGATACATCTAAATACGTGATTATGATTCAATGGATATGATTATAGTTTCTATTTTCACTAAGATCAATAATATGTGCTAAAAAAATAAATCTCCCATGAAATAGTTACAAATATAATAAATAAATAAAATAATCATAGAAATAAATGTTGTGACAAAGGGTGTTACAGATATATCTTCCAAAACTAAAAAGCTTTTACTTAATATATATCGTCTGTCAAAAGCTTAGATCATATAAAAGAAACTCCATTAAAACCATAGTTATTTGTCATCATTAAAAAGGAAGAGATTGTTAAAATAAATGATGTTTTTAAGACCCTCATTTTATTTTGATTATAACAAATAGACTAATGTTTAAGCATCTAATTGCACGCTTTTGATATATGTTTAACCCTCACAGATGATTTACAGCGAGTATTGTTGGACCACATATGGTTTTCAAAGTCTTTACGCAATAAACAATCCTCGTTTTGAAGTTCATACCTACTTTCTTTGAAAAAAAGACATCAACATCCATTTCATTGAAAAGATGTAGCTTTCTGCGGAAAAGAAGGAACTATAGTACACTTGTTAGTACTAAAAAGCAAATATGTCTACTGCAACAAGATTTAGTATAAGAAAGACAAAATAAATAGACTGCTTTATCTTATCAGTGTGACCAGTTGGTGAATAACATTAAATGCAACATTTAATGCTCCAACATATACTTTCTTCTTTAAACAACAACAGACGAAGGATGTCCCTAAAAGCACTTACAACGGACACTTTGGAAGAGCACTATAAATAAAAGAGAATACCTATGTCAAAGACACGGAAGTCTTGTTGAGTTTTCTACTCTCATCTCTTTAGTGCTTAAGCTCTCTCTCTTGTTCTCATAAAGAATTCCTTTTGAAAAAGAGTACTTTAGATAAATCATCGTACAATTTTTAAGCTTCAGTGTATATTCGTTTGATAAGACACAAGCTTAGTGTGATACTTTACCCTTTAACCATTTCTCTATGAAATTGGTAGAGGTCTAAAGAGGCTTTGTATCAAAGAATACTTGGGTATTTACTTAGAGAAACAAGTGAAATACTATTTGGGTTGAGCCTAAAGAGGCTTAGATAAAAGAATACTTATAACTTTATTTTAAGTTATAGTGGGACTTGATGGTGTACCAAGAAGTGGACGTAGTCTCTGGGATGAGACGAACCAATATAAATTTTTGTGTTCTTCTAGTTTACATCTTCCATTTGTTTTCATAAAACTCTTTTAAAAATATTTATCTTTTATCTATCAGATGATACATATCTTCGAAAAGATTTAGCAATTTTTTTATAGCAAAATTCAACCCCTCTTCTTGTGTTGTTCCTATAGTTTACATATGGTATGAAACTCGCTAAAGATCAAAAGATGTAAAAAGAACAATTCCATGCTAAAATCATTCAGCTTCAAACACAAATTCGTGTGAAAAAAGAGCTGGAGTTAGACATTCAGCAATTAAAAGGATCATTAAATGTGTTGAAGCACATGGAACATGATGAAGATGTAGAAGTTCTAAAAAAGGTAAATACTTTACAAAAATATTTAAGAGACAAGGAATAGTTACTTGAACACTAAGATGCATTAAACCAAACACTAATTATTAAAAAGCATGAGAGTAATTATTGAAATGACAAAAACACGGAAGTATATATTTTTTTCAACAAGAACACATGTAATACATCTTTCATCTACTACTTAGATATCATGTCCACTGCTTTGTACACATTATTGTTCACACCTTCCTTTTCATAAAACTAGTAAGCAAATTCACAGTGTCATAAATGTTTGCCTCTTATATATTAGATCATGTATATTTGATAGAAAGGATTCTCTCACTTTTGGTAGACACAACTATTGCAATCGCACCTATTATAAGTCCCATAGCAGTTGCAACAATGCTTAGGACAATAACACCATCTACAATGAAAGAAAAGAAACACTCGGTGCTTTATTAGAGCCAATATCTACCCGCTTTCCTCTTTCTCTTAACAAGAAAAAGAAGCAAGCAAAAATGTTTAGCTAAGGAATTTTATCAAACATTTGATGGACATGGTGGATAAGGGAAATGTTTGGCACAAGAATTGATGACAGTATTATAGCATAAATGTGATGTCACTACTTAGTTAAATGAAACTAGGGTTTCAATGTAAAATTACGATGCCAATGTCAAAATAGGGGGAAAAAATGCAGTGAATCACAACGTCATTACAACCAAAATATCATAAATCATATATATCATCAAACAAAAAAGAAAAGCACACATGAATAATATGAAAAAAAAAGAAAAATGAAAACTTGTTCTCTTCGTGTAGGCACTGTAACTTCTCTCAAGCCTTTATTCTTAAAGCACACCCTCTATCAAATGATTAAAAAAATGTCAACAGAGGAGAAAAAAAACCACCGAATAATGGACTCAACAAAGACAAAGAGTAAAGAAGAAGAAGACAAACTTGCAAGATGCAACTTTTCTTAAGTTCTTGCACTGTTCACAATGAAGGAAATGGAGAGAAAGAAGAAGAAGAAGAGGATCGTTAGCTTTTTTTTCTCACCCAAATGTTTCGACTGTTTCTCTCAAAATTTATTTTCTTCTTTTTTTTTAGTTTTTCCCTTATATTTAAAAATTTTCTTGTTTAAACAATAAATAATTAAATAACATAAAAAATGCCAGCTAGGCGGGTGTCTCATGGGTGGTGGTTACTGTTTAGGTGTTTAATATCAGTGCTCTAAGTAAAAGGACAATTGTGTAAACTATAATTAAATTTTAAAAAAAATAAAAACTAATAACTATCTCAGGAGGTAACAAGAAAGTCATCATAACTATTGAACATTCTAATAATAAATCTAACAGTTATCTTAAAATGGACTACCATAAACCTTTTCTTTAATAGTCTATCATAGACCTATTTAATGATAATATAAAAATATTTATACTATTAGTGTATTTAGATTAAATCCTTTAAAGAATATTAAAGCATTTATATTAAAAATAAAATTTTATTATTTCATTTTTTACTTTGTAAAATTTTATTATCATATATATTTTAAAAAGATATTATTTTCATGCAACACAATTATACGACGTATATAATACTTTTCCCTTGATTTCTTTTCATCAATCGGTCACCTTATTTCAATTTTTTTTATCCTTTTTTTTTTATATATAAAAAGGAGTGCTAACTACATATTTTTTAACATACTTTTTCTAGCATACTTTTTTTTATTGGTTAAAATTTATTGAAAACTACAAATCATGAGAGAGATTCATTAAATAGGATGTGAAACTTACAAAATTTTGTAATTTTTATTAAATTTTAACCAATAAAAAATAATGTGTTCCTAACATTTTTCTTTATGTAAATCAGTGCGGTGCAATACATTGTATTGTTTATAATTTAAAAATATAAAAGTATTAAATAAATTTTCTCTTTTTAAAAACATAAAATAATGATTATAAATTCTATGATTTAATTTATCAGTAAATTGTTTTACTTATAAATAATTTTTATTTTAACACTATTAATTTAGGTTATACTACAAGTTAAAAAATTAGTTCAATGAACTATGACCATTAGGGGTGTTTGCGAATTGGATTGGATCGGTTTTGAAGAGAAAAACCATCCAATCCAATCATTTCAGTTTTGTTATTTCATCATTCAATCGGTTTGGTTTAAAATTTAAATCCAATCCAATCCGATCCAATTTAAAGCGGTTTGGATTGGATCGGTTTTTGGTTTTAATCTTACTATTATTTTAAAAAAAATGTTAAATAAATAATATGATATATAATAAATGTGTTAAAAAATAAATTAAAATATCAAATATTTTATTAATGAGTCATTATATAACTAATACTAATATAACTCTTCAAATATATATTATTCAAAATAAATTTACACAACTTAATAATTATGTTTATGTATCTTTACTCAAATAGTTACTAAAAAACTATCTTTAAATAAATATATTTTTTATAAACAAGTATAATTTATGTGATAATTTTACAAATATATAAGAAATAAAAATATAAACATGAGTGATATTAGAAAATTACAAGTGAAAATATATATGCATGTATAAGTTCGATTTGGATTGGATTGGATTGGTTTTCAAAATTAAATCCAAAATCCAATCCAATCCAATAAAAAATTTCAGTTTTTTCAATTTTAATTTTTTTGATTTTCGGTTTATTCGGTTTTCAGTTTTTTGGATTGATTTTTTCGATTTTCATTGAATTGGATCGGTTTATAAAACACCCCTAATGAGCATGATCTTAGCAAAATAAAAATAATCATTCACAGGGCGCGTGGGGATATGTTTCTACGGGAGGTAGACATTGCGAATCCAACGCCTATATAAGTCCAGAACACCTGGCCTACCGACACGTCGTTTCAAACATATATTTCAAATAAATACTATTTTTTAAAAAATATTTTAATACTTTAATTATTTCCATTTTTTAATTATCAATAGCAGCGTCTCACCTTTTTCATTTCATTTTCATGAACAAATAAATATATATAATAATTTCACTCTTCAAACAAACTCCAAAAGTCCCACCAATAATTCTCTTTCGCACTCTCTTTTATTCTCTCTTTCTCCAAAATTTCTCTCTCTCCAGCGCCTGTGAAGGTGAATTCTCATCTGAAGTTTTTTTTCCCCCCTATCAATGCATTTTCATTCCTTTTTTTTTTTTTTCTTTTCTTGTGGGTTTTGCATTTTATGTGGAATTGTGCCACCAAAATGTTGCATTTCTCAAATTCTGACTTAAAATTAAATCCTTTGATGTTACCGCAATTATTTATTTTATTTTATTTTTAATTCTACGCCATGCGCTGTGCTTAATCTTTTTTGGGGTGTGATTTATTTGATTTTGGATTTTCAGATTCTTGTGTTGCATGTTGCTCATTAGGGTTTTTGCAGTGTGATTGGATCTCTTTTTGATCTGATTAAGAGATTTCTCGTAGTTTGTTGTAGTTTCTTTCTTCTTTTATGGGGTAAGATTGATTTTTGTGTTTTCTTTTTTTATTTACAATGTGTGGAGGTATAGATTAGCTTAATTCAGGTTATTGGAATGTGCGTGTGTGCCAATGGGTTTGTTGCTTGGTTTACACTTAGGAAAAGAAAGAAAGGAAAAAAAAAAAAAACTGTGTGTGTTGTTGTTGCAGTAGCGCTAGTGAAAAAATGTTTTTTTTTTTTTTTTTTTTTTTTTTTTTTGTTTCCTGTTGTGTGGTACTCTTGTGGCAAAATTCACTTCCTGAGTGAGGGACTTGTATGTTTATGTTCTTGTAAATCACATTGGGTGAGTGTCCAAAATTTTCTACCTTTCTGTTGTTCTGCAATAGGGATTGGTCCTTAGAAGTTATTTATTTATTTATTATTATTATTATAAATTACTGAATAGCTTCAAGGAAATTTTGTAGTTCTGAACTGCAATTGATTATGAGTTTGGTTATAGCTTGATTGGTTTTTCTGTTGGGTGGTAATATATGTTCGTACATATGAATGTAGAGGATAGCGTTAGCGTGTGGAATGGGTAATACACATACATGCATACATATTTACTACCTTTCTGTTCTTTGCTTGGTAGAGTGTGTCTGCTATGGGATTAGCCCCAAGTTGTCATAGTGTACTTCTATGTATGTGCATACGCATGTGGAAAATGAGTTTGACTCACAAGTGATTATAAGTTTAGTTTTCCAGTACACGTGGAAAACGTGTGTAAACGTGTGTATTGACAGTTGTTTACCAAAAAGGGTTAAAGAAATTATGTAGTGGAAAATGAGTTTGACTCGCAAGTGATTGTAAGTTTAGTTTTAGCTTGATTGGTTTTTCTGGTAAATAGTGATATATACATAGGGAGAAGGATGGGGGTCTTCTCATCGGGAATGGATGGAAATGTTCCACTGTTCTTTTCCTTGTGCAATTGCTTTAGTTTATTTGAGTGAATGATGATTTTATCTCCAGCACTTCTTTCTACTGCTGATTCCAGTATTTTTCATTGTTTGAATCCCATGTTTTTGCAATGACTGTACTTTTAAAAATGAATGAGCTTACAATTTTTATGGCTACAAGCCTAAAAGTAATTTAATTATTAAGTTGAGGGTGTGTCAAACGTCTGGCAAATATTTTTATAAAATTTTCAACCTTTACTTAATTCTTCTTTGACATTCTGAGGACTATGGACATTTTTAACTATTCTTTAGTAATTTGAATTTTGAAATTCTTCATCACTAGTATTCCATACTGTACACAACTATTAAGATGTTGGATTTGACTGACTAGAATACTGAATTATTTATATTTGCGAGAGTTCTTTTGATTTAGTTTTCAATAACCTTGTTCTGTGGTGAGTGGATTTGGAGTAGCAGATATATTTTTAATCTAAATA
Organism: Spatholobus suberectus; assembly: GCA_004329165.1. Lineage (NCBI taxonomy): Eukaryota > Viridiplantae > Streptophyta > Magnoliopsida > Fabales > Fabaceae > Spatholobus > Spatholobus suberectus. The sequence continues at coordinate 21,561,720 of CM014737.1, read as the reverse complement.
GTAAATGAGTTTCTTTGTTTGTTAAAATGTGGTAGATTGGATTATTGGGGGTCTTGTGAGCTGAGTCAGTAGTTGCATGAGTTTATCTGACATTTTTGAAGGAGAGATGTCCCTCATCAATCTGAGTTAAGATGAAGTAAAACTGCTGTAACTATGGGAATATTGTGTGCTCCTTCTCAATGCAATCTCTCCCTCCCCCCCCCCCTTTATAATGCTTGTTGTGTATCTGTTATTTTATTTTGTCCTATTTTGACATCCTTGATCATTTATATACTGTATACTAGTTTATGCACATGTACTTTGGGAATTTTGCACCAAATCAGATTAGTTTTTTTTTTTTTTTAACTTATTTGAAATCAGATCTCCTTTGCAGGTGCTTTTTTCTGCAGTTTGATTGCTTCATGTTGAGCGGTGAATTTGAGAATTGAGTAAATTGGTTGAGAAGGGTTCATTCCTCTTCAGTGGCAGAACAAAACATAGATTGCAGGTGGATTTTTTCTGATGGTAAGCATTTTTTTTGTGCTTTTATAACAGCTACTCTTCTGTGTTTTTATGACTCTTGTTGGGGGAAACTGCATTAAGTTTACACTGCTTGGTTGAATGCATGTTATTTGCTGAGTTAACTTGTTTATGGGTTTGTCTGACATCTAGCTCATTATATCTAGTAGTTAAATTCACTGGTAATGTGCTTGTGCTTGTCAAGAACTTGGTTTGAATAACTACTTTTAAGCCCTGGAATTTGCTGTGCAGTTGCATCGGACTATAGCGGAACTTTTTCATGAGCTTTTTCTGTAATCAATTTTGGGTTTTAATATTCTTACATTTGTAGGCATGCTATTTTTGCTTCAGGCAACTAATGAAAATCTTCCACCAAATGTAATAAAGCAACTAGCCAAGGAATTAAAAAATCTTGATGAATCTCCTCCTGAGGGCATTAAAGTTGTGGTAAATGATGATGATTTTTCGACAATATATGCTGACATTGAAGGCCCAGGTATGTAGCTTTATGTTCAAATTTTATGTTTGAGCATTATGTAGTGAGTCATGCTGAACCAGAAATTTGTTCTGCAGCTGGGACTCCTTACGATAATGGAGTTTTCCGCATGAAGTTGTTATTGTCTCATGATTTTCCTCACTCTCCACCCAAAGGTTTGTTTAGTTAAGACACTGTCCTAATGGACCATTTTCCAATTTTCTAGTTACATTGTTGAGACAGATTTATATTATCATTTATCTCCTTTGGAAATTTTAACTTGGTTATGTAATCTGTATTTTGTTTTTGGTCTACTGAGTTGATCTTATGTATTTAGTGGAATCTATTGGGCATTTGTTTGTCCTATACTCCGATAGTTGTATATTGCTTGACTTTTCCTACTTCAAAGATTCCCACCTATTCTTCAGTGTTATGTTACATGGTCAAACTTGTGATGCTGTTGTTGTAGGGTTTTTCCTTACAAAGATTTTCCATCCAAATATTGCAACCAATGGAGAGATTTGTGTCAACACACTTAAAAAGGATTGGAACCCTAGCCTTGGGTTACGACATGTTCTCATTGTAAGTGTTTTGGCTGTTCTTGTAAGCATAATCTCATTAGTTCTTCAGACCAGCCTAGTCGAGGAGAGTTATTTAGATCTTATTGATTTGTTGAATTTAGTTTTGCATGATTCATGCCAATTGGTCTAGGCATTTATCAAGTTACTATTATTAACAGGTTGTTAGGTGTCTATTAATTGAACCATTTCCGGAATCAGCTCTAAATGAACAGGCTGGCAAACTGCTGCTTGAAAATTATGAGGAGTATGCTAGACATGCCAGGTGAGTTAGCCCCAATGATGTTATTGATGTTGTCAATTAGTTTCTTGTATGGAATTGTAATGTGAAACGGAGTGGTTACTAAGATTACCTGTGTTCTGGAGTCTTGTGTAGCAAAATGAAATGTGAAGCAATACATAAGTTGAGGATTTCTGTTTTCTTCTTTTTATTTAACTACTTGTCTTCTTAATAGTAATTCCTATATATGCCTGCTTCACAAGTTCAGAGTGACAGCTATGTACACACACACACACACACACCTTTATGAGCTTTGCTACCTTAATGGAGCTGTGTATTGTCTTGAAATCTCAGTTATTTCACTGAGCTATATGTTTGGATCACATACAAAGTTCATGTTTAATATGTAAACTATGGATATTTTGCCATACTACTTTGTTTTTTACGTATTTGATATGTAAATTTTACCCCTTGTGCCTGTAATAGAGCTTCTGCTTCATTTGTCGTATGCTGCAGACTTTACACAGGAATCCATGCAAAACCAAAGCCCAAGTTTAAAACTGGAGCTATATCTGAATCTACGACTGCTCTGAATGTTGATCAGAGTAACACCTCAGTTCCTAATACTGAGGTCAAAACTGCACCATCAGGTGCAGCATTGCCTTTGCAATTGCCGTTGGCCCCCTCAACTAACGCAACTAGAGGAAACAATCAGGAACAGGCAGCGGTTGCAGCTGAGCCGGCTGTTAACAGTTCCTGTGCCACATCCATGGTTTATGCTGCACCAAAGAAGGAAGGTGGAGTAGCAAAAGCTCAGGCGGACAAGAAGAAGATAGATGCCCGAAAAAGAAGTTTGAAAAGATTGTAATGAAGTTGTTCAATAATTGAACTTATCATTTGTGGGGTAGTTTTGTTTATTGATACAGAGAAAAGGGGGAATGTGGGTGGGGTGTAAGGGAAGATCAACGATCGGTTCAAATGAGTACTTTAGTTGGGAGTAAATGAATGAAATTGAACTGTTGTATGTACTCTTGAGTTGTTTTTTTTTTACGCTTTTTTTTTGGGATATAACACATTTAATAAAGGAGCAAGGCAACATTGAACCTTGTCATGTCATGGATTAGCACGACTTAGAATCAAGATTCCATGCACAACTACACGTGTATGATGCTCTTGTTTTTCGTATGTTCTCGAACAAAGGTTATTCCTTGGATTGGTTTTGCTTGAAGTCCTTCGAGTTGGAGATTTGTGCATGTAGACGTAGTAATGGCTTTTCTGGGGGTTTTTGATGGAGAAGTTTTATAGGTAAAGCAGTAATATTAATCTTCAGGTTAGGAGTGGTGATTAGGAAAAACTCTTGTAGAGTGATGACTCTTTAATTTGAATTTTTGATGTTGTAGGTAAAGTTCATTTGGTCTGTATTTTATCATGGCAATCATTGTACAGTCTATTTGATCTTGACCAGAGTTGGTTCAAAGATAAAGTTACTAAAGTTCAAACTTTAGGTTCACTAACAAAAAATTATTTGTTATTGGTTTTTATAAAGTAAAAAGGTCACACATGTTGATAAAAAGACTACATGTGTTGGCAAAAAGATTCAACATATAACTTTTTCATTTAAAGTAAAAAAAATAATTTAAAATTTGTTTTAGGTCTTATTTAACGTTGAGCTGGCCTGATCATGACAATCACTGTGTAGGAAGTTTGCATAGGCTGTAAAAATTAAGTCAATACTCAAACAATGATTGTTTAGCAATTATTCTTTGATGGAGAATTTCTACAAGTTATGATATTTACTTTCGGCTGATTCTAAGGTATGAGAGCTGGAAATATCTCCCACTGTGGGAAAGTATCAAAAGACTGTTAGATTACCTCACTTTAAAATGAACTGATGAGATCTTGATATGTTAACCGGTTCTATTGGTTATAAGATATGGATTTTAAGAAAAATATATAATACATTATATTCCACTGTGGACCTGTGACATTGGTTTTATTTTAAAACAAAAACAAATTCAATAATACACTATATTCCACGTATTATTTGTACTGTAGTGATAAGGCTTTGGCCCTTTTTTCCTTCGTGGCTCTCTGGTCGCGCCAACACCGAACGTTGAGCCAAAAATTAAAAACATGTCTTGAGCTCCCACCCTAGAATCAACCTTTACTTTCATGCTACTAGTAGGAGTTTGGTAAAACTTTCTCTAAATTGACGATCTGTTGATTTGAATTTTGACTTTGTAAGTAAAGTTTGCATGACTCGAGACACAACTGGTAGAGCATCAAGGCTTGTTTGCTAAGATAGAATATAATAGTTATTCTATTTATTTCGATAGGAGGATAATTTTTTAAAGTAGGTGGCGCTTGCACCAGTGGCGCCTCCTGTGCAAAATGCCACAGACAAGTGGTGCCTGTTATAATGGTTCTTTCCTTGTCTTCCAAGTTGCCACCGGTGGTGCCTAGTGAGTGGGCATTTTATGTACAAACATTTTGTGTGTCTAAAATAACATACTTTGGTAATTTTTTTTGTATTATTTTGGTAAATAGTTTTTTTAAGCTAAATTACATTTTTGGTCTTTCTATAATATTCAATTTGTAATTTTAGTCCTCTATTTTTTAATTCCATAATTTTATTTGCCCGATTTTGGTCTAATAGTTAAATATCTATCCATTGACCATTAATTGTATGTTGACCATGATTAGACATTAAGTAAATGACATGACAATTAATATTTAATAATATTTAGATTAAATTATATTTTTAATCCCTTTATAATATTCAATTTGTGATTTTGAACCCCCAATTTTTTAATTACAAGATTTTCGTCTCCTAACAAAATTTATAATTTAGAAAATGATAAAAATAATTAAAAGGAGATTTAAACCCATGATCTTCTTTTTCTCTTTCACCACCTTAATGATTAAGTCATTTAGCTTGTTTGAGTCATATAATTTTTTAAAATACTTATTTAATGTTAAATCTAGTTTTAAAATAATATATAATAAATTTATATAATAAGAATAAATATAAATTTTTAATAAATAAATTATATAATTTATTATTTAATATATTTTTGGGTTAAATATGTTTTTGGTCTTCTAAAAATTGAACCGTTTTGGTTTTTAGTTTTCAAAAAAAATTTATTGAATAAAGTCTTTCAAATATTAAAAATACCTTAATTAGATTCTTGTACTAAATTCTGTTTAACTTTTTTATTAAATGATGATCACATCAACATTACAGTCACCATTAATTTATTGATGTGACCGTCTATGTCAACTGTTATATCCAAATCAAATTAGTAACATATTTTTTGAATAAAACTATTATATGTTTAACCCTAAACTACAAATTTTTTTTAACCCTAAAACAAAAGTAATTACACGATTTTTTATGCAAAATTATCACTGGACATTTCAGGTAATAAAATACTTTACTTGAAAATTGATGTAATCATCATTTAATAGAAAAGTTAAATAAAGTTTAACACAAAAATCTAATTAAGATATTTTAATATTTGACGGACTTTATTCAAGAATTTTTTTTTTTGAAAACTAAAACCAAAACAGGTCAATTTTTAAAAAACTAAAAACATATTTAACCCTATATGTTTTTATACAATAATATAAACATACAATCAATTTTGTCTTTCATCTCTTACTTTATCCCTATTTTCTTTTCATATTTTTCTAACACATGACTAATTGTTAAAAAGATAATAGTAGCTTAAAATAAATAATATAATATTAATAATTTAGTAAAAAAATATTATTAAAACCGGACCGAACTGGACTGAACCAGCTGGTTCAACTGAAAAATCGATGAACCATTCTGATAACTGGTCCAATACACCCATATAACTGGAGTATATGAAAATCGGTCAAACATCGTCTGAATCGGTGTAAAACAAGTAAAACCGATAAGAACCCGTGGTCCTACGGGCTGAACCGAGTTCTAGAAACTAATCACGAAAATAACAAGAATGAAGAGCAAAGCTAAAAGACGATCTAGAGAAGGGGAGGAATAATGTAAAACACAAAGCGATTTGGGAGGTATGCGGATTAGCAGAGTAGTGCAACCATGAAAGAACTCTGATGGGCTTACAGTGGAGCAAATCATGACGGTGACTACGAGTGGCACCTCCTAGCGACATCTACGGCCATACAATAGACATTTCCAATGCGCTAGGGTTGTGGCTTTGGCAACACAACAACAAAGAAGGAGAGACACAGTGCATCTATTTTGAAAATGCTCAACTAGAGTGTTATAACTTGTACTATCATTTTTTTTAATTTTTTACTGCTTAGGTAACGAAAAAAAGACAAAAGGGTGAGAGCCTCAACACATTACAACTTACCGAGGCAAGCTATTGCCTGTCAATCGCCGCACCTATGTGCCTGTTGCCATCAGATTTCACAATACACATCATACATTTGATTTTTATAAATAATTATTTTAATTTGAAGCTATACTATATTAATTCTAAATATATAATTCTCACTAAGTTTGATAAAAAAGAAGAAAATTGACAAATAAATAGTAACGTAACTTATTCCTTTTACATTTTTTTTAATGTATTTCAGAATTGTCAAGCAAAAAAAATGTATAAATAACAATTTCATGCATATTTTTTAATATTATTAAGTATATTTTATTATTTGATATTTTTTAAATTAAAAAAATATTATTTAATTATTACCAATTTAATTATGATTAAATCATTAAACCTTAAACCACTATCTTGACCGGTTCAATGACCAATTCAATTTTAAAAACATTGGTAAATGTTAAGAACCTATAAAATTATGTTTTATTTTTAGTTTTTAGTATTATAAAGTTATGATATTATGTTTGTTTAATGTTATTTTATGTACTATTTAATTATTATTATTATTATTATTTATTAATACCGGTTCGATCACGGTTGAACCATCGAACATTGAACTAGTGCTTTGACTAGTTCAACAACCATTCCGATTTTGAAAACATTGGAAAAAAATGAGAAGGAAATGGGATAAAAAAGGAGATAAAAGACAAAAGTGATTGTATGCTTAACATATTAAATAATAAATTATATAATTTATTTATTAAAAAAAAATATTTATTTTTGTTATATAAAATTATTATTTTTAAATTAGATTTAACATTAAAATAAGTATTTTAACAAATTTTATATTATTGTAGTAGAAAAATATGATAAGAAAATGGGGTAAAAAGGAAAACGAATGACAAAAGTGATTGTATGTTTATATCTATTGTATGAAAAAATATATTAAATATTAAATTATATAATTTATTTATGAAAAAATTTATATTTATTTTTGTTATATTAATTTATTATTTTAAACTAGATTTAATATTAAATAAGTATTTTAAAAAAATTATATTTATTTTTGTTATATATAATATAGTGTTTATATTATGCCTTAAATAAGTTAAATGACTTCATATTTTGGTGGTGAATGAGAATAGAAAGTCATGGGTTCAAATCCCCTTCAATTACATTTACCATTTTCTAAAGAGATATGATACACATACAACAATTCATTAGAGCTATCAAAAATGGCCCTGCTTGTTGGCTTCTAAATTTGAGACCCAAAAAGAATTGAGCCAATTTGACTTGGCCTGGCAAGTCAAGCAGGCTAGATCCAAGGCTAGAAAATACGAGTCTGAAAACTACTAGGCCAAATAGGCCCAACATTATTTTGTTTTTTTTTTCTTTGTAAAATTTAACTTAAGTTAAGCAAAAAATTAAAACGGGCAAAATTTTTCCTAGTTTGACGAGCCAACGAGCTAGGCGAGGCTAATGAAAAAATGGCTATAAGAATTTCAAGCTAGTCAGTCTAGCCCGGTAGGTTAAGGGCACCTCTACACTTCATACAACAATTTGTATAATAACACTTTGTGTCTCTCTCCATCGTTATGAGATGTAATAAATGATGTGCAGGAGAGAGATAGACATAAAGAAGTGTTGTTGTACAAATTGTTATATGAATTGTTGTACAAAAATATTTCTCCTTTCTAAATCATAAATTTCATTGGAAGACTAAAATCATGTAATTAAAAATTTGGGGTACCAAAAATCGCAAATTGGATATTATAAGGGATCACAAGTACAATTTAGTCTAAATATTATTAAATATTAATTATCATCACATCATCTATTTAATATCAGGTCATGGTCAACGTTAAATTTTAACGATCAACAAATAGACATTTAACGGTTTGACCAATACTTGTAGATTTAACAAAATTTGGGGACTAAAATTACAAAATTAAACATTGGGAACCAAAATTGCAAATTGGATATTATAGGGAGATCAAAAGTGAAATTTAACTTATTATTATTATTTTAATAAAAATCCTAATGTTAGTTGTTCGACCCAAGCTAGTGTGAGCCAGTGTATTATGTGGTTCACTGTGAAGAACAATTTTTTAACGACTAGATTTATGAATATATTATTGAACAATCTAGATTAGTTTGATGTAAATGTTAGTAGCTGTAATTTCAAATTTCAATTTTTTTATAACACATGTATTTTACACATATGTCCTTTTGTAATTAAACAAATTTTCCTTGTGGTCTCTCTTGTAGTTTGTGAGCAGTGAGTTGAGTACACCCAACCATTACTCTCCAGAATTCCCAAGGAACCATGAGTCCATCACACCAAGGAGCACTGCAAGGAAAATCCAGTTCTAGGCACCGGTACCTACCATTATTTCCTATGGGGCAATCATCATTCTTGCCATGCCTTGTCCACCTTCCACTCCATACATCCTTGCCAAAATCAGAAGCCTTGCAAGTTTGCAGTTTTGGTAGTTGAACACTGCTTTTGTATAATCTGATTACAACATTTTGCAGCATTCGGTCATACGAAAACCTCCACGGGTGGAATTTCAAACCTTCAAAACCAACCTCAACATAAATGGAATCACAAACACGATCAACAAAGTTTACCTACTTTACCAAATCAAAAACAACAACAAATAATACAAACAAATCTCAGCATAAAGGGAATCACAAACACGATTAACAATGTCTAAACCTAGACAGAGAGCACTATGAATGTCAACACCAATAGTTTCAACTACTATCATAAACACATTGTCGTTCGGACTTTCGAAGGTGAGACGGTTTGCTCAAAATCAGGGCATTTGCGTCATTGCAATATTTTATAAAAAAAATAGTAATGACGTGGAAAATAAAAAAAAAACTAGAAGCAACCTATGAAATCCAGTTAAATAACATGGATCACGGTACACCATTTCATGTGGTGGTGCATGGAGATTCGTCTAATTGTACAATAATTTGTACAACAAATTTTACAACAAAAAGAGAGAAAAAGAGAAAGGAGAGATAAAAGAATAAGATGTAATTAATGAAGTGATAGAGAAATAAAGAGAAAAATATATTGCTGTATAAATTATATGAATTGTTATATGAATAACAAAGCTCTTTTTAAAATTAAAAAAGCAAAAAATAATGTTTTTTTTTATATATATACAAAAAATGGTTCAAATTGATTCTACCCGTTCTTACTTAATTTTAATTAATTCTCGGTCGATTTTTAACTCTACCATGTTTTTTTTTTTATAAATATATGGACCAATTTCCGGTTTCACCATTCCAAACTCCAGTTTGGTTTTTGAAACTACGCGTATATCTTTTTACAGCAATATCTTGAGGTAGGGCTCTTCAGCGTTGAGGTATTAACTGGTTCAGCACGCACCATTTTAATTCGTTCCTTTTTCTTACTGTTTCACACTTATTTGAGTTCATTGTTTGCACAATTTTATTCTGGAGTTCACTTTATTTACTTGATTTGTTTTCTCCTTTTTTTGTATTCTTCCATACGAGCTCAAGTACAAAAAATTGAAATAGAAAACCCTATTTTATTCGCAAGGGCTTTAATTAGAATATGCTTTACTAGTTCCTACGTGCTGATGTTAATTAAAACAAAGAATGTTAGGGCCACTGTAATGGGATCTTTTATATCAGTGGTAAGGATTAATTTAATAGTTAAATTATTAAAATATAATTCTTCTGGTATGTTGTTGTGTTGGCTGAGAAGAATTTGAGCACACTGAATAGAAAACCTTGAGGCACAGTTGAATTGCATAATGAATGCTGTGTAATCTCTTTTCTTTATCCTTTTGTGTGTGTGCATTATGTGAAGAAAAGATTGTATCACTTTGTACTGAAGAAAATGTTTCTGTGTTCGTAGTTTGCTAATTGCAACTATTGTTATCGTAGAACTGTTCTATATTTGAGATTCTTTGCATATTGGGTAACAACGATTTGTAGGAATGTCTATGAACATCACCTTTTGAAAGGTTTATAATATTGGGGTTGTGCTTCTGTATAATCTATGCTTTTAGAAGAAGTACTCATTTTGAAGATGATGAGCTTGTACTTAATTTTTTTTATTTTATTTTTTTAACTTACAGTTGGATGGAAACTGTTCTACCAGATTAGCTGTTTGTGTTCTTGCATGTCTTTTTAGCTATCATAGACTGCTGATGGGTCCTATTCATGCCATGTTGATTATTTTTCTGAACTTGCATGTTGATCTAAACCACCTATAGCTATCAGCTTCTGTTTCTTGTCAAGCAGAGCAATTTTGTAGAACTTATATTATTGGATTGATTATCTATTATGCCTTGCTGTTCAATTCTGCTTTTGCATGTTTAAAATTAAACTTAAATTTTGAACCGTTTTCTAATATACTTTGCTGCCCTAGTCTTCTACTACAAGCTTGAAGTTGAACTCAAACTTGGGTTGATTTTCTGTTACATCTTGGACTTTTCTTTTGCTAATTGACCACATGGCCATTCTTATATTGTCTATAGGGTTACTACTATTTTCTTTACTTTGGATATTCAATAGATTTCAGATCATTTGGCCCTGTTTGGATTTTTTTTACCTGAATGAAATGATGAAAATTTGTCCCTGTTGATGGGACTCCTTGGTTTGTTGTTTACAGTTTTGGAGGACTGCATTAGCTTGTGTTTTCAGTTTTCACATAGATCTTCTTGCCCAAGGGGAGCTTAGCATTGAAGTGTGGAATTTCCAAATATATGTCAATTAAATGTGATGGCTGATTGCCTCATAAGCTTAATGTCTTTTATTAATTCTTCTGTTGTAGTGAAAGATAATGAAGATTTATAAGAATTGGGATGTCCAAGAAGTTATTTGTTAAATTGGAATTCCATTTATGTGCATCTTCCCTTTGTGACAAAATCATAACTGTTTCTTTAATCCTTTTATCATCTGGTTTTATCCAGATGTTAAAGACTTTTTTTTCTTCCTGCTATTATTTATTACCTTGCTTTTGTCCATGGGCCATGCTGTTGTCAATTCACACCTTTCTTGATTGTTGGTGTTGGATTGGTTCAGTTTATCACCCACAATCTGGTTCTTTTACACCTTGGATGGTGACATAAGAAATTCCATCCTGTATTTCCTGCCTTATTTCATGTTTAGTATTGCATGCTATATGTTAGCCATTGTCATTGTTATCATTGTGGCGTTAAGTTACCAAGCAGGATGTCCCTCCATATATGCATTTTGGCTATCCTTTTTTATATCTTTTTGACAATGTAAGTATTTTATTACAAGATTGGCTGAATATAAAGTATTTTTATATCAGTTTGGCTCTCTCCATGTATGGCCTTAATAGTAAGTATTTTATTACAAGATTTAATTTTAATTAGGCATACAGGAGTTGGCCCTATTCTGGAAACAGCCTCTTTGCATATGCAAGGGGAAGCCTGCGTACAATAACCCTGACCCTCTCCCATACCTTTGTGAAGCGAGGAGCCTTTGGCATTGGGGTATGCTTATTTTTTATACAGGAGTTGGCCCTAAAAAGCAACCTTAATTTTTTTAAAAAATTGGTAAACTGTCCCTACTCCTAGCCCACAAGGCTCTGTGGGCTTTTTGACTCTGACCCACCCATATGGGCCAGGGCTGGTATGGGTTGGTCCATTTGACAATTCTATTTGAGCTTAAGCTTTTGTTCACTTTTGCCTTTGAAATACTCTCCTTGCTAGGTATGATGTGACTACTACTTGTTTTCCTTTCATACCTGCTATGTGTTTCTTCCTGTTAAACCTGAAGTTACTTCTGTAACCTGCAAGCCAATTCATTGTTATTTTTCTATGTTGCTGAATATAATTATCTTTATTATTATTATTATTATTTATTTATTTTTTAAATATATCTCTATATTGAAAAAGTTCTGTGCTTCCTGTTGCTATCTCATTTAAACTAAAAGGGAAAATAGAGGAAAAAGCTGAGAAGTGACATGGCATAAGTTGTTAATTATTGTAATTAATGCTTTGTTAGTTAAGTTTCTCTATGTGTTCTTTGATTCAACTAAGGAATGTTAAATAAATGCCTCTGAAGTCTGAACTAATTGTTTCAGTTACATGGTTTTCTCAACAGACATGCTGCTAAAGCCCCCCAAAAATGGAGCTGATTGCATAAATAGAATACGATTGAGAGCTTGAAACCCTTAAGCTAATAACTAATTAAGATGATCTTTTAAAGGGTATAAAAGTCATCAGTCCTTTTACATGAAAAGGAGGGATCTTTTAGTCAAGCTATTGGAAGTTTGCTGCAGTAAGATATCAATTACACAGTTGCACTCACAGTGTTTGAAAGTGGGCCTTGCCCACGATAGTTTCATTGTGACCAAGCTTAATGTTCTTTATGCTAGGTATGCATCACTTTGCCATGCACATAAGCTGTTTGAAGAAACACCTTGTAAAACTGTCTATCTATGGAATGCTTTGCTTAGGAGCTATTTTTCGGAAGGAGAATGGGTAGAAACGTTATCTCTATTCCGTCAAATGAATGCCTACGCGGTGTCAACTGAGGAAAGAGCTGACAATTACACAGTGTCTATTGCTTTGAAATCATGTGCAGGTTTGCGGAAGCTTGAGCTGGGGAAAATGATTCATGGATTTCTCAAGAAGGAGAAGATAGATAATGACATGTTTGTGGGGTCTGCATTGATTGAGTTGTATTCAAAGTGTGGACAAATGAATGATGCTGTGAAAGTGTTTAAGGAGTATCCAAAACCAGATGTGGTTTTATGGACTTCAATAATTACTGGGTATGAGCAGAATGGTAGTCCTGAACTTGCACTTGCGTTTTTCTCCCGAATGGTTGTGTTGGAGCAAGTAAGTCCTGATCCAGTAACACTTGTTAGTGCTGCTTCTGCTTGTGCACAGTTATCTGATTTTAACCTTGGAAGAAGTGTACATGGATTTATGAAACGAAGGAGTTTTGACACTAAGTCATGTTTGGCCAATTCTATGCTAAATTTATATGGAAAAACTGGTTCCATCAAGAGTGCAACTAATTTGTTCAGGGAAATGATAAATAAGGATATTATATCTTGGAGCTCAATGGTTGCCTGTTATGCTGATAATGGAGCTGAAACCAATGCATTAGATCTTTTCAATGAAATGATAGATAAGAGAATTGAACCCAACAGGGTTACTGTGGTTAGTGCATTGCGAGCTTGCGCTTCCAGTTCAAATTTGGAAGAAGGTATACAGATTCATAAGTTAGCAGTCAATTATGGTTTTGAGTTGGATATCACTGTCTCTACAGCTCTTATGGACATGTACATGAAGTGCTTTTCACCGGAAAATGCAATTGACCTTTTCAAAAGAATGCCCAAGAAGGATGTAGTTTCTTGGGCTGTTTTGTTTAGTGGCTATGCTGAAATTGGAATGGCACAAAAGTCCATGGGGGTTTTCTGCAACATGTTATCTAATGGAACTCGACCTGATGCTATTGCTCTAGTGAAGATTCTTGCTGCTAGTTCAGGATTGGGGATTCTTCAACAAGCTGTATGTCTTCATGCTTTTGTAACTAAAAGTGGATTTGACAATAATGAATTTATTGGAGCGTCACTCATAGAGTTGTATGCAAAATGTAGTAGCATAGATAATGCGAACAAGGTTTTCAAAGGAATGACTCATAAAGATGTTGTTACCTGGAGCTCAATAATTGCAGCTTACGGATTCCATGGGCAAGGAGAAGAGGCTTTGAAATTATTTTATCAGATGGCTAATCATTCAGATGTTAAGCCTAACGATGTAACCTTCGTCTCAATTCTATCTGCCTGTAGTCATGCAGGTTTAATTGAAGAAGGGATAAAGATGTTTCATGTCATGGTGAATGAATACCAATTGATGCCCAATTCAGAGCATTACGGGATAATGGTTGATCTTCTTGGTCGAATGGGAGAGTTGGATAAGGCCTTGGACATGATTAATGACATGCCCATGCAAGCTGGGCCTCATGTATGGGGAGCCTTACTTGGTGCATGTCGTATACATCAAAATATAAAGATGGGGGAGCTTGCAGCTCAGAATCTTTTTCAATTAGACCCTAATCATGCTGGTTATTATATACTCTTATCAAATATATATTGTGCGGACAAGAATTGGCATGATGCTGCAAAACTCAGGGCATTGATAAAGGAGAATAGGTTGAAGAAGATTGTTGGTCAAAGCATTGTTGAGATAAAGAATGAGGTTCACAGTTTCGTAGCTGGTGATAGATTCCGTGGTGAATCTGACCAGATTTATGAAATGCTGAGAAAATTAGATGCAAAAATGAGAGACAAGAAATACAGTTCTAATCTTGGCTGTGTGGAACATTAAATCTGATGGGGAAGTTGTCCCATGGCATAATTAGATGGTTGACCTGCTGGTACTCAGATTAGGGAAGTTATTTGTGGCCAGAAATGAAATACCTTTGCTGGAAGTTTTTCTGCAGTTTGATTGTTTCACTCCGAGCAGCCAATTTGAGAATTAAGTAAATTGGTTGAGAAGGGCTCATTCCTTCTCAGTGGCAGACCAAAACATAGAGTGCAGGTGGATTTGTTCTGATGGTAAACCTTGCTTTGCTTTTATATGATGACTATTTGTCTGTGTATTTATGATTCTTGTTGGGGCAGCTCTACCAAGTTTACATTGCTTGGCCAAGCACATATTATTTGCTTATGAGTCTGGTCTAACATCTAGCTCATAATATCTCTAGGCATCCAGTAGTTAAATTTACTTGTAATATATCCATGCAGTTGTACTTGTCAAGAACTTGATTTGCCATCAAAATCTACTTTTAAAATGTGGAATTCACAGAGCAGTTGCATTGGAATATAGCTGAAATTTTTCATGAGTTTTTTTTTTTTTCAATTTTTGTTTTTGATATCCTTACATTGTAGGTATGGTGCTTTTTTTTTTTCGGCCACTAATGAAAATCTTCCACCAGATGTAATCAAACAACTTGTCAAGGAATTGAAAAATCTTGATGAATCTCCTCTAGGAAAAGAATCAAAGTTGTGCTAAATGATGATTTTTTAACATTGTATGCCAACATTGAAGGCCCAAGTAGGTTGATTTATATGTTTAAAATTTATATTTGAGCATTATTAATGAGCAAAGCTGAACTGGAAATTTGTTCTGCTGGCATTTAAATTATATATGGAGCTGATCTAAGACATTTAATTTGTTGTACCAAAGACAAATTCAGTGTACTGAAAAGACTTCCTTTGCTACTCTGAACTCTCACTAATGCCATGGTATTGCATTTTACAAAGGCTTAAATAACTTTAGTCCCTATAATATACAGTTGTTTTTGTTTTGGTCCTTCTAAAATATTTTGTCTGTTTTGGTCTTTATTAATTTCTTTTTATCAGTTTAGTTTCTAACATCAAGATTCCTGTTAATTGATGATGTGGTTAACAAAGATTGAAAAACATGTCTGATGTTTCTTTAATAACAAAGGCTAAAATGAGATTCTTCCAATATAAGAGGGACTTTATCAAATGTTTATAATTTTATAGGGACTGCAACAGTAGCATTGGAGACTAAAATGAAACAACAAAATTATAGGGATCAAAACAGGAAAAAAATCTAAGGACCAAAATGAAAGCAATCTTATAGGGACAAGTAATTTGTTTAAGCCTTTTACAAATAGGGTGGATTTTATGTTAGACTAGGTGTTTAATTATTTTTTTGGGGTAAAAAAATTAGATGTTCAGTGAAGTCACTTTAGTCTAGTATGACTGTGGGGTCCAGATAGTGTGTAGCTGAATGTGTGTGTGCATGAGCTTTTACACCATTTTGCGTTCTGACACATGAAATTTATCCAGGGAAAGTTTCTAGACCATCACTGCTTCATTGACAGTCTTCTATGGCACAGGACTCATTTAATATATATCGTTTTTTCTTTTTGCACCTTTTGTTTGTTATTTTGACTTCTATGTGCTTATTTTTCCTTCCTGTGAAGAGAAGCACACTATACGTGTAGCATCCTTTTCCTTTGGAACCTCTCATGTGACATAACTAGAATGTCAATGGACAGTTTTTATCTTCTAATAGTTCCTGTTTCTCGTTTGACATGGCATTCATATCATGAGATGACCAAATTTGTCCAGTCATTTGAGTTTAACAAGATCCCCTTGAATATTTTAATAGGAAATAATGCATTCAAAGTATAGCATCGTTCAAGCTCCCAAAAGAGGCTATGTTTTGAGTTTGAATACTGGTTTTATTATTTTTTAACTGAGTGCCACTTCTCCAGGTTAGCAATTGTTTGCCTGGAATTATATATTTTGGTTAGTTTTTGAAACTTGTTAGTCTATATGCTGCTGAATTAATCCTGTACAGGTCCCAGATGAGCTTCTAGGAGAAGCAAAGGCAGAAGCCAAAGCAGCTCTTGAAGATATTGATGCAGATTAATAGATTAGAAATGTTTATTCCAAAGTTGTATTTCATAACTTGTAATTGAGCATTTGGAACATCTATAGGAAATACGAAGGCTTCAGTAGTTGGATATTTTGTTTGCTTGATGATTTAATGCCCTTTTTGATTTCCTGTTTTGGGGGAGAATTGTTTTGAAGTTCTTTAGATGCTGACCTTTATTGATTTTAGGGATGAATTCTATCTATCAAATCCGCATGTGTCACACCATTGAGTTTCTTTCATTCTGCACGTCATTTGTCTGCATTCTTTTTTACTTGCATGGGATTAGAACCATCAAATTTTAATGCATTTTTGCTGTTAAGCGAGTTGTTTTTAGCAATGCTAGGAACACTTTTTGATTTTTGTTTCAACACTTGATTATTACAAAAATTTATATTGGTGTCATTAAAAAATCAAGTGCTTACTCTCTTAGTAGGATTCACATGAAATTTACTCCGTAATAGTGTGTTGGCAAACAATCTGGCACATACAACAGTAAAAAAAACAATCCATTTTTGACATTTTTTGTTGAGGTTTGAAAATTTGAAACATCTATATAATAAGGAGTATGATGAGTTATGAATTGAATCTTTAGTTTTGGAATCAGAAACATCTTTTTAATGAGTTGTATCCTAATATTTTGAACCAAAATCAATATTAGACACTTAAATTATATGACTTACGTTCCTTTAGTTTCAAAACAGTTTGACTTATGAAACATGGAGCTCTCTTTCGTTTTCCTTTGGTATCCAAATTGGCTTTTCTTACTTGTTCATTGCTGCTCTGCGGATGTACCAGTAGGCAAGCGTTTAAGTTCGAAAAAATAAAAATGTACTGTCTATTAATGAAAAAAATGTCTCTAGTGTAGTGTGTAATGTAAAATGCAAGATTTCAGATTTCTTTTTATAATAAAATTTTCTTCAACCTTTGATGGATATATAAATCTTAGGAGAGAGAGAGGAGGGGTGGGAATAATGTTTTCACAGAATCTACAATGATTGTTTGCTAACATGAGAACGAGAATAATCCTTGTTTATTCTTCAATTTCTTTCCTTTTGGAGCTATACAATTTAGAATTTTAGAAAATTAAGTAAAGGCCAAAGTCCACTAAAACTAGTCCTAAATAGGGATAAGAGATATAAAATGTCATACTTCTATTATTAATTTTTTATTTAATAATTAAAAATCTCAAGGGAAGAAATAAAAATAATTTTGTAATATAATTAATAATAAAAATCGGTGGTAACATTAATACTACATTTCACTATATTATTTCATGCCTACGAACATTTGCTACTTAAAATGCTTATTCAATTACTTCTTCTCATTACACGTAGATGTGGTTTTGTTAAATAAGCTAGTTTCTAACTCTTGTTTGGCCAAAATAGAACTCTTTGATTTAAAAAATTTAGTATTGAGATATGATACACATACAACAATTTATACAACATTGCTTTTTGTGTCTATCTTTCTTTATCATATCATTTATTTCATTTCAAACTTCTTTCTCTTTTCTCTCTTCATTGTAAAATTTGTTGTATAAGTATTACTTCTCAATACTATCTTGGTGTGCCACTTGTGATTTTGGGTAGGTTATAATTGGAGAGAATTGCTTATATAAGCAACAAGTTCTTATAGGTTGCTTAACATTCGTGTGTCTATATGTAGGAGAGAGAATATAAGATGTTGAAGAAAAAGACGATATTTGTGAGTTACACAACTTGTAATTAGAGCGCCCATTATAATGAAAATTCATTGGGTTACTTAAAATCAAAGTGATATGTAAAGACCCACTTAGAGAGATAAACCGGGTTGCTTATATGAAGAGCAATAGAGATACTCTAACTAACTATCTTCTAATGATTATTATTTTTTATAAGACAATATGGTCAATGGTGGGCTTAAAAAAAAGGTATTTTAGAATACCTCAAAGACCTATTGGTAACATTGATGCTCAATGCCAATAGGTCACTTGGGAAATCAACATCTTAATAATCACCTTTAAATAATTTATTTTATGACTGTAATGAATAATGGCAGTGTGGTTCAACTAAAGTGATGATTCGGTTCCCTTTCAATCCCACCAGCTTCAATGCTTCGTACAATACAATCCTTTGGATGAGTCGAGCCAAGCCAAGCCCACTGGGTTCGCGTATGAGGAAGAGTCCCTCGCTTTCGAATTTGATTCAGATGAGGCTTCTGCTACTGGAAGTAGTGGTAATCATCCCTTCCTCTTTCTTTTTCTTTTAATTGCTAGCTAGTAAGAAGGGCAATTCCTTCGGTGCCTGGTCTTTTTAACGTGCACCAATGCCCCTTGTGATGTGGACCAATGGAATAAAGACCCCCATCATAACTTGCCATGTCATTTAATTGGGGATTAGAAAGTCAATTTGTATTTTGCTTTTTACGTTTTATTATGTGACTTATGAGTCTCGATATTTGAAATTTCATTTTCTCTACTCTCTTTAGTCTAAAGTACATATCGACGGCGAGATCAACGGAACCGTACGACGGATCTATACAGCCTTATCTCCGAAAGCTTTCCACGCTTTGAGAGGCTTTAGTGAACACTTGTTGAGAGTGAAGGTTCGAGGGGTTGTAACTCCTGCGGACGTTGTTATCTCTCCATGCTATATATTTGTAATATTCCACTTTATCCTTTAATTTATAATTTTTTTTTCTGTTTTTAATCCCTAATTCCAAAATCCTACTCTTTCAAGAGGTCGTGGTGGTGTGGTGTGTCAATTTTCTTTTACCCCAAGTATAGGACGAACTTCAACCTTGGATCCGCCTTATCTTTGAAGTATTGAAGGGTGGAGGGTTTGTAGCTGATACAGACGTGTTTCTATTATAGTCAGTCCATTTCATTTTTTGACTAAGTTGATTGTCATTGTAAGCGGAAACCATTGCAGTCATTTGGTACTTCATTGTATTTGATATTTATGAATTTATTGTCTTTTTTGTCCTTTTCTTGTGTGATTATTTTCAACGTATTTATAATGTTTAGTGTTGTTTCGATTGGTTTTACATATGAGATTGTAATACGTGGTGAAGATTATGTGGCATTGTTTTTGGAAAGTAGTAAGTACAAAAAATGGGGTTTGGATGGCCATGTGGTGTTTGGAATGAAGGTTGCTGTCATTGTTTTCTTATTGCTAGCGTGCAATGAATGATTAGTTCTGCTGTTATTGTTTGATTAATGTGAGATTGCAATGAATGATGAATGTTGCTCGTGTTCTTTGATTAGTGTGAGATTGTATTGAAGGGCCAATGTTATTGCTTTATTAATGATAAATTGCATTAAAGGTTGGAGTCGATTGTTCATTAATAGTTGAGTGAACATATAGCCATTAAATGGTGTACTTTTGGGACCTTTTTTTTTTATGTTTACAATGTTTGAATGTTTTGGTGAATGAGGCATGCCAATTTTCTTTGAATAATGAGCAAGGTTGTGGTGGTTGAACTTCGTTAGAAGTATGTTTATGCAGTGTTAGTCATTCTGTATTTTTGAGTTGTGTGAGTTCTGTTTTTTAGGATGCATTTTGCAAATGATGGCAGTATATGTTACTTTTGTAATTGTAGTAGTGAAATGTATTTTGTGTTTGTGTTTCTAACGTAGATGGATAAGTTCAATGACGAAAAATTTCACAATCTTGATGACAACAACGATGTTAGTTACCCAAAAGTGGACAGATATGATAGTAGTGACAATGAATTTGATGAAGATGTTGAAAATGAGAAAGAGGATGTAAATGTCAATGTTAGAGGGTTTGAACACAAAAACTTTATTGATTTGATAATGGATGACTTTCGCAGGATGGAGTTTTCTACTAAACATGATGCTTACAAATTTTACTTTGCATATGAAAAATGCCATGCTTTTGGAATTAGAAAAGATGACAAAGGTCATGAATGGCACATTAATGTCATAATGCGCCAATATTTGTGCAATAAAGCAGGTTTAAGGGAGAAGAAACACTTGATGAGGGGTGATAGGAAGAAGGATCATAGACCTCTGACTCGCACCAATTGCAAAGCAAAGATCCAAGTGCGTAAAAATCAAAGTACATGTAAATGGAAAGTGGTGTCCTTTGAGGAGAGTCATAACCGTGAATTGTGCGATTCTAATTTTGTTCCCCTAATTCATTCGTATTGTGGGTTATCAAATGCGAACAAAGCTTAGGTGGATTGCTTACATGCACAAGGTGTTAGAACATGCCAAATAATGGGTTTCTTGATGGATCAAAATGGAGGACATGTAGGTCTTGGCTTCAACAAGAAAGACCTTTTGAACCATATTGAGCGGCGTAAGTATTCCAAAATCCAAAATGGGGATGTGTTGGCTGCCTTAAGTTATTTGCAAGGCAAGGCAGATAATGATCCTATGTTTTTTTCAAGGTACTTGTTAACAGATGATGGTCAATTGAAACACCTTTTTTGAGTCGATGGTACAAGTAGGTGTGATTTTCAATGTTTTGGTGATATGGTTGCATTTGATAGCACTTACAAGAAGAACAAGTACAACAAGCCCTTGATAATCTTTTTAGGCAAAAATCATCATGCACAAACTGTGATATTTGGATGTGCTCTTGTTTCTGATGAAAGTACCGAAACATATAAATGGATGTTGGAAGCTTTTTTGGATGCAATGTCCAACAAGTATTTGAAAGCGGTAGTAACAAATGGTGACGGTGCAATGAGGGAGGCAATCAAGCGAGTTTTTCCACATGCATCACACAGACTTTGTGCATGGCACTTGCAAAAAAAATGCATGTGAGAATGCCAAGAATTCAAAATTTTTAGTTGATTTCAAACAAGCAATGTATGGAACTTTTGCACAAGAAAAATTTGAGAAATATTGGAACGAGATGGTTGTTAAGCATAAGCTTGAAGGAAACAATTGGATAGCCCAAACCTATCATAAGAGGTGTATGTGGACCACTGCTTATTTGCGTGATAATTTTTTTGTTGGCATAAGGACTACTTCATTATGTGAGGCAATCAACTCCCATATAAAGTCCTATTTGAGAAGAAAAAATACAATTGTTGAGTTGTATAATTTTAAGCACTCTTTAAGGGATTATATGTACAATGAGTTGATATCATATTTTAATTCATTTTATACAAAATTTGTGTTGACTACTTCTCTTCCAAAGCTTGAGCAGCAGGCGTCAAAGTTGTTTACCCGTGATGTTTTCAAATTAGTAAGGTCGGAGATTGTTACTGCTGGAGCCATGAATGTGATTGATAGAGTTGAAAGCAAGGAGAAGGTAATTTTCTAGGTTGACAAATTTTGTCAACACCGTTGTGAGCATGAAGTTGTAAATGATAAAGATGTGGGTAAATTTGCATGTGATTGTTTCCTTTATGAATCTTTTGGTATTCCATGTAGTCATATTATATGTGCCATGCGTCTTGATCACATTGATTCGTTTCCTACAAGCTTGATATGCAATCGGTGGTTGAAGGATGCAAAGACTTCATTTATGTCATGGTATGAAGTAGACAACAAGGATAATGACATGATGATTACAACCCATTTTAGTGCCTTAGTTGCAGCTTGCAATAGACTTTGTCATATTGCTGCAAAAAAACAAGACAGCTTCCGTGCTATTAGAAATGAGATTTTCAAGCTCACTGATAAGCTACAGAAACAAACAGGTTCCATGCATGTAAATGATAGTAATTATTCAAAGGACATTAGTGAACCATTGGTGGTGACGATTAAAGGTGCTGCAGAGAAGAAAAGTTAAAAAAAAAAAAGAGTTAAAGAAAATGCTCCAACTGCAAGAGAATAGGTTGTTGTGAAAAATTTCTTGAATACATGCTTTAATCTTTAATATGAGAGATCTTTAGGCGGAAGCAAATAATTACAAAAGCATGCATATATCAAGAACAACTCGTTCTTGCTCACATAGGATCTACAACATGCTGGATTACTAAGGATAGGATAAATACCTGGATCCATAATGGGTTCCTGATCTAAGCGTTCTTCACAGAATCTTTGAGACAATTTATCACAAACACGAACAAAGAGAGCCGGTGGCTTTGTGGTTCTTCCTCAACCGAATCTCTTGAGTTCCCAATGGGACCTTAGCCTCTCTTCAGATGGGAAGAAGAGAGTATGAGTTTTCTGTGATTCGGTGTATTGGGGACCATAGCCTTCTTATAGTGTGTTAACCTAATAGGGTTCCCATTATCCCCTAATGGGCCAACACTGACATCTACTCATTTAAGCCCATATCATCTTATTTAAAAAAATCTAATGGGCTCACTTAATTTGACCACATAAAATAAAGCCCACTAATGATAAATAGCTAATATAATTGTCTTATAATATTAGCCCATATTAATTATTGAAATATAAAATTCCAACAATCTCCCACTTGGGCTACATATTGTAACAATTATATCACAATTCTTTAGGCGCGCGTCTGTATGCTATTTATCTTTAAACTTTTACTTTAACAATCTGGTCCATCTTATGCATCAATAATGGAACCACCGCGGCTTTCGTCACTATTGTAAAGTGTGACTAAACCCCAATGACCACCACATCAACACACTTAATGACATAGATCAATATGGATGAGCAGCATGGAAATTACATGTAATGTGATCTTAATCATGCCTATTTCCAACTGGTCCAACTTTAGTCTTTAGTGAGATCAATCCAAAGTCCTTAAGCACAAAAAAAAAAATTAATTTTGTACACAACAAGATACAAACAGGTTGATAAATTCATAATCTTTATTTCTGCAGAAAAATAAAACAACATAAAGTTTGTATCAAATAAACATAGAACATAAAGAAAGACTCCCACTAAACTAAGGCAACCTCAGTGATAACACCCATATGAGCAACATGCTCGTGAAAAACCTTAGGTGTCAAGCCCTTAGTTAATGGATCAGCTAGCATAGAATTCGTCCCTATATGTTCTATTGAAATCTGTTTTTCCTGAACTCTTTCCTTAACTACAAGATACTTAATGTCGGTAAATTTCGACTTCGTAGAACTCCTATTGTTGTTGGAGTAGAGCACTGCTGATTTATTGTCACAATAGATTTTGAGTGACCTCTCAACGGTGTCAATCACGCGTAGGCCTGTGACAAAATTTCGCAGCCATAACCCCTGGTTTGATGCCTCATAACAAGCCACAAACTCTGCTGCCATGGTCGAAGAAGCTACAAGAGTCTGTTTGGTAGACTTCCAAGAAATAACTCCTCCAGCCAACATGTAGATGCAGCCTGATGTGGAGCGTCTGCTGTCGGGGCATCCCGCAAAATCGGAGTCAGAGTACCCAATGATCTCTAAACTGTCAGACTTCCGATAAGTAAGCACGTAGTTTCTTGTTCTCTTCAAATAGCGCATCACGCGCTTCACTGCTTTCCAGTGCTGCATACCAGGATTACTCATATATCTCCCCAGGACTCCTACTATAAATGCTATGTCAGGACGAGTGCAAATTTGAGCATACATCAGACTCCCTACAGCGGAAGCATAAGGAATCTTTTGCA
The DNA here is from genome assembly GCA_004329165.1 of Spatholobus suberectus. NCBI lineage: Eukaryota > Viridiplantae > Streptophyta > Magnoliopsida > Fabales > Fabaceae > Spatholobus > Spatholobus suberectus. The sequence goes on along the minus strand of CM014737.1, from coordinate 21,537,662 downwards.
TCTCTCTCTTTTCAAGATCAATAACGGGGCACTGTTTGAGACTAAACTTGTCTCCTTTAGCAACGGGTGTATCTCCTGGTGTACTATCTTTCATGCCGAATCTATCCAAAACTGTATCAATATAGCTCTTTTGTGATAACCCAAGAATACCTTGAGAACGATCTCTAAGTATTTGGATTCCTAAGACAAAAGAGGCGTCCCCAAGATCTTTCATCTCAAAATTTTTTGTGAAAAATTTCTTGGTTTCATGCAGTAAGCCTATATCATTGCTGGCTAATAGGATGTCATCAACATATAATACCAGAAAGACAAATTTACTCCCACTAAACTTTTGGTATACGCAATCATCAACCAAATTTGCCTCAAAGCCATAGGAGGTAATAACTTGATGAAATTTGTAATACCATTGACGGGAAGCCTGTTTAAGGCCATAGATGGATTTCTTTAGTTTGCACACCATGGACTTTGTATTGCCTAAAACAAAGTTTTCTGGTTGCACCATATAAATTGTTTCATCGATGTTGCCATTTAGAAACGCAGTTTTTACATCCATCTGATGTAGCTCTAAATCAAAATGAGCTACAAGTGCCATTATAGTCCTAAGAGAGTCTTTCGAAGAAACCGGAGAGAAAGTCTCTTTATAATCAATGCCTTCCTTTTGAGTAAACCCTTTGGCAACAAGACGAGCTTTATATCTCTCAACATTACCCTTTGAATCCCTTTTGGTTTTAAATATCCATTTACAACCAATGGGTTTCACACCTTCAGGCAATTTGACGAGATCCCAAACATCATTGTCAGCCATCGATTTCATCTCGTCATTCATGGCATCAATCCACTTTTGAGAGTTAGAACTTCGCATAGCTTGACTAAAGTTTATTGGATCTTCCTCAGTCAAGCCAATGCCATCCTCATGTTCTTGAAGAAATACAATATAATCATCTGAAATTGCACTTCTCCTTTCTCTAGTGGATCTCCTTAGCGGCACTTCTTGAGGTTGTTGAGTTTGAACTATAGGTGGTGGTGCTTGGGGGGGAATCTCAGTGTTGTCTTGTTCTTGAGTGATGTTAGGAATAACATCATTATTAAGTAGTGGATCTGTTTCTTGAACAATGATAGGTGCAAAGACTTGTTCATTGCTAATGACAGGTTCTTCTTGAAAGACAACACTCCTTATGTTTCCTTCCCCTCCAAACTCAACTTCCTCAAGGAATCTTGCATTCCCCGTTTCAAAGAAGGATCTTGTAATGGGATTGTAAAACTTATACCCGCGAGAGCGTTCAGCATAACCAACAAAGTAGCAACTAACTGTTCTTGAGTCTAGCTTACCTTCATGCAGCCTATAAGGCCTTGCTTCAGCTGGACATCCCCAAATTCACATGTGCTTGATGCTGGGCTTTTTCCCAGTCCATAGCTCATAAGGGGTTTTAGCAACTACTTTACTTGGTACCCTGTTGAGGATATAAACTGCGGTCTTTAATGCCTCTCCCCAAAGCGACTCTGGTAGAGAAGAGTGACTAATCATACTCCTTACCATATCCTTAAGAGTCCGGTTTCGTCGTTCTGCAACTCCGTTCATGCTGGGTTTGCCCGGCATAGTGTATTGCGGAACGATTCCACATTCATTGAGGAAAAGTGCGAAGGGCCCTGGACGTTGTTCACCTGATCCGTCATATCTGCCATAGTATTCTCCACCACGGTCAGATTTGACGGCCTTAATATTCTTTCCTAGTTGAAGTTCAACTTCAGCTTTGAAAGACTTGAAAACGTCTAGAGACTGAGACTTCTCATGTATTAAATAAAGGTAATCGTACCTTGAGTAATCGTCTATGAACGTAATAAAGTATCTTTGTCCATTCCATGAATCTATAGGGAAAGGACCACAGATATCCGTATGTATTAGTTCTAAGACATCCTTTGCTCTTTCGGCACCTAAATTCCTTTTGTTTGTTTGTTTACCCTTAATACACTCAACACAGACTTGGAAGTCTGACAGATTTAAGGGTCCAAGAATTTCCTCCGACACAAGCCTCTGAATTCTTTGTTTAGAGATGTGGCCTAAGCGCTTATGCCATAAGGTGGCGGAATTCTCATTTAATTTACGTTTCGTACCACGCGAATCTGTTTGCAATATCTCGTTATAGGAATGCTTAATATCAAGCATATAAAGATTGTCAATTAAAGATCCGTAACCAACAATATTTGAATCATAAGAGAGACTAACTTTATTATTTCCAAATGAACAAGAATAACCAGATTTGTCCAAAATAGAAATAAAAATTAAATTCCGTCTAATAGACGGTGCAACATATGTCTCAACCAAATCCAAATAAAAACCAGTCTTTAAAAGTAATCTAAAAGTTCCTATAGCTTCAACTGCAACTTTATTGCCATCGCCCACATAGATGAATCTTTCAGCATCACTTGGCGGACGGCTCCACAGGCAACCCTGCATAGACATACTTATGTGAGTAGTAGCACCAGAATCTACCCACCAAGTGTCCTTGGGTACAGAAACTAAATTAACTTCAGAACAAACAAAAGTGAGAAGTTTACCCTTCTTTGCACGCCAAGCAGCGTACTTAGAACAGTCCTTCTTCATGTGTCCTGTCTTCTTGCAGAAGAAACAAGTAAATTCCTCATCTTGCTTCTTCAGCTTCTTCTTTTGAGAAGAACTTTCCACAGTTTCCTTATGTTTCTTCCTCTTTTTATTCTGAGAGGTCGAAGCCAAATGAGCACTTTCAGTCTTATCCCTCTGCAGTCTCTCTTCCTCTTGCACACAGTGAGATATAAGCTCATTGAGGGACCATTTGTCCTTCTGAGTGTTATAACTCACTTTGAATTGCCCAAAGTGTGCAGGAAGTGAGATCAAAACCAAGTGCACGAGCAAATCCTCAGAAAGTTCTAACTTTAGTGCCTTGAGTTTTGATGCGAGATTAGACATCTCCATAATGTACTCCCTTATGTTCCCTTTACTTTTATACCTCATAGAGATGAGTTTAGCCAAATGACTACTCGTCTCAGCTTTTTCATTCTTGGCAAAGAATTGCTCTATTGCCTCCAGGAACTTCTTGGCATTCTCGCTCTCAGCAATCGAGCCCCGAAACGCCTCCGGAATGGAGCGTTTGATGATCATGAGGCACATTCGGTTGGACCGATCCCACCTCTCAATTTTTGCCTCATTAGAGTTCTCCAGAGTGGAAGTGGGTCGTTCCGTCCTTAGTGCCAAGTCCAAGTCCATACAGCCGAGAACAATTTCTACGGCCTCTTTCCATGACTTGAAGTTCGTCCCATTCAGCATTGGGATTCCATTAATTTGAGTAGTGAAGTTACAAGCGGTAGCGGTAGCAACTAAAGAGAGAACAATAAACATACAATAACATTAGTGGGCATGTCAAAAGATAATTAATAAGACATGCACTATCAATCTTTATGGCAAATTTAAAGACCCAAACAAGATACCTAGCGCACCATTAATCCTCAATCTTTGGATTGAAAGAACTAATTGCAAGTGGTACTCTCGACGCAATGATCAAACATTGGTGATAAGTCCTGTCAAACAATAGTTGTCTTTGGACACTCCATTGTTCACATGGAAAATCAATCTTTATAATCACCACACATTTACCATCACAGGCATGTAATTATCCGGCCAAACTGTGTCTTCCTTTGGGCCGAGCACAGTTCGCATGAATAATTCCATGCAACATCTATGTAAATTGAATCGAATCAACCTACGCAACAAAGGTTACTTTGGCAACATGTTGTTTCAATTAATCCAACCAAAATTACTAGACAATAATAAAATATGGGAAGGGTCTAAATTTGTCGAAATAATGAATAAGCGTTGACGTCAATTTTAATTCCATATTTTCTAAATACATCAACAACATACTAGTAAATTGAACAATTTAGAAAATACAATATATCATATATATATAAATACATATTTCTTTACGAGAATATCAAAAAAATTGACGTCAATCTTACTATTTATAAAATAAATCTCTTCATGATCAATATATATATAAAATATCCTAATACCACAAATAAATGAAATCATTTATTCCATTGCCTTAACAGTGATTCACAAATACCAAGAAACTTTTATCAATATATATGCATTATAATTAGATATCAATGTCAAGATTCCAAAAGATATGTAATCAAAATGCAAATCATTGATTTTAAATCAATATACATTAATCTAATTGATTTATGGGTTTTAAATATTTATAGGATTGAAAACAATATCCATAATGTATATTACTGAAATCAATATACACAACATTATGATAAAATCACAAATTATTAACGTCCTTATCACAAAAAAAGAATGCCATTAGCATATATCAAATTCGTAAACAGTAAAGAACCATACCTTTTATATATATATATATATATATATATATATATATATATATATATATATATATAAATACTTCACAGCAACTGGATCCATAATTATATATGAATATCATATATATTAATATAAAAGGAATATAATATATATTAACATGCTAATATATACGAAAAGTAAATCACTTCAGCGTCAATTTCACCTTCTTTTTTTTTTTCGAAATCCTGGATTGTATAAATATATATTATAAATCATATATATTATCTTTTGAAATCATATTATTGCTTTAAGCAATTTGCCTTGTACAGCAATTTTGCTTTCGAAATCGTAATATGAACAAAAACATATTATTGTTACAGTATTGCTACTGTTTTAAATTGAAACAATAATACCCATTCAAAAAAAAAAAATAGGAATTATTCAAATCATCAAAGATTAATCCTAATAACCCAACATAGAAGACCGCTCTGATACCACTTGTTGTGAAAAATTTCTTGAATACATGCTTTAATCTTTAATATGAGAGATCTTTAGGCGGAAGCAAATAATTACAAAAGCATGCATATATCAAGAACAACTCGTTCTTGCTCACATAGGATCTACAACATGTTGGATTACTAAGGATAGGATAAATACCTGGATCCATAATGGGTTCCTGATCTAAGCGTTCTTCACAGAATCTTTGAGACAATTTATCACGAACACGAACAAAGAGAGCCGGTGGCTTTGTGGTTCTTCCTCAACCGAATCTCTTGAGTTCCCAATGGGACCTTAGCCTCTCTTCAGATGGGAAGAAGAGAGTATGAGTTTTCTGTGATTCGGTGTATTGGGGACCACAGCCTTCTTATAGTGTGTTAACCTAATAGGGTTCCCATTATCCCCTAATGGGCCAACACTGACATCTGCTCATTTAAGCCCATATCATCTTATTTAAAAAAATCTAATGGGCTCACTTAATTTGACCACATAAAATAAAGCCCACTAATGATAAATAGCTAATATAATTGTCTTATAATATTAGCCCATATTAATTATTGAAATATAAAATTCCAACATAGGTCACTACTTGTCTTGCACTTCTATCCACAGATGGTGATTATACTGTTAATAATGGTTCGTGTGGTACAAAACCCAACGATGAGCAATTTAGCATAAGTTTTTCATTATATACATTAAGTTTAACCTTAAATAATAATGTGAAATGGGACCTTTTTTTTTTATATTAATGTTTTGTAGGGTAAAGAAGCGATGTCATCAGATGAAAGCCATGGGGTGGACACGACGCAAGGCATGCAGAAAACTGAAAATGCTTCGAAGGTAATACAAACATATATGTTCGTATATGGTTCTTTTTTTTTTATTTTATATTTTTTATCGTTGTTTTATTTTATTTTTCTTGCATTTTTTGGTGTTGTTGACATTTAACTAGAAATGAAGATTGGAAATTGAGATGTCTGGAACATTTAAGGGTAAGAGACATGGGTGTTATACGGTGAAGTTAGCACATGATAAGTCTGTAAGTTGATTGTGCTATTTAAGGTTGTGTTTGGTTTAAGGGAGAGGTGGAGAAATTATTGAAGTTTGTGCAAATTTTTCTTGTTTGTTACAAGAGAAATAAGTGAGAAATTTTGTACTACAAGAATGGGTCTCACTACTTATTTTAATTCTATTTCTCACTTATTTTCATTCATTTCTCTATCTCTCTCCTATTTCTTATTTATTTCTGATTTATTTCTCTCTTACCAAACAACTTAAAATTTCAAATTATTTCTTATCTATTTTTCACCTTCTAACTTATTTCTCACATATTTCTTTTCTATCTATTTCTCTCATTTCTACCAAACAAAAGCTAAATGTTAAATCTATGACAATGGAGGACTGGATATGACTAATAGCCACTACTTTTTTGGAAATTAAAAGGTAAAATTGGTTTTTCCTCTGACCAAAATTACTTATCTCATCGTTTGACTAATGAATCTATAAGTATACATGTAATGATAAGCTAAAATAATTGCTGAAGGATAAGTGATCCTAAATGACTATTTACATTTATCCCCCACTATCATTTTTCATATAGGTGTTCAAACCAACGAGTGAGACTAAAGAAGCTAATCATGGAATGACTCATACCGAAAGTGATCGTAGATAGGGGTGTTACCATTAGTAGACAATGCTGCAATGAATACTTGTGCACTGCAAGGCACGTCTCAGCATCCTATATATGGACTTGTTCCTATGTACAACCAAATTCCCCAAGTAATATTATTCTTAACGGCAAATTCAGTTCATATGCCACCGGTTAGTATGTTTATAAATTTAATACTAGATCATATGATTGAACCTTTCCATATTTAATTTTAGCGATTAAATTTTATTTTATTAGAATTATAGTACCGTGAATAACTTATATGGTGGTCCATGGTATGAGTTACTCCAAAACGTGATGAAAGTTGCAGGAAGTTCTATTTACCTTGTACTTATATGGTATATAATTTGATAAACCTGTTACTAACTAAATTGGCATACCATAAATATAGGCAGAAAACCTAATTGAATGGCACAGACGGATGGAAACTTCAAAGTTATGTGATGTAGGCATTGCTTTACTGTTGTAAGATGAAATTGATTTGTGTTTATTGGTTAGTGGTGGTTGTAATCTTAGTGGGTAGACCTTGGACAGATTCTCGATTGAAATATTTTCAATTCGTTACACATTTTAAAGTTGTCCTCAACTTGACCGTCTGTTGTTGTGAAAGTTAAGGGTGTGCAATGTAAACTGATGTGTGACATCATTCATAATTTTGGTGCTATGTTGTTTTTTTCAATCTTATATTTACATAATTGTAAGGATTTGATACACCAAAACCTTTGACACCGAACAAAATATAATAATAATAATAAATATAGTAAATTACATAATTGTTTGAGTAGTTAACATATATGTTATCTACAGGAAATATTAACTGTGTGAATGAAAATGTTAGATAATGTTAATGTGTAAGAAAATATATATAAAAAAATGATGTGTTTTATTTTCGTCAATTAAATAAATTTACTTAAATATGTTATTTTCTGATGGAATAAAATTTGGGGCATGGATCCTCTCCCGTTGACAAAAAAGTAGAGTGTGCAGTTTTTAATGTCAACTGTTGAATGCATGATATTTAATTTTTTTATATATTAAATTTATTAAATATTTAAATTAATCAAAGGTTAAGACTGCATCCAGTTTTTACATAATTGGAAAGGTTCTTTTTCTATAAAATTTGTAGTTTGTTTTTACTTTATACGATAGAAGTGACATATAGTCTAACTATTTAAAGTGTTTAATAAAAACAAATAAATTATATTACCACAATGAATAAGACAAATATGTTTAGACGGTCACACAGCTCGTGTAATATTAAATGAAAAATTCTATTAAAAAGAAGCCAAAAAAATGTACACGCCTAGGGGTTATATGTTTTAGATACAAGTGATTTGATATTGATTTCAATTTACAAGACAATAACTTTCTTATTTGTTATATTTATTAGATTTCATTATTTATTATTGAATATACTATTTAATGCTTACATAATTCGATGCACTCATAAATATACTAATGTTGAAATTATTAATGACTCATAAATTTGTTAATGATAAAAATATAAGTTTAATATGTTATATGATTTGAAATATAATAAAGTAATTTTATTTAAAAAATGAACTTTTAAATGCATTGTAAGTTATTTATATTAACTTCAAATTTCATTATTTATTATAAACCATTTTTGCTTCTACTATATTAAGATTTTCCTTTCTCATTATTTAATTGAATGATAAGAAAAATTAAAATCTTCTTAATTTCAAATAGTTTATTGATTAACTTTATTTAAAGATTTCAAAACAAAAAAATGTAAACATTAAAAAAATGTAATAGCCACTAATAATATGGTCATATTCTGTTTGCGAGGTAATAGGTTTAAAGTGTAAATGGGAAGTTCATAATACGGTACACCCATCAATTGGCCCTTTAGAAAAATGTACGTCCTGTTATTTTTTTTTATTAGTTTCATTTTTTAATTTTTTAAATAGTTAAATAGTAAACGTTTTCAACGCGGGGACTATTGAAGAGTGCAGTGACGCATTGACTGCGTACATACAGGAACTGGAAGGTCACGTCGTCAGTCATCAATAGTTGGATTGTTTTCAAATATTTAAAAATGTAATGATGACAATTGGGTCTCTCAACAATCAAGTCCAAATTAAGTAAAAAAAATTTATAACAATTTTTTATGAGCAATTAATTAGTCTAATGATTGTACAATAGCAGTTAATGTTGTTTGTTTATAGTTCTAAAGAACATATATTTAATATTAAAAACAATCAGTTAACTTTTCCATATTATTTGATTGAACCATCATCGAGTTAACTTCATAAACAATGGCCAAATCATCACTTCACCTGAGGAGGGAGCAACATTCATCAGTGACAACTCAAAGTTAGTTCGTGTTCAAATAGGGCTTACACTACAATAGTTGAAGCAGACCGTTGAGGCTAAGATAGGAGGCAATAACCCAATACCAGTGACAAACTTTCACTGCAGATGTCTTGTTTCTGTTGTGGGTGATCATGTTCAATACAGATCGTGGAAACTGGATGACGATGAAGACGTACAAACGATGTTCTCCATATTTAATGGACACCCTCATTTGAGTTGCATTGAGTTGTACGCAACTCTTGACGATAACCATGGACGGTCATCTACCCAACCACAACCCATGACTAACGACAATCTAAACGCACATATCATGGATGAGATTATGGATGAAGAAAAAAGGGTACAACGATGTTCCTTGGTGCTACACTTTTTACAGAAGCGTCAACTTTGAAGAATGGGCACAGCTGAATCTATCTCCAACCCAAAACTCGAGATAGATTGTTATGATGGGGTTATTTGGTTAATTATGTTATGTGATTCCAAAAAATGTCTTTCGTTTGTAATATGTGTCCTTCATTTTGAGTTCATGTTTTAGCAGTGTTTCATGTTATTTGTGAAAAAAAAATGTAATCTGTTCATTAGAAGTTAGTACAACGTCCCTCTTCTATTTTTGTCAAGATTGGGTTGAATTTATTTATGCTTTGATCCCTTGTATTTATTTTGTAAAATTTAAAGTCTTCGTTATATTTTTAAGAGTTTAACATTTTTTTGGTCCTTATAAATAAAGAAAAGTTCATTTTTAGTCCCTCTTTTCATAATCGTCGACTATTCGTTCTCCATTTTTAAAAATGTGTCACGTTAAACCTTTAGTCACTAACTCTGTTAATGTAGTTAATGGTGATGTCACATAAGTACTATACATGTGAAAATTTTGAATGATGTGGACTGCCACATGGCAAGTAATATTTTTTTGTCCCTAGAAGATTTTAAAGGTTTGATTTTAGTATTTACAAAATTTAAAGTTTGATTTTAGTCCCTATAAAATTTAAGGTTTGATTTTAGTCCTCACAAAATTCAAAAAATTGGTTTTAGTCTCCACAAAATTCAAAAGTTTGATTTTAACTCTCCATAAAATTCAAACTTTGATTTTTGTCTCCATAAAATTGATTTTTAATCCTTATAAAATTGAAGTTTGATTTTTGTCCTTAATTCAAAGTTTCATTCACTGACACTTTGAACTCACCACCAACATTACACAATATCATTTAAACCACTATTATGGATTAACACCCTTTAATACATAACAAAAGATCCAACAATTGGAGTTCTAATTCAATAAAATATGCAAAACTCAATTACTAAAGAAATATGAGACCAAGCATTGCAATGTTGTTAGTTACTAAAGAGTGTTAGAGGGATTACATTAGAGGTTTTAATGCCCAATTTGAATTTAGGTTATTCGTTTGTTGTTATATAAGGCCACATGATTCCTCTTCGACCTTTGATGTTAATCCCTGATAATAGTTTGAACCAAGGTTTCTAAAACTATTAAGGTTGAGATAGGTTTATATTTTTTCCTACTCAACCCAAACTTTGTTAGGATCATTTACGTGAACCAAATCGAACTTAATCAAAACCTGAAAATATATAGGACTAGACTAGGTAAATCTAATTTGTTAACATAATATATCAACTATTAATATTATGTACAGTTGAATTGTATAATAAAAAAGGTTTTATACGATAAATAATATGATTATAAATATAATATGATTTTATAGAAAATATTAATTATTAATTTGAAAAGTTTTATTATTAATACATAATTGTTAAAAAAATTACTTTTTAAAATAATATAGGACATCGGGTAAGGATGATCTGAAACATCCTTAACTTGTCCCAAAAAAATCATCACATCTAATTTTTAAAACTCGATCCCGTCAAAATCAATCTCAGGTCTGAGCTAGGTTAGTGGGACGAGATAGGTCATGCGTACCCTTAATTATTAGTTAAAATTCATTGAAAATTACAATTTTTTTATTATTAGGTTAATGAGACACTCGTTCACATTGAACATAACCCATGTTTATTTAATCATTTATTTAGTTATTTTAATTTACAAGTTAATGAGAATACGGGAAAAAATTTCGCATTTCATATCATATGCGATTGTCATACAAACTTTTAAAATTGATAAATCGTAAGTAAAACAGAATTTGGAAATAGAAGTAGAAGATAAGAAAATAATGCATATCATATCATCATGAGTCAGAATCGAGTACATAGGTGTCTGAATACATTTGAGTTAAATACAACAGAGTCTGAACTGTAATATATTTGAAGTCATAAGTACAGGAAATAAAAAAGGTACATAAAGAGACATCGACCCTTTCCCACCTACGTACATCAAAAAAATAAAATCCTAAGCCAGAGCAGTGTCTACAAATCTACTCCTAGTCCCTGTATACAAAAAGAAGAAAAGAAACCGAGTCCCCACTATCATTCCTTATCGATCCATGTCGTCTCAGAGTCATCAGAATCTGAGTGGTGGACCTGTCCATTAGGCAACCCCTGAGGGGACTTAGTGTTGGATGGTGCTGACAAAGGTAAGGAGTGTCGTCCGTTGGCCATGCCCACCAGATATTCCACCATGGGGGAACCTTCAGGGGACTCAGCCAACACGACCTCCATAGGAGATCCCACAGGGTCCTCAAGTATAGGCTGTGCATCATGAGGTGGATAGGTAGTTGCTCGGCGGGTGGCGCGAAGTCTAGGTAAGGAGCCATAAAAGGTATGGCCGGATCCTCAGGTGGCGACGGCGGTGTGAGGGGACGTACTCAAAATGTGGCGAAGGGGAGGATGAAACAAATATGAGGATGACCTAAGACATGAGAGGCATGTGCACTCCCAGGATGGGGGACAGAAAGGTAATGGTGATGAGACCTCTATACGTCAAGTAGTCCTGTCTCCTCATCGTAGATCCACGCCCCTGCATCATCTAATCAATGTGCATGTTGAAGAGGATAGGAAAAATCGCCATCTTCACGTATTGACCACGTGCAGTCATGCATAACAAAAAATAAAGATAGAGGAGTAAGGCGATTTTGTTCTCAAAATCACTTTCATATAGAGGGTAGGGTATCCTATCGTCATATATAGATAAAACACAGCTAACAACAAAGAAAAAGGGGGGACCTAGGGTTTGGCTAAGTTATAACAACTACCCTTGACATTGTATAGATCCATACTCTCAACATGGTTCTCAACAGAACTGGAAAGTGACTGGGAGTACATATACCTCTCTCAACATGGTACAATCCTCATTATCATCAAGGAACAGAGCAACAGCTCAGGACATTCACCGTCCACATAGAGGTATACTCTTGCAACAATCCTATAATGCTGAGCAGTCGTCGGGATTGTCAAGCTTGGTTAGGCGAATATCCTGACTCGAGAGCGCTACCTTGGTCATTAAGACCTTCACCACTCAACGCCTTACCCCTAAGACCTCCGCAAGTGGTCCCTACCTTTCATTCCTCAGCTTACCAACTGTAACTTCCCATGCAGGGTACCATGCCCTGGCATGTCCCTTGCATCATACTACCTTGTGATTCCACTACTATCCTTTCTTGACCTTCTTAATTTGAATAGAGGTTTCTCTAATCTCAACACACCTGAGTACCAGCACAGTCTCTCCTCTACATCTCTGCCTCTTAATGTAGAGGTCCTTATTGTGGTATAATATAGGGGGATTCTAAGTATATAATTGAGAAAGCAAAACAATAAATAAGACACTAGAAGATTAGTATTGATTTGTCTCCATTATCTTAAGTGCATAAATTAAAGATTAAGCTTACTTAGGAGGCCCTAAATTAGCTAATAGTGATTTGATTTAATCATTTAAATCCTTAATTAGGAACTTAGGTGTTTAGTGAAAAGTTCAACTTAATTAATTAATACTTAGTGTATGGCTATCCGTATGTCTTATGTACCGAATTACCTAACAATATTAGATGCCACCATTAACCTATTTTAACAAAGTTAATTAGTAGTAGTTAATCATGATTCGAAAAGATTTAGTAAAACAAATTACTTATTTTATGATAGCAAAATAAGATTTTATATTTTAATTAAGGAGAAGTCCTCTTAAATTGTATAAAAACAAAGAAGATTTATTTCTTTAAAGGAAATTTTGTTTAACTTTAAATAAAAAGGTTCATTTTAGGTCCTAAGTATTTAGAAAAATGAGAATTTGGTAACTAGAAGCATGTTCTTTAATTTTAGTTCCAAAACCAGACCTCTAGAGAGCACAGTTTTTAAGTCAATTTTGAAATTCAATTTGAATGGTTAAATGATTTTATTTGTCATGATCTATAGCTTTTTGGAAATATGTTTCTTTCTATTTTCTAAATCATCAAAGATCATCCCAAACAAAAATCTATAAAAATATATATGAAAATAACAAGATAGAGAGGTCAAAAGGCCCTTACTGAAGAACTAATAGCACTTCCTTGCTATTTTTGTATCCAACTTCAATTTTTTTGCAACCAAGAACATTATTTTCAGAAATTAAATTAAAAACCATTTTCAACAAGTCCAAGAACCCCAAAAACTAAGGTCTAGCCGATTTATAGTGATTTTTCAAAGTACGCTATAGAAAAAAATGTTTTGGGTTAAAAATAGCGCGTGTCATTTGAATTGTAAAATTTGGTAAAAATAGTAAACGATGACTAATATAGCAAACCATATATTCCCATAAATCTTAGTAAATATACTTTCTAATCATTTAAGGCTCGTTCATAAACTCATAGTAAAAAGTTTGACAATCATTTTTAAGTGTACTCTGTCCATTACTATCTTTAGAAAAGTAGCTTCAAATTTTAAAAAGTGTATCTTCATTGTTTCTTAACTTTTTTGAACTATTCTTGTACCCATTTCGAAGAAAATTTTGTCTAATTTTTTTAAAAATAAGGCTTCTAAAAATATTGAGTGTAGCTTTAGATATTGCGAAAATAGTGATGGGTGTTCAGACAAAAATCGAAAGTAGCTCAGCTAGAACTTAGATACCTCAACAAAAGTCACTCTTTTTACTAAGTTATGGACTTTAAATAATTAAAACAAAATTTTGGGGCTATAAGGTATGTCAAAAGCTAAATGATCATCTTTGACTTCATCAAAACCATGGCTCATTAGGAAATAAGAGATGCCAAAACTTAGGGTTAACTTGAAATCTGGTTCAGTTTTATGAGTTTATTGATGTTTTAGGGTCCTTGGTAGTGGCTAAAGTTCCAATCTTGTTTTAAGAAAGTGACCATTTTTATGAGTACTCTTTGGAAGGACTAGATCAAGGGTTCAAGAGTGTTTAAATGTCATAAAAGTCTTTTCTTTTTCTGTTTATTATCAAGTTGAGGGGAGTTTACAATCTTAAGACTTTGGTTTAGGGGTTTTAGGATTCTTCAACCAAACTTTTATCATCTTAGGATAATGTAACCATATAAATCAACATTAAGATGTTAATAGAAAATTTTAAACAAATACTTCTAGCCGTAAAATAAAAAGGAGCAGCAAATAACAAAGTAAACAACCACACAAGTGAAGTTATCAGCAAGAGAAAAAAGAATAGAAGTAGCAAAACAACAACATGCTAAGGGTTTGGGGGAAAAATCCACCCACAAATCATCTACATGAAAGCAATAAACTTAAGAACACCCCACTCCCCCCATATACCTCAAGTGTTGGTTAGAGAAGAGGAGGAATAAGAGTGCTTGAAGCTCCCAACAAAGTGATGGTGGTGGAGGGTGGTCTCGGAGGAGGTTTGAAGGAGGAGAGAATGGAGCTTTGTGTGTTAAGTTTATTTTTTGAAGTGGAGGTAAGGAAAGGGGGAGAGCTGTAGTCTAGCTTTGGGGCAGAAAAGGGATGAAGAAGCTATCCACAAGTAGGCTTTTCATAGAAGAAGCTAGGTGGTCTAAAAAAGGTAAAAAGGTAAGTCTACTTTTTCTCTCTTTTCTTTTCTTTTTAGGTTTATCCTTTTATGACATGTGAAGAAATTAGGGGGGTGGGTTTGAAGAGTATTGGTGGTCGTTTGCGCTTCGTTTTCTCTGCAGACGAATTGACCTATTCTGACAAAAACATCTTAAACTTTGTAAATTTGATTTTTATAGCAATAGAATGAATTTTTCTTTGGAACTTTGTGAGAACCTTAATTATTGATTAAAAATAATTTTCAAAATTTAAAATTAATTTTTAATAATTAAATTCAAACTTTTAAGCATTTATTTGGTATTTTTGAGTTAAAAATTCATAAGAGTTTCATTTTAACTCAGAAAATTCAAATTTTTTTATGAAAATTATAAAATTAAATATCTAACCCAAAAATGAATTGATAATTTTGTCTCTTCTATATGTTAAGCCTGTACCGGCTATAGTTCTAGTAGTCAATGAAGGATAGTTTGGTCATTTTCCACAGGAATCTCATAAAATTCCCAGAAATTTTTCAAAATTATATTTTAATATATATGACATATCTCTAAGTTCAAAATGACAATTCACAGTCATTTAGATCTTTTCCATATGTTAGCCCTCCATGTAGAGGAATTAAAATTAACTGTCAGTTTCTTATAATTCCCTAGTAATTTCACAGATATTATGAATTAAACATATGTCTAAAATAAGGGTGTTATAGTTAAAATTTATTGGAAACAAACTCTTTATTATTGATCGTACCAGTTTGGTAATTGGTTCCAATTGAATTAATAATGTGATTTGAACAACACTATATGATTATGTTCATAAATAAATGTAAAAGTGTATGAAGAAGATATTAGATATTTGAAAAAAAATGACTACAATAAAATAACAAATTAAGGACTAAAATCAAACTTTGAATTTTATGAGGATTAAAATCAAAGTCTTAATTTTATGAGGACTAAAATCAAACTTATAAATATTATAGGGACTAAAATCAAACTTTTAATTTTATAAGGACTAAAATCATACTTTAAATTTTATAGGGACTAAAACTAGAGTTTAAAAATTTTCTAGGGACCAAAAAAAAAAAACACTTCCCACATGGCAACAATATGGACACCATGTGGTAGCCACGTCATCCAAAATGTCCATGTGTACAGTGTTGACGTGGCATCACCGTTAACTACATTAACGGAGTTAGTAACTGAAGGTTTAACGTGACACATTTTTAAAAATGAAGGACGAAAACTCGACGATTTTGATAAGAGGGACTAAAGACAAACTTTTTTTATATTTATAAGGATAAAAAAGATATTTAATCCTATTTTTAAAATATGAAAATTACTTGTATAATGTTAGAATAAAGATTTATTCTGGTCAACAACAAAGTGTTTTAATTTAAGGGATAATACATCACTATGTCTCCTAATTTTTTGGGTTTTTTTAAATAGGTCCCTACATTATAAAAATTTGTAATTGAGTCATTAATCTTCTAAATTTTTTTAATTGGGTCCCTAGGGAGCTACAAATGTGTTATCCTTTAAATTAATGAGACAATGTGTTGATTGACTATTTTGGGGTTGTTTTACAGAAGTTTTATCTAAATGAGATTATGTTTAAATTTAAAACTCTTTACTTTGTTTGATTGCGGGAAAGAAAGATGGTTAAAAGAAATGAGAGGAAATAAGGTGACCATAAGAGAAAAATGATAGAAAGTGAGTTGAAAATTTAATTGTATGGTCGAACACAAAAGATAATAAAAGACTAAATGGAAAGAAAAATGCGTATGTTAAAAAAATTTAAAAATACAATATCCTTTAGTAAAGAAGACATAAAACAAAGACATTTAAATATAACAAAATATATAATGAATTAAAGTTTAAGTTAAATTTAGGGGTAATACATGTCTATATCCCTGAATTTTTAACTTGTCTTAAAAAGGTATCTAAACTATGAAAAAATGTATTTGAATCTCTAATCTATTCTTATTTTTTGTAGTTAGGTGTCTGGACTTTACAAATCATTAACTTTGACAGAATATTCTTTATTCCCTTTAACCCTAGGGACCTAATTAAAAATATTGAAAAATATTAACCACTTAATTACAATTTTTTATAGTTTGGGGACCAATTTAAAAAAAACTCAAAAAGTTTAGGGACCTGCGAATGTATTATCCCCCAATAAAACTTATTAATGAGAGACATGTTTTGTAATTTGCGCGCCCTACAAATCTGCTTCGAAGATAACCTATGTCATACAATCTAAATGAACGAATGAGTCATCGTATACAAAATTCCATATATGTAGAACATAAAGATAACACAAGAAGGGGGGGGGGGGGGGGGGGGGTTAAATTGTATTATCTCTAAAACTCTAAAATTTCATTAACTACGTATCGTTTGAAGTAAGATAAAAAAGATTCTCAAAAACGTTTTGAAGACAGACGAAAGCTGAAAGACAAACTGAAAAGCACACAGAATATATATTGGTTTGTCTCACCCCAAAAACTATGTCCAGTTCTTGGCAACAACCAAGTTCCACTAACTTTTTCAAGTTACAAGTATTCTTTCCACAGGGGATGGCAATTCGACCCGACCCGATGGGTACCTGCAAAAAAATCCGCATGGTAGGGTATACCTGCGCAATGGGGATGGGGGGCGGGATTTACCCGCAAAATATAATGTGGATGGGTGCGGGTTATGGGTACTATAGTACCCACCACGCCCCAACCCGCACCATACACACAAATATATATCTATAGATATATATATATATAAGATATAATATCATATAATATACTAAAAAAAATAATAAGTTAGTGAGTAATTAAAGAGTAAAAATCTTGATTCATTAAAAAAAAAAAAGATATTGCAAGAAATAACAAAATAAGAGTTTAATGTATATGCATTGTTATTTTGGTAATTTGTTTACATATGTGTAACTAAAAGTCACTATACTGTTGGCAGTCATATGAATAAATGGAGATATGATGAAATAATTAAATTTTATTAAACGGCTCTGTAAAATGTTTTGCCACTACAATTGTTAATAGAAATTAAATATCAAAAATAATTTATACTCCTTTAAAAATAAATTATATGAAAAGATTATATTCTTTTCAAATGTACACATGCTTCTAAATATTATTGAAATACTTGTAATTATTCTTATCGTTAAATGTAGATTTTTTAAAAGTAAGATTATTCAAATTTTATTAGTTAATAACTATGTTAAAGGATGGATTAAATGAATTTTCCTTTATATATTGAAAGTGAAATATTAAAAAAACTTAATTATAAAAATTTGATCAATACTTTCATAATTGCTACAAAAATAAATGAGATTTGTCAAACTGTATTAAATTAAATTTTGAATTTCGCCTAAGGCTACAAATTTTTTTTTCATGGCACTACACTTAAGTAAAGTGCGGGTAGTGGGTACGGGTATGGGTATATAGGTACCCAGCGGGTACGGGGATGGGGATTAAAGTTGCTACCCGCGCGGGTATGGGGGCGGGTACGGGGATTTTTTTCAAACGCGGGTATGGGGACGGGTACCATAGTACCCTACCCAGACCCTACCCATTGCCATCCCTACTTTCCACAAACCTCTTCAGGCTCAATCCAAGTAGTCTTTCACTTGCCTCTCCAAGGAAACACCCAAGTATTCTTTGAATCAAAGCCTCTTCAAGCTTCCACCAATCTTGTTAAGAAAAGGTTTACGCGTGAGTTACATCACTGGGTTTAACGTCTTAACAGACGAATATACAATGAAGTATAAAAAGGATTTTACAAACAGAGTTTACACAAGCTTTTTCTTTTAAAGAAATTTATGATCAGCAGCAACAATAACAACAATGACAACAACAACAACAACATTCAAAAGAGGCCTCTTCTTCTATTTATGAGCTTCAGAAAGAAATCAATTGAGTGCTTTGCAGAAGACGACCTTCGTTGGATGAAAAAAGTCGTTGGAGCATTAAATGCAGCATTTATTGCCTTTCACCAACTTATCATATGATAAGATAAAGTAGTCTGCTTATCTTTTCTCTTCTTGTATACAATCTTGTAGCAGTTGTCATGTCCATTTTCTCGTTTTGACATACGCACATATATTCCTTCTTTTTCCCTGACTATCTTCGAGAGTAGGTATGTAGGCTTTATATGTTTCAAGATAGCTTACGCTCTGATTGATGCGCAGATCATTTTAGAACGTTATCGTTTGTAAGATTTGTTAGTTACGAAGTTTATCTAATCAAAAGATAAGACGATATCCATTTTAAAAACATCAGATGATTGTATACGAACATATGATCAGACGATTATGTAAGGACATATATAATTTTAACTGTTTGTTATTATCAAAATATTTGAGGGTTATAAATTCGTCCTTTGTCTTAACAATATATATGTAGCAAATAATATAGTAAAGATTAATTGGCTTTCAAGGATAGAGCTGTGTTTTTAGTAAAGTTGTCAAAATAGGTCGCTAGGCTAGCACTGATCTGATAGCCCAAGGTTTGAAAAGCATGCCAGGTCACCCTAGTTTCAATATAGGCCACAAATTTCTTTGGCCTATCTAGCCCTAAGGGTGTTCATAAATTGATCCAATCTAATAAAAACTGAAAAAACCAATCCAAAAACCCCAACCAAATAAACTGAAAACTAAAAACTAAAAAAATTGATAATTTTTATTGGATTGGATTGAATTCGGATTTGATTTTGAAAACCGATCCAATTCACTCCAAACCGAACTTATACATATGTATATGTTTTTATTTATAAATTTATAATATCACTCATGTTTACAATTTTATTTTCTTATATTATGTAAAACTATCACGTGACTTATACTTATTTATGATTAATATATTTAATGAAGTATGCTTTTTTTAGTAATTATTTGAGTAAAGGTATATAAATGTAATTTTTAAGTTGTGAAAATTTATTTTTAATAGTTTATATTTGAAGAGTTATACTACTATTACCTATATAATGACTTATAAGTGAAATATTTGATATTTTTTATTATGTTTATTTTATATCTTAATATTTATTTAATACTTTCTCCAAAGAAAAATAAAAATAAGATTAAAATCAAAAATCGATCCAATGCAAACTAGCTTTAGATTATATTAGATCAGATTTAAATTTTGGAACTAAACCAATTAGATGATAAACTAAGAAAACCGAAATGATTGGATCGAATGTATTTATGTATTTTATATAAAAAAATTAAAAGAATATTGGGACAAACAGACTTGATAACTTTCTGGCCAACAATTTTATAGCTTTGTTTAACCGTTTCGCTCATCAAGCTAGTCCAATTTAGCCATGTTCTTTTTGGGCCTCAAAATAAATAGCCCAATCTAGTCTGCCCTGGCCTAATAAGCCATTGGGTCAAGTAAAATAGTATCGATACCTTTCCTTTTTTAAAAATTTTCTATATCAAAGTTATTTAAGAAAATATTATTCTTACATAAAAAAATTTGGTTATTGGCACAAAATTTTCATATTAAATAATTTTTTCAGTTTTTTTTTAAGTAGTTCCATAATCTTTTCCAATTTTGTAATTAGGTGCCTGAGTGTAATTTAATAGTTTGTAAACGAACCATTAACCCCAAGGACCTTATTACATAAATTGGAAAATATTATGGAGTTGATTAAAATTTTTATAGTTTAGGAAACTATTTAAAAAAAGCCAAAAAGCTTATGGGCAGTATAAATTAGTTTATTCTTAATTGTTATTAAAACCTTGTTTTTAGAGTAACATTTTTAATGGGTTAAATATGTTTTTGGTTCTCCAAAAATATGCCAGAATTGGTTTTAGTCCCTAAGAAATTTTTTCCTTGAATAAAGTTGGCTTAATTATGTTTTTAGTCCCTCAAATTAAAAATTAATCTTTTTAGTCCCTCAAATTTTAAAAATTCCTATTTTGGTCCTTTTGCTCAAATGCAGTTAGTGAATCTGCCACACAAAAACTACCCAGTAATGTCTTTGTCAGTAAAAACTTCACACTGAACTCAACTGATTCTACACAGCTAACTCAATCTTCCTATAAATGATACTGTAAGTGGTCCAAAAGGACCAAAATAGGAATTTTTAAAATTTGAGGGACTAAAAAGATTAATTTTTAATTTGGGGATTAAAAAAATACATTTCTCAAATTTGGGGGACTAAAAACATAATTAAGCTAATAAAGTCCCTCAAATATTAAAAATATCCCTAATTACATTCCTGTGCTAAACTCTATTTAACTTTTCTATTAAATGATAGCTACATCAGCTTTCAAGTAAAGTATTTTATTACCTGAAGTGTTTAGTGATAATTTTTAATAAAAAAAATCGTGTAATTACTTTTGCTTTAGGGTTAAAAAAAATCTGTGGTTTATGGTTAAACATATAAAAATTTTATTTAAAAAGTATGTTACTAATCTGAGTTAGACATAACAGTTGACATGGATGGCCACATCAGCAAATCATTGGTGACTGTGATGCTGATGTGGACATCATTTAACAAAAAGTAAAACAGGATTTAACACAAGAATCTAATTAGGGTATTTTTAATATTTAAGCGACTTTATTCAAGGAAAAAAATTTTGGGAGACTAAAACCAATTCTGTTATATTTTTGGAGGACCAAAAACATATTTAATGTTTTTTTAATTAATTGATGTGTTTGAACGATTACATTGAACTATAGGCACAGAGTACCCATCTTGCTCGTACTTATATACAATAGTGCTAACACACATGAAAAATGCACATGATTTAAAACCAATATATGAGTTCATTTATCTTCAATTGTTTCTATTCTATTTTTTTTAATCATTCGTTTATTTACATTGGCAAATTGGTTAGTATTTTTTATTACAATTCATATGTTAAATTGATAATACTTAATGAGCTTACGTAAAATATTGCTTGTATCAAATACCTATGAACCTAGGTTAAATATCGCTAGATCACTAAGGCATCATTAATTGGGTTTGGGTATAACTAATGGTTCAATTAGGCTTCAGTAAATTTGGGTAAGAAAAAAAAAAAACAATTAACCCTAACTGGCAACATTGGCCCTACATTGAACATGCATTGTATAACTTAAGCTTCTGTGGGTCTGCGTCAAACAACACAGGATCATTAAGGGCTGGTCGACCTAGTGTCACAGACAACTATATGATGTAATATAATGGAAGTAAATCAATTTACATTCAACCCCAAATCGATTTACTCTTTCTATATGTGACCGCGACTACCAAATCGATTAGTAACAGTAAATCGATTTGGTGAGAAGCTGGTGTTACTTGCATGCAATTCTTCGCGTTTTTGTGCGAAATTTTTACTTCTGTGGGTCCAACAATTTTTAAAAAATATTTGTTCACACTTTCGCCCAACTGAACAATGTATATCCTCCTACTTCCACTCTGTAATTCCTTCACCTCCCCTTATATTTCCATCGTACCAAACCAACCCAAAGAGTCCAATTGTTATTTTTTAGGGATAATATATCTTTCAATATTTAAATACTGTCGCATTATTATTATGTGGCTAAATTACATTTTTGTCCCTCTATAATTTTTAATCCGCAATTTTCATCTTCTTATTTTTAATTCCAAAATTTTAGTCCTCCAATTTTAAAAAAAATGAATTTTAGACCCCCTATTTTTAATTCTACAATCTTAGTCTCCCAAATTTTAAAAATCTGCAATTTCGGCCCAACTATTAAATATTTATTTGTTGACTGTTATTTAGTCAACTTTAACTATGACGTGACATTAATTTGTTAAATATTATTTGCCAAGTATTCAGTTTAATGGCACGTCATAGTTAATGTCAAGGCATTAACAGTTAACAGATGAATATTTAACAGTTAGACCAAAATTGTAGATTTTTAAAATTTGGGAAACTAAAATCACAGAATTAAAAATAGGTGCGAAATATTTATTAGTTTTGTTGATGACTAATCTCTGTTAGAGAATTTGGCTAACCACTTTTAATAAGGTATCATCTTCCAACCACATTTTTTTCATCCATTGGTCTTAAACTGAAGACCTTATTGGACTAACATAATATTAGTAAATTAAACCTTAAACTATTGAGTAGGTCCCAAGGTCATTTTAGGCAATTTTTGATTAGATCCTGTACTATTTTTTTTAATTGAATTCTTAATCTTTTGACTTTTTTTTAATTTGGTCTTTCGGACAAACGACAATTAGACAGAAGTTAATCCAACAGACTCAATTAAAAAAAATTTAAAAAATTAAGAACTCAATTACAATTTTTTATAATGTAACGACTGATTTAAAAAAACACAAAAAATTTGATAACCTACTGCTATATTATTCGTTATTTTTTATCACATTGTTTTTTTAATTATTAAATTTCATTAGCACCTGATAAAACCTGCACCGTATCTATAGTTGTAGGATAAACATTTAAAAGTATATGCACACTGCCAAGTTTATTTGAATAAAACTCTATTAAAGAAAATGTAATGAAATTTCAGGAAAAGAGCATAGGTCTCGAGGTGGACAACTGTGACTGACATTTTGGACATACATCACAAAACATCAATGCACGCTTTCTGTAGCCACTGTTGATTACTTATGTTTACTGTTTACAATTAAATTATTCATGTGTTTACCTTTAAAAAGATTCATGCATAGAAATTAATTCATATAAACCCAAAGTAACATATGTTTTTATTTATATTAAATTTAACTAAGATGCATATGTTAATTTCTTAAGTTATATGATTTAACGAATTGTAACATTTATATTAGAAGTATAACTAATATTTCAAATTAAATGTCTCATATGATTCATTACTGAATCTGAATTTTAAATAAAAATTTGTGTTAAACTTT
Source organism: Spatholobus suberectus (assembly GCA_004329165.1). Classification (NCBI taxonomy): domain Eukaryota; kingdom Viridiplantae; phylum Streptophyta; class Magnoliopsida; order Fabales; family Fabaceae; genus Spatholobus; species Spatholobus suberectus. Next base: position 21,514,048 of record CM014737.1, on the reverse strand, counting down.
AATTATAAACTAATGCACATAAAAATACCCTCAACCTTCGTGTATAAATATCATTAAATAATATTTTATTTATTTTTGAATTTAACATTATATCAAATATTAAAAAAAATCCAAATTATTTACACGCTCCACGACAATTACTTAAGCGATTATACGAACTAACAATAATTTATTTTGGTTACTGGTCTTAATTTTTCTAATGTAAGTGCGAAATCAGGGAAACAAATTTAATTAACGTTTGTTTATTTGACGGAACAAAAAATTCAAATTTCTAAAAAATCTAAAACTGAACAAATATTTTTTGTACATCGATCAATGGGATCATTAACGACGAAGATTTTCCCTCTATATATCTACGTAGGACATCAACTTTAGACCATCAGCTTTCGTATATCAACTCTCGATAGACATAGTTACCTGCCCTCCCACTACAATTTTTAGTGTACTTTGTTCGTCAAATTTCAATTTTATGCTTTGGGAACTTTCGAAAATGAATAAAATAAGTTGTCCTTCCATTTTGATTTTGAGTAATAGCATGTCTATCGTGACAACCCTTTCACGTCAATGCACATTTTGTGTAGACTTCAGTTTAGAGTACTGATCTTGGAAAATAGCTAGTCTTTCTCTCTCACCACTCCACCCTTCCTCTCAATTCTCCATCTTCCTTCTCAGACTACAGATCAACCTCCATCACCTTTTAATGATGGTATTTAAGCCATTTATGTCTCCATTATACGGACTTCACTTAAGCCACTCAAGTCGTAAAAGATACACTTTCCAGCCATGGTTTCTCAAAACAAAAAAAAAGACTAACAACAGGAAAAAGACTCTAGAAAGATAGATGCCCAAGATATGTACACGAAACCAAAAGCGGGCAAAGGTGAAACAACTGATCGAGATTTCATCTAGGTTGGATACTTTACGATTTTTCTGTACAACTACGATGGCCATGTTAATTAGTTCAATAGAAGTTTTATGTAATTTATTCCATTAATTTCCCTTATTGGAATATAATAAACATATGTTCATTGTAACACCTTGTTTTTTTAATGTATGATTAAGTGTTTCAATAATTAAAAAAATAAAATTAAATATGTAATTTAGGTGATTAAAAGAAATAAATGAATTGTTACTTGTATGATTTGTTGTGTGTGATGATGATATGTAGTAGGTGGTGATGATTTGGTGTTTGATGTTTGAAATACCAGTTTGAATTTAAGAAACTTGAGATATGAGCTTGAGCCAATGTGGATGTGTTGAGAGTGTGATTTTAGGCTTTTGAGGAAAAACAGTTGAGTTAAATCAGTTTTGGGATAAGAACAGTGGTTTTGCGAGATTTAAGCCTTAGTTGGCCAAAAGTCCGTGTGAGAACTCCGAAGGATTCAGCTATATAAGAGGGGGAGGTAGCTTTTTCTCTCATTTTCTCATTTTCACACTCTCTCTTCACTTTGTCTCTCTTCTCTTCATCTCTCCCAATCTCTCTAAATCTCTTTAGTCTTCAAGGGTAGGTAAGATATCAAATCTAGATTCCTTGTTCTTGTGAAAAAGAGGGTGGATTTTTGGAAGGTTTTGACTCAAAACACCAAACTCTCAAGAAAACCAAATTCAAATTCGGAGGCTTTTAGAGGTAAAGGAGGCTTACAATCACTTGATTTCTTGTTTGTGATAATTGATGTGTTGATTTCTTGCCTTGGAATGGATTGATTTTGGTGGAAACCTTGAGTATGAAAGTTTTGAAACAAATGGGTTTTGAAAGGAATTTTGAGATTTGAGGTTGTTTAATGGCTAAAATTGTTGTATAATCGGTTAGAAATGCATTAAAAGTGTTTAGAATTAATTTGGAATGATTGTATAGCAATTAGAACCCAAGGGATTGAAGAATCAAAGCCCAAATACCCTGTTCGCAACACAGGAGACGTCGGGCGACAGCCCTTCTCGCTGGGCGAGGTTCTTCTCGAGCCAAGAAGGTCGTTCCTGGAAGAACGTCGCCGGGCGACATCTCTGCCCCGCTGGGCGACAATCAACCCGAGACCAAAAATAGGTCTCTAGCAGTTTGTCGCCAGGCGACACTGATGTGCCGTCAGGCAGGATGCGAAAAAAAAATAATAAAATTGTTCTTTTTTTTGTTTTATTTTAGTTGAGTAAGACTTAGATCTAACAAAGAATGTGAAATGTAGTTGATTACCTTGGATTTCATGTTTAGATTTATAAGAAAAATGAATTCAAACTTGGTGATTTGTTTTTTTATTATTGTTATAGATTGGTTTGATAAAATGTTAGAAAATGGTAATTGAGCGGAAAGTTGCTCAGGTAGAGCCTCCACTAGTTGTAATATGTTGTGATGATGAGATATCTTACTTGTTGACCATGCAAGAGACTAGATTAGGCCTGCATGGAGTTGGTAGTGACTATTAGACCACAGGTGGTGCTAAGTAGGCCACGTGGTGTTATGTTGATTTGTGTATATATATATATATATATATATGTACAGATATTGATGAATGATTGTGTTTGAGTTATTGTGGTGACTCCTACATTGGTATAGATATATTGTTGGCTGAGGTTGTATGGGCCTCATGCCATATAAAGGCAGGCATAGAAGTTGGGGGTGAACGGAGTTGCGGCTCAGCCGGGCCTCCAGCCTAGTGCCTGGATAAGAAGTAGGGTTTGAAAGATGGGCCTAGGGGATAAGTGGATGGGTAAATCCCGCAGGAGACCAAGGTAGTGCAGGCCTTGTGTCGTGGTATACCACCATCCACATTCACTTATCCTGACAACCATAAGCTTATCCATTGATCAGAGTTTTGGCAATCCCTAAATGATGCTTGGAAGGCCGTGGTAGGGGATAAGACCTGGTTGATCACCCAAATTGTAGTAAATATCTCGAAAGTCGTGTCATTCATGCATTGACATGTTGATGTTGAAAGTATGGTATGTAATTAGTGATTTTGTGGAAACTCATTCTTTTGTGATTTTAATTTCATGATTGCTGTAAGTGGAAGGTTTTATGAAATAAATCTTGTCTATTATATGTTTATTTATTACGTAAGCTTACCCTTGCCTTGCTGTTTTGTTTTGTGTTGTCATGGTTGCTGTTGTTGCTGGTGTGGTTATGTGTGTTGCTATGACTGTGATGATCACGTCATTTTGACATGGGAGTAGAGGGAGAGGCTTCAGCAGATCTGGCTTTCCACAGTTGAGGGTGGAGGTTTCCAGTTAGAGTTTGAAGGTCCTTGTGGGTGGATCTTTTGAAGAGATCCTTTTGGTCTTTCTTTTTTGTTTTGATGTACATATTGTATAGCTGACTAGTTATAAGGAGTATTGTTTTGTGTTTATATTTCTCCCTTGGTGATGTATATAAACTGACCTGTATATTATTTTGTTTTATATAATGTATGTATATTCCATAGTATATATGGTGACGTAATGATATTTAATGTGATCGACTAAATATCTTAGAGGAGTATGAAGTTGTAGGTAGTATTGTAGCGACAGAGGGTTGTTACATTCATTGTTCCCTTTGTCGTTATGCATGTTTGCTGGTTATGACATTAGTATGCAAGTGAGACTTGTGTTTGTCTAACAAGCCTTCTCTTTTTCTTTTTTTTCTAATACATCCAACATTGGGTGCAGCTATATCGAAAGCATCCCTTACCAGATATGAAAGAAAACAACTCAATCAAATCACCAATATTTGATCCAATCCACAAACAACAACAGGTTTCTCATGTTAACATTGCCACAAATTATTTACTATTATTCGTTTCTAAGCTTAATCCTTTATGTTAAAATATTCTTATACATCTCATTAATTACACTAAGTAACATTTTCTTGTTTATATCAGGATGCCTAGTAGAAAAAGTTTCACGTTTGGAATCCTCGGTGAAAGTCATGATTAAGGGGTTGAACAACCTAACGAGCATAGTAGCTAATCATTCGCCATTGCCGAGTCCAATGAATACATCATCTACAATACCTATTGTGCATCCCCAACACAAACTTCACGAGATTCTACAATAACAAAACCATTTGAAGCCGATGAAATTATGAAGAAATTGAAAATGTTAGCTAATGCCTCATTAGCGTCTAAAATGACCAAGTTGCAAAGAGACAACAAAAATTCTACACCTAAAGATGAATGCTTGAAAAAGAGGTTGTTTACACAAACAATTATGGGAAAAAATTATCGCCTCTTCTCAGACTTAGAGCCTTTGCACAATGTTCACTATGATGGGATGAAAGCACTAGTTGAAATACTGAAGGTATCACATTATGCACATAATTAAATTCTTGTCACTGTATACCAAACTTAAAATAAAATAAAAAAACTTAGATAAACATTTTGTGCCCTAATATATCTGCACCTACCATGTAGTGGATACCTATGTTGTTCAAGCCTCCACCAACCATGGTCATTCAGTCTATCATAGTTGCTTATATTTTTGGTACAAATAAGGATGATGAGTTTAACAGGTAAACAAATATTTTTTAAATTACTACATATTAAACTCGAATGATGAAGATTTATCTTATTAAGATAAATGAAATTATATGTCACAGAAAATAAGTCATTGTAACCACCACTGCCAAAACGGTTGGAGATAAGCAAACCTTGAAAACCTATTGCTAAGGGATTTGGTTGACCAAGAGGTAAAATTTCATTCACATATTCCAATAAATTACTCACTTATTTGACCACTGTTAAGTACACCGAATAAAGTACATTTTTATTCAATTTCAATAACACCTAGGTTAATTATTTTATGTTTTATATGAATTGGGCAATATTCGAGTAATGAATATCTTTCCCACATATACGGAGAAGAAACGAATCATGAAACAACAACTTAATTTTATAAAATCGATTATTTATTTATGAGAAATGTAACTTATAGGTACTTAACCTACTTGCAAACATGCTAACAATTGAAGAGAGGTCAATCTCCATGGATGCTGGGTCTTGGTATCTACCCACCACTGTTGCGGTAAAAGATTAATTCAATTTTTTTTCTTTGACAACTACTACATGCTCTTGTTTTCCATCATTTACATAACACATTCTATTTCCAGCAATATGCATTAAGTTGGAGTACTCCTCCACAAATGGTTATGCAATTTTATCAGCGTGAATACATGGGCAAAATTGACTATTTGACTAAGTTACATGTAAAACACAGTGTTAACACAAGAAGGAGGGGTTGAATTGTGTTATAGCAAATTTTCGCAAAACTTTTCTTTTAGAGACTTATCGCCTGAAGGATTTAAATAAAAAAGTTTTTCAAAAATGTTTTGAAGGAAAGACGAGAGTTGAAAAACGAAACTGAAATGCACACAGGAGATATATTGATTCGTCTCACCCTAGAGACTACGTCCAGTTCTTGGCAACAACCAAGTTTCACTAACTTATCCAAGTTACAAGTATTCTTTCAGCAAGCCTCTTCAGGCTCAACCCAAGTAGTCTTTAACTTGCCTCTCCAAACAAAAAACCCAAGTATTTTTTGAATCAAAGCCTCTTCAAGCTTCCACCAATTTCTCTTGGAAAAAGGTTAAATGTGAGTTACCTCACTGGGTTTAACGTCTTAATAGACGAATATACAATGAAGAACAAAAGAAAAAGTTTTACACACAGATTACACAACGAGAACGTTTCAATAGCTATGGAGCTGTCAATTTGGGCCCGGCCCGATGGGCCGACCCGAACAACCTGTAAAATGGACTAGGCTGGGCTTTAAAAAACATGGCCTAAATAAAACCGGGCCGTTTTGGCCCGGTCCGCTTGGCTAAGCGGGCTGAATGGGCCCGGGCCGGGCTGGCCCGTCGGGTTTCAGGCTGGCCTGGTAGATACATTAAAAAAAAATAGACTTATCACTTACTATACTACGGCTCCTCTCCCTCCTTCACAGACAAGATAGAGATCACAAAAGAAAACCCTAAACGATTAAGAGGAAAGGTTGCGCCGCTGTTGCTGTCGTGTGATGCTTGCCGAACTGCGACCTCCCGAATTGCTTGATGCTCGCTAGCCTTTAACGTCGTCGATCGCGCTCTGTCGTCGGCCATTGATCGGCTCCGCTTCCTGTTCGTCAGTCTGTGGCTCCAGGCTCCGTAGTCACCGTCGATCCCTGGCTCGGTGGCTCCCTACTCCGGTACTCCCTAATCGTCCATCGGTCCCTGGCTGGCTAGCTCCATTAGACTTACAAGTAGGTTTGTCATTTGTGTGAGCCAGTTATGCTTGATTGTAGTCAATTTTAATTAGAGAACTGGTTTCCCTAATGTGGAAGTTTCTTTCTTTTTTGGTGACTTAGGAGCAGTTTGGTTAAAGGTTTTATTAGAGACAATTACACAACACAGCAGTGAGTGGATTTTTTGTCTTCCTGATACACGTGAAAGGAAGTTGGAAACAGAGCTGTAGAAGCAGAAGAAACTGTACTGTGGAGGTAATTTTTGCCCCCAATAAAATTCATGAAATTGAATGAAGATTAATGCAACCAATATAATTTTGCACTCCCTGGTAATGGTGTATGCTGTTGTAACAGTTTTGTATGTCAATAAATATTCACTTATTAGCTTTTTTTTTTTCCAGTTCTTAAACTATAAGAAATCTGAAATATTAAATTGATTGCATTGTGTGAATCTTTATGTTGTCATTGATGTGTTCCCCACTTCCCCCTAGTATTTTGTGTTAACAATCTGAAATTTAAAGTTAGAGACTTAGAGTGAATTTTGTTAAATTTTTATATGCAGTCATGAATCTTGATTCAAATTTGGAGAATATGGAGGATGAATTAGATATAATGGATACTCCACATGATACTATTAACACAGAGGCTACTCCAACTAGTAATCCTTCTGTTAATCGTAGTGCCACTATTGTTGGTAATAATAGTAAGAGAGATAATGATGACCAAGATATTAAAGAGACTAAGAAAGTTAAGACTTCTGAGGTCTGGAATTATTTTGAAAAGATTGGTTTAGTTGATGGGGTGGAAAAATGTAAATGTAAGGGTTGCGGGAAAATGTATACATGTAAAGTTGCTTCTGGCACCAATCATTTAAGACGCCATATTCCTAGATGTCATTCAATTCCTAAGTTCCATGATGTGGGGGTGTTGTTAGATAACAAAGCTAGTTTGTTGAAGCAATGGAAATTTGATAGTAAGGTTTATCGAGATGCACTTGCTAGATGTATTATCAAGCATGATCTTCCATTTAGCTATGCCGAGTACAAGGGGGTTTGGGCAGTGAATAAAGTGTTGAACCCTGATTTTAAACCCATTAGTAGAAACACTGCAAGAATTGACTACAAGCATGTGTATTTAAGTGAAAAGGCAAAGCTAAAGAGTGTGTTAAGTACTATTCCTAGTAGAATATGTTTGACTTCTGATGTATGGACAACTGTGACTACCCAAGGGTATATGACTGTGACTGCTCATTATGTTGATGAGAATTGGCAATTAAATAGTAAGTTGCTTTCATTTTGTCACTTGGATAGTTCACACACTGGACTGGAATTATCAGGAAAAGTACTTGGGGTGCTTAAGGATTGGGGGATAGAGGGGAAAATATTTTCTCTCACATTGGATAATGCATCTTCCAATGATAGCATGATAAAAATTTTGAAAGAAAGACTTAATTTGCAAAATGCCTTATTATGTAATGGTGAATATTTTCATGTGAGGTGTTGTGCACATATCTTGAACCTCATAGTTCAAGAAGGTTTGAAGGCAACGGGTGATAATGCTGTGTATAAAATTAAAGAAAGTGTCAAGTATGTGAGGGCTTCGGAGGGGAGGTTGAGGGAATTTCAAAGATGTGTTGAAGAAGTGCACTTGAGTGGTGTAGGTGGCGGTTTCTTGAGGTTGGATGTGTCCACTAGATGGAATGCTACGTATATGATGCTTGAAAGTGCTATCAAGTATCGTCGTGCATTCACTAATTTGGGATATTGTGATAAAAGTTACAAGTTTTGCCCAACCAATGAAGAGTGGGAAAGAGCGGAGAGGATATGTGAATTCTTAGCCCCATTTTATGATATTACTAACTTGATATCCGGGTCATCTTATCCCACCTCTAACTTATATTTCATTCAAGTTGCAATTATAGAGATGGGATTGAATAAAAATTTGACTTGTGAAGATGAGGTCATCAAAGATATGGCAACAAGGATGAAGGAAAAATTTGATAAATATTGGAATGAGTATTGTGTCACTCTTGCATTTGGATGTGTTCTTGACCCGAAGGCTAAGTTGAATTTTATAAGCTTTTGTTATAAGAGGCTTTATCCTTATGATTATGAAGCAAAGGTGAATAAGGTGAAGGAGAGTTTGTGTAAACTCTTTGGTGAATATGTAAACAAAGCAACTACATCAAGCTCATGTATAGCTAGTAGTTCAAGAGACACTCAATCTCATTCTCATTCATATGCACATCCAATGCGAAGTGGAAGTTTCTCATCATCTATTCTTGAGGTAAGTTTGAGTAATATAGTTTCTATTCATTACATTAAATTTTATTTTCTATTCAAGTCTCAAATCTTGTTTTGTTTGTCTAATTTAATCTTAGGCATACCATCAAGAAATAAGACAAAAGACTTCAAATGATGGCAAGTCTCAACTTGACATCTACTTGAGTGAATCATGCCTTGTTGGTGATGACATAGATGCTCTCCAATATTGGAAATTGAATAAGCATCGGTTCCCTCAACTTGCAATTATGGCTTGTGATATTTTAAGCATCCTAATCACAACAGTGGCTTCGAAATCTTCATTTAGCATTGGTGGTCAGATTTTGCACAAGTATAAGAATTGCTTACTCCCCGAAACTGTGCAAGCCCTCATTTGTACCCGTAATTGGTTGCACGGTTTTAAAGAAATTGGACCTTCTGGTACTAATAAATTAGTCATAAATTTGATGTAATATTTTTTTATTACAAATTGTAATTAATTTTAGTTATTGACTTCTTTTATATTTTGAATTACAGATGCAAAAGAAGTAGAGGAGATACAATTGTTTACGGAGCAAACTAGTCAAGGAGAGAACCTAACAACTGGGGAGGAATGATTAAGTTGAACTTCTTTAAGTATACTACTAGTATCTAGATTATGCACTTTTCTTTATAAATAATTGCATATGAGATTGACATTAAATTGGTGTTGCCTTTTGCAGTGAAATTGCTACTACCTTATGCTGCTATGATGGTGTTTTGTTGCAGTAAAATTGGTGCTTTTGCTGTAATGTTACAGTCTTGAAGACTTGTTGCCTTTTGTTTTAAGACATTGGTTTTGATTTGGACTTTGAGGAACTATATTAGGTTTGTATTTGGTTTGGACAATATTATTGTATGTGTTTGTTTTTGGTTTGAGACTCTGAGCTTTGAGGATTTGGTTTGGAGTTTGGACAATGTGTCACTCTTGTGTATTTACTCTTTATGAATTTATGAAGTATGCTTGTATTTGGTTTGGATTTTATTTGGTTTGGACAATATTATTAGTTTAGTGGTTACTTTTGGACATATGAAAACAATTATCATGGTGTAATGAGATTATGATTTATAAGAAAAGCTACAGGTTGAAAACAACACTATTGTAATATTGCTATAATTACTAAATTAGAAAATTTATATTCTACATTTCAAAGTTTAGAAATTTTCTACTTTTTGCTACATGTGGGTTGAGGCATATAACTATAAACATAAGGTAGATATTTAAAGAGTAATTTGAGTATCAAGTCCATTGTAAGAAAGATTTTTTATTACACAAATAATTGTGATTGAATTTACAAACACTAGCATTAAAAAGGTAAAAGAAAAAAATTAATTTTAAATCATTTAAATGATTTTTGGAAAAAAAAATAATAAAGACAACGTACAATCGGTCCTAAGAATTTTCAGGCTAATTTGGCCCGCTAGCCCGTTGGGCCGATCTAGGGCCAAGCTGGGCCTTAAAAACACTGGCCCGAAGGAAGTGTGGGCCGAGCCAGGCCGACCCAGTAGCATGCTCTAGCCCGTTGGGCCGGGCCAGGCCCGCCCATTTGACAGCTCTAAATAGCTAAAGATTTCTATATTGCGTCAGTCCTGAGATTGAGGTCTTTTCTTCTATATATAGGCTTCTCCAAAAATATCTGTTGTGAGTGTATGCAAGAGACAACCTTCATCTGTTGAAGAGATTCGTTGGAGCATTAAATACAACATTTAATGCTTATCACCAACTTGTCACTTTGATAAGATAAAACAGTCTGCTTATCTTTACCATTCCCGTACTCAATCTTGTAGTAGTAGTCAAATCTACTTTCCTGTTCTGACATCCGCACACATATTCCTTCCTTTTTGCATAAAGATAACTTTCCTCGAGAGTAGGTATGTAGGCTTCATACACACCGAGGTAGTTTACGTTTTGATTGATATGCAGTCATCTCTGAAAGTTGTTAGTTACTGAATTTATCCAAAAGAAAGATACAAACAATATGGACTTAAATTATCAGACGGTTGCTTGTGAATATATTATGAATGACTAGACGATTGCGTAAAAACATACTTATTAACTGTTTGTTATTATCAAAATATTTGAGGGTTATGAATTCGTCCTTTGTCTTAACATTACATAACAATTTATCCCCAAATGCAACATTATTTTTTGGTTATATCAGTTTTTCATTCAGTCAGGTGTTTAAAATCAAGTTTAATTGTTCATGTTACATAGATTTTAGTCCCCATTAATGACATGAACAATCGTTGGTTTCTTCTTCTTATTGACTTGAAAGAGACAAAAGTTGTTCTATTGGACTCCAAACTTGATCCACAAAGAAACGCTTCAAGAAAAATATATGTTAGGAAACTAGTATAGTGTACAAAACTTTACAAAATCTCTTAGTTATCCATCACATCTTGAAGGCATTTTAATTCATGATTTAAATTTAACAGGCCTTGTATTTAGAGGAAATGTTGATGGATGACTCGTTATACCAGTATCAATTTACAAAAAACCTGAAATTTCTAGTTTTCTTTTGATGGTACCTAAAGGTTTAGGGGAACAGCTACTTGACTCGTAATCTTTTAATTCAGTGTTTGTTGTTGATTTTTTTTAATACAATTTATTACTCATTACAACATTAACAAATCTATTACTAATATTTGTCATTAATCTCACACTACAAGTAATGATTGCGGTGTTTGGGTTGCCAAGTGGATGATGGACACGAGTTGGTCAAACGATTATAACATAAATGTAATCATTTTTACTAGTCTCATTATTTTTTAAATTACTTGTTATGAATTAGTTCTCAAAATAATTTTTTTTTCATTTACATGATTCAGGTGACCAATGAAACTAGGATGAAGATTGCTCTAGATTTGGTTCTAAACTCACACAACAAAAAGGATGAAGTGATAAAGCTAGCAGCAGTAAATTGGAAGAACCTGGACGAAAAGTGCAAACAGCTTGTTGCTACCTAGATTAGTTGTTGGCTTGTTTTTCTATGGGTGTCGTGTGGTTTAATTTCATGTATGTGTTTGGCCGAACAAGTACCATCTAAGCCCTTTTTTTGTTGGCTTCCCATTCACAATTTCATGTCCCTCGTCTTTTTGAAGTCCAAACACTTTAATGTGTGGTCTTTTTATTATTTGAATAATGTTTGGATTTAAGGATGGTGCACGCATACACTTGAATGGGAACTTTCGTTGACCATCTTAGTATTCATATTTTACGTCTGTGGAATATATATATATATTCCACATATTATTTAAATACCGTTTTACACTTGTTCGTCACGTTCAACATAATCAAAACAATTGTCTTAGCCATTATTTCAATATAATATTTACCGTGGCTATTATCATCTAACTAATAGAAACTAAAACGTCCCCCAAATTAATGCGCATCTACACCTGTTTTAAAATTGTTTTGCAAACATTCTCAACTTTTTTTATTTTTCACATAAGAAAAAACAATTACACAATAAATTCCTTTAATCTATCTGTGCCAAAATTTAAAATTTAAATAATAATTATAAATATGTATAGTACACCTTTTCATAACTTGATTTTTTTTATCTCACAATATGTACATAACATCACACGGCTATAATAGCAGAAATACTTAGGTGTCGTTATTAATGCGATTTAACACACCAGCAATCCAAATTAGGTGTTGGTCAAACTTTGCACACAATCCATTGAAGGTGTATACCCAAAAAATACCATAAATAGTTTATACGTGCATCAGTGATAATTAAAAATGCTTTTCTAAACAAGCTATAACCACTTACACTCACATAATTCCAAGCAAGTTGTTATTGAACAACTTACAAACATATGTTCAATGGCTTTCATCAAATCATAACATAACAAAATGTCAAAACTCATATGGCAATTGACAAAATAAGTATAACCAACGAAAAATGAAATACAATTCACAATGCCTTTAAATGCAAAGACTACCATTTTTAGTTGTCTAACTAATACAAGTCTGATCACAAAAAAATACAATAATTACATAGCCCACTTACTTTGTCCACATGACAATGTCTTCACTAACACAAAATACTTACACTAACAAACTACACGCCCATTCTGCCTCAAGCCTAAGCATTCAAAAACCCTATACACACCAACGTATATTAAAAAAAGAAACACATTTCTGTAACCATAACTAAAGCTAGCAACCATATGAGTAACCTTAACTTCCTATGTTCAACAACATTTGCTTCAACCTTATCAATTAGTTCAATCAAATTTTCATTAGCTATGTCAACTTTCCTACTTACCCCCATGAACTCATCATTCAACCTTTGAACTTTCTCTTGCATATCCATAAAGTTTGACCTTTGAGTTGCCACTAAAGCAATCAAATCTTCCTTTTCATCGACTTGATCAACAGGGTCACACCATGAAAAGTACTAGCAGTACTTAGTGTACCCATCGTCCACTTACAAAAAGCCTCCTTCCAAGTTCTTTGACATTTTTAATGATTGAATCTTGTAGGGAACACCACAAAAACATAAGTTGTTTCCATTATATGACGACATTGTCATCCTACTACATTGTGAAGATGAACAATTGCCATTTTTGACATTTAATAGATTTATTCAGTCAACAGAAATCATGTGGACAACAAAACACCAAACAATAATCATCATCTATATCACACAATACACAACTAGCAACATTTGCATTTTATTAATCCATGAAATTTGTCAATCTAAACACATTGAAGACACAATCTAAAGTATAACACAAATAACCTAAAAGGCAGTAACTAACAAAACCACAACTAAAACAAGAAAAAAATGTCATATATACATACATACATATATACATACATACATATATATATATATATATATATATATATATATATATATATATATAAGACATTCACTTTTTATATTATTTACACACCTCGCATTAGTTTCATACACATACAACTTCTCAATCAAACAACCTTCAATGCCAAATGCAAAATAAAAACACAAATTCCATATAAGTTACAACAATAAGAAGAATACAAATTATGCATTGTTATTTACATACCTCTCCTATGCATGTTCAACAGGATACACCCTAAATTTCAAATTCCAAACAGATTTCAATACCAAAAGCCAAAATCCACACAAATTACTCCACTCTAACAAAACGAAATAAACCATAAATAGTAAAACAATTTTTACATTCAAATAAAACTTTCTCTTAACATAAATAATTCACCCCACAAACACATCGTCAACAATACTTTGTTTCACCCTCACATCTAATAAATTTTTCCTTGAACAACTACACCATCGATGCATCAAGAGAACATGTAGTAGGATTCTAGGAAAACATCATAAATAATTAACTACAACTCCACCAACAACATATAACCAAATGGTTCAACACAAACCAAAGAGAGGGGAACTACAAACAATTCTTAAGTACAACTCCATCAACAATACATAAGCAAAACAATTAGGGTTCAACAAAAACCTAAAATGGGGTAACTATAAAAATTTTTAAATACAGGTCCATCAGCAACACATAAGCATAACAATTAGGTTTCAACAAAAACCTAATTGTGGGGAACAACAAACAATCTTTCAATACAGCTCCATCAACAATACATAAAAAAAACAATTTGAACACGCACGACAAAGAATTTTTAGATACAACTACATCAATGACACATAACCAGACTTAGTAACGACACATCAAGAAAGCTAATTTAGGTTTCAACTGAAACAAGAATCAGGAGAACTACAAATGACCCAACAAATACCAATAATATATACAACATAAACAACCAAACAGATCGTTGGAAACACACAACTGCAACTTACAAAGTATGTTGAATTCCATGAATGAAAAAGATTAAACCTTGCTTACAAAAGTTGCCAAATCACGACTATGGTTCTCGAAGAGCTTTAAAAAACCACTTCCCTAATTGAACAATGAGAAGGAACACGACAACGATGACCCTGTCAATGCTTATAGGGATAAACTTCCTCAACAAATAACACTACGTCAGGTGCAATTTTGAAATTAGGGATTAAAAACAGAAAAAATTTATAAATTAAAGGATAAAGTGGAATATTACAAATATATAGCGTGGTGAGAGAACAACGTTCGTATGAGTTACAAGCCCTCGAACCTTCACTCTCAACGAGCGTTCACTAAAGCTTCTCAAAGCGTGAAAAGCTTTCGGAGATAAGACTGTATAGATCAGTCATACAATTCCATCGATCTCATCGTCGATATGTTCTTTAGAGTAGAGAGAGTAAAGAAAGTGAAATTTCAAATATCGAAACTCATAAGTGACATAATAAAACGTAAAAGGAAAAATGCAAATTGACTTTCTGACTCCAATTAAAGTGAAATTTCAAATATCGAAACTCATAAGTGACATAATAAAGGGGTTGTCTAACCTATCCCAAGTAAAAATGGGATTAAACAATTCCATCAAAGATGATTGGAGCAATTTTTTGTATTGTACCAACTATTTTTAAGTACATAAAAAATTACATCAATCACCTTTAATAAAATTGTTTAACTCTATTTTTATTTGAAATAAATTAAACAACCTCCATAACGAAACGTAAAAAGCAAAATACAAATTGACTTTCTGACCCTAATTAAATAACATGGCAAGTTATGACAGGGGTCTTTATTCCATTGGCCCACGTCACAGGGGGCATTGATACATGTTAAAAAGACCAGGCATCGTAGGAATTGCCGGCAAGAAGACCCTAATTTTTTTATTGCAGGTGTGTTGGTTATTACAGTGAAGCTGATGCTCCTGCTCCTGGGAGAAGAAGACTGGCTAAACCACTCATATTTTCTCCATCTGAGTCACTGCCCTGTGAAAAATAGGAGATTATTATTTATTCAATCTTTTCTGTTGAAGATTTTTCTTTGATACGGCTGCATATTTATCCTCAAACTCTTCTACAATCCTGAATGTCTAATTTCATTTGCAGCCACCTACCAAAGCACCGTTCAGGTGGAAGAATTAGACAATTTACCCAAAATACAACCAAACCAAGAATATGATGTTTCAGTTCACTCATGACTATCATCCTATAAGTAAATAATTAGGATAAGTGAAGCAAATGACAGGAGTTAAAATTCCCATTTCTGTATAGGGACAATCATTACATATGACACAACCTGCAAAAGTAGCAATAGATAATGAGATCTCAATGCCTATAGTTGATCCGCGAACAAGAATAATGCGGTGTATTTAACAATGGGGGCAACTTGCAGGTGCTACATTACAGAGACTTAACAAAATCACAAGACTATATAAGAGAAGAGAATTCAGAATTGAGAGGAAGTGGTTAGTTTAGTTGAGCAGATTGGATGAGGAACTCAACCATCGGGAGGCGCTGACACCAACATTCCATTGCTTTGATTCACCCAAGCAATTTCTTTATGGTTAAATTAAGGGCTTTATTTATATATTTCTAGATAAACCACTTGCTTGTTGGATCTTGAATTTGATTAGTTCCATTTAGTTAATTAGTTATCATATAAATTCGTTGTTATTTACTAATCATGTGAATTCCTTGTCCTCCGCACTCAAAATGCTGCTTTTATGTTTCCTAGGCTTGTTTTGTTACGTCATTCCATGATTTTACATGCGACACTATCTACTAACAACACCAAGGAGAAAATGTTTCATAAAGAGTGATAACTTCAATCTTATTTTGTTCTATATGGTGAATAGTGAATTGGTGACGCGTATCTATTAGGCATCAACCTTGTTTCTTATTTTTTTAATTAAAAATATAAGGCTTAATTGTACTTTTTGTCTCCAAGTTTTATAATTTTACAAATTTTGCCATCCAATTTTTTTTTTTAATAAATTTTGCCTTCCAATTTTTAATTTTTGCCCCCAAATAAAAAATTTGTCTCAATTAAAACATTTTATAATAATTTTTCCTTTAAATCGTCACAATTAAGATAATTTTGTCGCCGTTTTTTCTTTAATTGTGGTGGCTTTTTTATTTGTGGGGCAAAATCACAAAATTAAAAATTGGAGGGCAAAATTGGTGAAAAAAAATTCTAGGGTGACAAAGTTGGCAAAATTGTAAAATTTGGAGGATAAAAAGTATAATTAAGCCAGAATATAAAAACAATGATTTAGATAGGTTTTATATTTTTTTTAAAGGAATGTGCATACTTGTTAGACACCACTTCTTTTTTCAATTATTGTTATTAATAATATATAGTTAAATAATATAATATAATGACTTGATTTTTTACCCTTGTTAATTGATTTGTGTATGTATTCCAAAGTCAATAATAGAAAGTTAGGATCGAATTTGAAGAGAGAGAAAGCGGGGTTGAATGTGGATGGATAGTTGTGAACAAGTATCGTTGGCGGCTGTGATCTGTATGCTGTTTCATTTAAAATACTTTTCGTCATTATATGTGACCAAGTTTAACAACAAACAGAGGAAGCAATAACGCTCCATCATAAGACAGAACCATAAAAAGTACTACGGCATTGTATTGTATTCAATACAAATTCGTGTTGCGTATAAGTCTATGCTAAGAAGAAACACAAATTAACAATTTTGATATCCAAAGCTTAGATAAACCTTCAATAGATATACCGAGAGACAAAGATGGAAATTATCTCTAGTGTAAGGTGTAACACACCGATAGTGACAAACAGAAAGCCAAAAATGATATACAGCAGAGCCTTGATTATGGCTTCATCGATCAACCAAGAAGATACTACAAGTCTACAACGATTCCTTCTTCCGTACTTCCTTAAAAATGCTAACACTGTCATATGAAAGAATAAAGATACTCCTTTCGGAAAAGGATAAGTAAAAGAATGCAAAGGAATTACATAAATACTAATACAAATTTTCTTGTATAAATTATATCAAAAGAAATTGAAGGTTATTCTTAGGTTAGAAATCATATATTGAAAAACAATTACAAACAGATTTATCAAAGGAAAAAAACTTAGATACAGTATTTTGGATACTGTTGGTGCTGTTCTCTAATCAAAATTAAAGATTCACTTCAGTAATTCATATAATAAAAGTATGTATTAAAAAATTTTATGTGAATTTTCAATTCTAGTTGGAGAACAGCATCAACAGTAGCTAAATTTTAAATTTTAAATTTTAAAATTTGTCCTTTATCAAAGGAGACCGTAAAAATCAGGAGAAAGTTTATTTCAAACGATCCAAACAAGGTAACAAATACATTTTTTAATTAAATTATATGTGTACCACAATTATTTAGACTAAAATATATTGTTAAAAAAATGACAGTACAAATAAAAAGACAAAACACAACTACATTTGTTATAAGACTATTTTATACATTTTCTAAAAAATATTATATAGTAGGGAAGCAACACACTCCCTTAAAGTAGCAGCATGCAAGTGTGATTTTTCTGAGAATTACTGTCCTTAGGATAGCAGCATCCACACGGCAATAAAAATCACCACAGAATTGGTACCGAAAAACATTTTTTCTTGCAAAGTAAATCAGAAATCTAGCTAGAGAGGCACATATATTGATACTTTAAACAAGAAATATATGCAGGAAGCACTTAAAAATAATTCAGAGGACGATGGATTATTAGATTAGAAAACATTAAGCAATTAAACCTCCACGCCAAGAACGATTCACAGAGTATTGATATAACGCAAAGCAATGGCGAAAAACCAAATATGACTTTGCAGCATGTGGTCAATAATGGATCGATATCCACTAATTTCTCTGAAAGTAGCATCTACAAGATTATAGGACAAGACTCTATCATCAATGATAAACGCAAACATTGAATCTTCTTCCTTTTCTTCACGAACTATGCACAATACATCAAATGATCGAATCATCACCAAATCCAAATTCATGCTTGGCAATATATAGAAGGCCACTTAATCATCAATAAAATTGTTTTACTTATAAAAAGAAAAATTGTTTGAAAACTACAAGACCTTTTTATGTGATGTAAAAAATGAATTAATGCCAACGTGAATTGATAAGTCGCCAAAAAACGAAAGACAAACAATCTTAGGTGAAATTGATGCCAACGTGCCTATTCCATGGATTCAGGATTCCATTAATTAAAAGCCCATCAAATCATGTCAATTAAAAAAATCAGATCCAATTTTCCATTAATACAGCAACATATTGCTAGAAAAACGATTATCAAATTAAGAAGCAAATTTTAATTGAGGACAAAACATTGTCAATTGACCTTGGTAGAGCAAGGAAACTAATTACTTTTAAGCACGTGTCACCACGAAAAAGAATTCTACACAGCTTCAATTTAAACTAATGAAAACCAATATACCATATTAAAACACAAATCCTTTTTATTCACGTTCTACATTCATCCAAGTCCAATCATCTTTCACCCATGAACTTTATACATGTTCCAGAAGGATAATTATCATTTAAAAAACCAAGAAGAGGCCCAGCAACTAAAGCTTGTTATACAGGGAGGCACACACTAATTCCAAACTCGAAGACCCCAGCTAAAATTCCATCGCGACAACAGAACACGCAAAAAAAAATGAACAAGCAATTCGTGGCCCTGCATTAGATTCATATCAGACGGTGCCTATGATTGACTCAGATAGTTACACTTTCTCAAACACATTAAGCACCTTTATTAAGACTTCCAAAAACAACTCAATCTCCAATTACGATTGTCTCAGATCAGAGTTATTAGAACCCATTTAACCCCTTAGAATCATCCTAATGAACCTAGCAAACGCGTAGCAAAACTCAGGTTTTAAGGTAACAAATCAGACAACAAGCTGAGTGTTTTTTGTTCAACTAAAACTAAACCAAACTCTGCAAAACGTAACCACTATGATAGCTAAAACCACTCGCACAAAGCAAACAAAATAAAGAACCTAAGCTCAACACACGGGCCTTCTTGCATAAACCTCTTCTACGTTGCATAAACCTAAGCTCATCACATTATACTGTCAAGGAACAGTCTTAAATAAGACCTTAATGGCTTAAGCCTTTTATCAAACAGGTAGCCGACAAATTAAAAAGAAAGAAGAATGCCAGTACACGAATTAAGCCTATTAGATAGCAGCAAGCAATCAACACTATCAGACCAGTGAACTTCAAAATACCAAAATAAAGAGAACAGATCATGGGACATCATACGCATAACCAACACTAACAGATGAAAGCTCAACTTAAAGCTAGTTCAATGATATTTCAAAATATGTAAACGATTAGAACTACTGATGGAATGTAAAACGGATAACCAGCAACAGGACACATTGATTTATAATATTCAGACCCTCCTTTATACAACTAGCAACAGAAAATTTGTAGAAAACAGAAAGAGAAATTGAATTACAGAAGAGAAGGTCTTACTCTACAGCCACAATCGTAGAGCCAAAATACAAACTGATCTCTTGTAAATTTTCAGAGATATACAAATCACTATCTTTAGGATAGCAGCATCCATACTGAATTCGTACTGAAAAAACATAAGTTGCAAAAGAAATCAGAATTCCAGCTAGATGGAGAGGTCCATATGTATGAACCACTCAAGCAGTGAAACCTTCAACCCAAGAAAGATTCTCACAATATTCAAATAACTCAAAGTTCTCCAACGGCATCTCGGTAGCATTCAGCTCAAAAATAGACTGAAATTCAGTTATCTCTCTCAAGGTCTTATCCACGAGATTATAGGACAGGACATAGTCATCAATGTAAAGCACAACCACGGAGTCTTCTTCCTTTTCTTGGCGCACAATGCACATTATGTTAAATAAAAATGTCTCCAAATTTATGCCTGGAATTGCAACTTGCAAAGAATGACTAAGATCCACCCGGATCCTCACCGACCAACCAGAGTAATCTTTCACCAACTCGAAAACATCAAACAACAACAATTGTGCACTAGACAGAAAAACCATATGCAAATGCCCCCGCGACTGACCAAAATACCCAAGAAATTGACCTGGACCAAGAGACCGAATTTCCGGAGGCATTGGATAGGTTTTCAAGCATTGACTTGCCACGTCAAAGTACAAAGACTTTTGAGTCGGGTGATGCCAATGTATAGCGCCGTTGCAATAAACACCAGCTTCAATTTTGATCATTGCCGTAGTATTGAAACAAATCCCATCGCTCCAACAACCTGTTTCGGAAGAATATACAGTAAGCTTATACGTATAATAAGGAGCGGAAGAGTTAAACTCTGTCCGGCCTAAGTCAAATGTATCGCAGGCATCATCATAGGAAACCGATTGCAGTGAGACGACTCTGAAATGTGGAAACCTGAGAGGGTCATAAGCGAGAAACAACGAACTAAAATGCAGGCCGGATGCGAAAACGGTTTTGTCAAATGCGTCAACAATTGGTTCAAACGCGACAAGACGCTTGGTGATTGGGTTAAACACGAAGTAATGAAGGATACCATCACCGGTGTGGGTTTCCACTTCGATTCCTCTAACGAGTAGCAAGCCGTTGCATGATTGCCAAACGCGGAGGTGCAAGTTAGGAGCATTGACAAAAAGACGACGGAGGAGAAGCGTTAGAGGAGAGGAGTCGGAGGGTGGGAGAGTGAGAGGGATAATGTTCAAACTCAAAGTGTTGTTTGGATGTTGAGGGAATTCGTACAGCAAGGAAGAAGGAAAACGGTGAGAGGTGAGGTATGTGCGAACAAAGTGCGGGTTGGAAATGAACGCGCGCCATTGCTTCGAGACGCATTTGAAGGTGGTTAACGGTTTTGGCGGCAGACGGAGAAGAATCTCCGTCAGAAGGTCTTCGCTTTGGGCAACGGAGGAGACGGACATTTGGAGGGTTGAAGGCGTGTAACTGTGAAGTGGTTTCAGAGTGAGTGATAGGAAAAATGAACGCAACAGTGCCTGTTAAAGGGGATAATCATAACAGACTAACTGATTATACAGTTAATTTTAACTGCCTCAACTATTAACCGACTCATTGGTTAGTTCACATGTATCACAGCATGTATATAAACCATACTGTACATCAGGATAATAATCAATAAAGAATCACTTACTATATATCGTAAGAGTGCGTAGAATTAGTTGAGAAAGTGAAATCGATGAGAAATGTGAACGAACTTGTGGAGATAGCACTATAGTAGAGAGCCTAGAGTAGAATTGGTTTCGGAAAGTCATAAGACCAATGATTCCTTCCTTGCCGTTGGTTTGTGTAGTTATTTGCGTGAATGGATTGATTGAAGATGTGGACCGTTGGATTAGAATAGTTAATTGTTGGATTAGTATAGATAATTTAAGGTTTAAGTCTAAAGTTTTATAATTTTACAAATTTTATCTTCAAATATATATATATTTTTTTGTAAATTTTACCTCAAATTATAAAATATTGTGTATTTTCCCTTACGTAGAAAATTGTAATAGTTTAAAGGAAAAAATTACCATAAAATTGTTTTAATTATGACAGTTAAGAAAAATCTCTCACAAAATTGTCTTAATTATAGTGGTATTTCTATGTGTGAGTACAATTTGTAATATTTTGTAAATTGAGAGACAAAATTTAAAAAAAATTATTTAAAGACAAAATTATAAAACTTTAAAGACAAAATTATAATTAAGCCTTAATTCAACAATTTATGTGTGTTACGGGAATTGCCATGATCACATCTTATTGTTTTAGTATTTTTTCTTTTTGTGAAAAGTCAGATATAAATTAAAATAAGGAATGTATTTTAATGGAAAATTAAAGTTAAAAGGTTAAATTAATCAATAGATCCTTGAACTATTTGAAAATTTTTAATTAGGTCCTTAAAATAAAAAAATTTGTAATTAAGTCCTTGATTTTGTAAATTTTTTATAATTAAGTCCTTAAGGTTTTTAAAACCGTCACAAATTGTTATTTTTTGATTGTTTCACGCTATCATAAAACTAATATCAGGTACCTAAGTACAAAAATTTTACAAGATTAATGACTCAATTACAATTTTTTTTTAGTTAAGGTACCTAATTAAAAAATTTTAAATAATTCATGAATCTATTAATTAATTTAACCAAATTAAAACTATTTACTGAAAAGAGGGGTAACATTTTTTGGGCTGTGCAACCTACCAATTTTTATAAGGTGTGCCTGCAATTTTTGCGCCTACTCATACAATTTTTTTTGCAATATTTTATTTTTTATATTTATTATTTTAAAATTAAAATATGTATGAATTAATATTTTAATTTATAATAAAAATAAATTTAAATGAAATTATAAAAAAAATGAGATTCATTGTGGGACTTACTAAAAGTAAATTAAGAACTTAAATTGAATTCTACCATTAGAGTAAAAAACAATAAATGTTCTTAAATCATATGTGACAGTAAATGACCCGCTAAAAAAGACTTAAGAATCCAAATTGAGTTATACCATTGAACAAGTGTGATTTTATCATGATCATTTAAGTATTTACACACACACACACACACTACACACATATACACTACATACATATATATATATATATATATATATATATATATATATATTATTGTATTACATTATATACTAATTTATATTAAACACTTTTGGTCATCATTACTTCTAGGGAGAAGCTCACCTGCGAAGTGTCCCCCTTTTCTTAATTCTAATATATGTAACATTATTTATATACTCTCTTTATTAGTTTTTTGGTTTGAACCAAGAATATCCTCTAACTGATAGTGGCTAGGGAATCAAACCCTTGTCAGCATGCTTAAATAACCTAACTATCTACCAATTGTGTTAGACCTTGTTAGTATCTCTTTATTATCTATTTAACTTAATTACATATTTTGTCTTTTAATTTATAAAAATTTGTGAATTTTATCCCTAAAAATGTTGGAGGAGGGATTCAAACCCTTGTCCCTTTCCTACTGCACAACCACTAGAGTCACTAAGTTATTTGACTTATATGAGTTATAATATAAATAATATATTATATATATCATTATTGTATGAGTTAATTATACTTTTGGCTCTCCAGTAAGACCTTATGTGAATTTATTTGTTATTTAATATTAAATCTTTATTATTTTAATTTAAAAATATAAAAATAATATATTTGTATTATACGCTACTTCAAGACCAAAATTTTTAAGGCAATAGATTTATAAAAGAACGTTCATCAATCACGACAAATAAATTGTCTTGTAAAATTCATCTTACATATCAGTTTGAATAACTGTTATCAAAGTTATACTATTTTTTTATGAATGGTTTGATTTCAACATAAAAGCACTTAGTTTGTATAACTTGGGCCCTGTTTGGTTAAAAATTTCTATAAGTACTTATAGAAGAAAAAAATAAAAAAATAAAATGAAACAAGTTTATCACATAAGTTAAAATTAACTCATACATAAACTAATTTACAGAAGCTCTATCATTAAACTTCACTAAAAGCTATAAATTAGTTTATGAATAAGCCAATTTTAACTTATGAGACAAACTTAATTTATTTTATCTTCTTATTTTTTTCTTTTATAAGTGTTTATTGAGAAGTTTACCCAAATAGAATCATAAACTTTTAACTAAATTAGAGTTTTTGCTAATAAACCCATTTGATAAATAACTAATTTCAGAAATTTCATGTATACTCAATTAAGGCAGAAGATAAACATGAACCCTTATTTTCTACGAAATTAATTTTTTTCAACGTCAACGTGTTAATTAACAATCTTTACCCCATTGTCCACTCATTGCTTGAATAGATTTAATTGAGTAACTAATCATTAATTGTGAATTTCATTGGAAACTAATCTTCAAGGAAATGATACCCTACACTTTATTATTTGTGCAATCTGTATATACATACAATGTTCAAGAAAAAAACTGACAAATATTTATTTTTTATTTCTATACTACAGTAGTAATTATCAACAATTTCTAAATCTTGCAATCACTGCTTCATTGGCTGTCTTCTGTAGCACAAGACTCCTTCAATATATATATATATATATATATTCACCTTCGGTTTGTTATTTTGACTGAGAACACACTGTACGTGGAGCATTCCTTTGAATCCTCTCATGTGACATAACTAAAATGTGGGCATGCTATTCTCACCCTAATTTTTGCTCTTTCAACCTAAGATTTGTTTATTTTTTTTTTCAAAAATACCTCTTGATGGAAATACATTTTCATTGTGTATTGTACACAACGGAAACAGGTTTCCATTGTGTTAGGGGATAGTCTCCTCCATAAACAATGAAAACACATTTTCATTGTTCACAATACACAGTGAAAACGTGTTTTCGTTAGTGTATTGAATTTCGATACACAACGGAAACACGTTGTATTAATTTTTTAAAAAAATTGAAATATTAATTAATTATGCTAAGTTACCATTTTTAAGAGTAATTGAAATAATTATGATGCAAATATTTCTTTTTAATAGAAATCAAATTAATTATGATATAATTTTAAAAAATATAAGATACAAGTTGCCATTTTTAATAAAAATTGGATTAATTATGATGTAAATTATTCTTTTTAATAGTAATTAAATTAATTATGATATAATTTATGATATTATTAAAACAGTAATTTTCATCATAGTTTATTTGATTACTATTAAAAGGTAAATTATATCATAATTAATTCAATTCTTATTAAAAATGATAACATATATTGTATATTTTTTAAAATTGTATCATAATTAATTTGATTACTATTAAAAAAGGAAATTTTCATTAGAAATATTTCGATTACTATTAAAATTGGTAAATTGTATCGTAATTAATTTAATTTCAATTAAAAAAAGGTAATTTATATCATAATTGATTCGATTTATATTAAAAGGGATAAATTATATCATTATTAATATTTTAATTATTTTTTTGAAAAAATTAATGCAACGAAAATATGTTTTTGTTGTGTATTTAATACACAACGGAAACGAGTTTTCGTTGTGTATCGAAGTTTTGATACGTAACGGAAACAAGTATTCAATATATAACAGAAACACGTTTCCGTTAATAAAATAGGAGTGTGAAGAAGACAGAAAAAAATAAAAAAGAGTGGGGGCAAAATATATATTTTACACTTTTATGTAAAATTAAGGAGTGAAAAGAGCAAAAAAAATAAAAAAAGGGTAAGAATAGCAGCCCCCTAAAATGTCAGTGGACAGTTTCTATCTTTTAATAGTTTCCTGTGTCTCTTTTTTTTTGATAACTCTGTCTATTTTGACATGGCATAAATCTCATGAGATGACCAAATTCGTCCAGTCATTTGAGTTTAACTCGTTCCCCTGGAATATTTTAATAGAAAATAATGCATTCAAAGTATAGTCTTCAGTCAAGCTCCCAAAAGAGGCTATGCTTTGAGTTAGAATATAGATTTTATTAATTTTTTAACTGAGTGCCACTTCTGTAGGTTAGCAATTGTTTACCTGGAATTATATATTTTGATTAGTTTTAGAGACTTGTTAGTCTATATGCTGCTGAATTAATCCTGTCCAGGTCTCAGATGAGCTCTAGAAGAAGCAAAGGCAGAAGCCAAAGTAACTCTTGAACAAATTGATGCAGATTAATAGATTAAAAATGTTTATTCCAAAGTTGTATTTCATTACTTGTAATTGAGCATGTGGAACATCTATAGGAAATACAAAAGCTTCAATAGTTGGATTTTGTATAGTTTTTGATGATTTAATGGCCTTGTTGATTTCCTGTTTTGGGGGAGAATTGTTTTGAAGTTCTTTAGATGCTGACCTTTATTGATTTTAATGTTGAATTCTATTTGTCATATCCGCATGTGTCACACCATTTAGTTTCTTTATTTAGCATGCCATTTATCTGCATTTCTTTTTGCTTGCATAGGATTAGAAACCGGGCGCTGATATTCCCATCTTTTTTTCCTCTTTTCATCCTTTACTTTTATATCAACATAGCTAATTATTATTTTACCCTTATTTTTTTTTACTCTCTCTCTCTCTCTTCTTCCGACCCTTAATTTATCAACGCAAAGAAATGCATTTCTGTTGTGTATATTGTATTCTGTTGTGTATCAAACTTCGATACACAACAAAAATGCGTTTTGGTTATGTATCCGTTGTGTAACTTTGATACACAATACATTTTCATTCTGTTAATTTTTTGGAAAAAAATTAATTAATATTAATTACGATATAATTTACTCTTTTTAATATTAATCATATTAATTATGATATAGATTATCGTTTTAATATGAAATCAAATTAATTACGATACAATTTATTCATTTAATTGTAATCAAATTAATTATGATACAATTTTAAAAAAACATATGATACAAGTTACTATTTTTAATAGTAATAGAATTAATTATGGTAACTTGTATCGTATATTTTTTTAAATATATCATAATTAATATTTCAATTAATTTTTTCAAAAAAGTAACACATTGAAAACACGTTTCAGTTGTGTTAAGGTGGTGCGCCCTCCATATATAACAAAAACACATTTCCGTTATAAAATATATACAAGAGAAATGCATTTCCGTTATGTATGGAGGCACAACCCCTTAATATAACAAAAATGTATTTTTGTTGTGTATTTTGTACAACAAAAATGTGTTTTCATTAGGGATATTTTTAGAAAAAAAATAACAAACAATATATTGGGTGAAAAAAGCAAAAAGTGGGGTGGAAATAGCAAGCCCTTAAACACCAATGGTAGATCTTCTAAGGGATGGAGGGGGCCATGGCTCTCCAAACTTTTTACAGTTTATATATATATATATATATATATATATATATGAGAATCGCTAACATACATGTACATATTTTTTAGTTGGAATACGTTAACAAGTTATAACTATAAAGTATCTTAAAGACGATGTAGCTTACTAATGTACTCTAACTAAAAATTAAATGTGTGTACATTAACAAATGCTTGTAGGGTTTGTTAACGTACACATATTTTTTAATTGGGGTACTTTAAAAAGTTATAACTACAATGTATCTTAAAATTCACCTACAGTGTAGCTTGCTAACATACTTCAATTAAAAAAACAAATGAGTGTACATTAGCAAATTCATCTCTCTCTCTCTCTCTCTCTCTCTCTCTCTCTCTCTATATATATATATATATATATTACTTTTAATAAAAAATTATAATATTTTTAAATTATATATTAAAAATGATATATATTTTAATTCTTTTTAATAAAATTTCCTGTAATATTTTTAAACTATTTTTTAAAGTTGTTTATTTATCAATTATTAGTGATTTTAAGTCATTGAATACACATAAAACAACACTTTAATTGAAAGTAGCCTTTTAATCATTTTCTTTATTATTATTATTATTATAGTAGATTTTTTTTTGTTAATATTATACTTTAAGATTTGCTTTTGATAACATCAATGGTGATGGCTAATTTTAAACATTAATAGTACTTACCCACATGAATTATTTCATTAATTAATTGTTTTTTATGATTTTTTTTTTTTTACATTCTTTAGACTCATTTTTGATGACTATTTATTCTCATTTTGTATAGGAATGTTTATACAATATAACTTAAACCTGCATTGCTTGTAGATTTTTCTTGTGGATTTTTCATGCTTTATTTTTATTTTTATTTTCAAATTTTGCTATGATATTAGCAAAATTATGATTATTTCTTTAAATTTGTTGAAAAATCCATTGAACTTTTTTATATTTTCTACCTATTCTTGTATAAACTTTTGTTTTGTATAAAATAACTTAATGTATATTGTAGAGTTTTTTCACAAAAATAATTTATAGATAAATTCTCTAGATTTTTTTATTCAGTAGTAGACAAAGGTATGAAAGTCGTAAAAAAATTGGAAGGTAGAAAAAAGATATTTTAGTGTCATGAAAAAAATTAATTGAGAAAATAATTAATAATTAAATAATATCATTAAATTTTGAAATTACCCATAAAAAATGATATTATCAAAACCATTATATTTCATTTATATATTATAATTTAATTATTTTGGACCCTCCATTGTTTTTGGTCAAGCTCCGCCATTTTTAGAAACCATCAAATTTTATGTATTTCTGCTGTTAAGCCAATTGTTTTTTAGCAATGCTAGAAACACTTTTGATTTTTTTTTTACAACACTTAATTATTACATAAATTTATATGGGTCTCATTAAAAAATCAGTGCCTACTCTTTTAGTAGGATTCACATGAAATTTACTCCATAATATGTTGGCAAACAATCTAGAAATGTTAGCACATACAATAGTAATAAGCATCAATCCTTTCTTGACATTTTTTTGTTGAGGTCTGAAATTGAAACACCTATCAGAAGTGGTATAATGAGTTATGGATTGAATCTTAAGTTTTGGAATCCTAATATTTTGAACCAAAATCAATATTTGACACTTAAATTATACGACTTACGTTCCTTTAATTTTTTTCAAAACAGTTCGACTTGTGAAACACGGAGCTCTCTTTTGTTTTCCTTTGGTATCCAAATTGGCTTTTCTTTCATGTTCATTGTTACTGCGGATGTACCAGTAGACAAGCGTTTAAGTTAGTAAAAATGTACTATCTATTAATTGAAAAAAAAAATGTCTCTAGTGTAATGTAATATGCAGAATTTTTTATTTTATTTTATAATAAAATTTTCTTCGACATTTGATGGATATAAAAATATTAGAAGAGAGGGGAGTATTGGAAGAGAGGGGAGAAATTATGTTTTCAAAGAATCTATAATGATTGTTTGCTAACATAAGACTAGAATAATCATTGTTTAGTTGTGTATTCTTCAATTTCTTTCCTTTTGGAACAATTAAATTTAGAATTTTAGAGAAATATGTAAAGTGGGGCCAAAGTCCACTAAAACTAGTCCTAAATAGGCAGGAGATATTCTCAATTAATATAAAATGTCATACATCTATTATTAATTTTTTATAGTAATTAAAAATCTCAAGGAAAGAAATAAAATAACTTTAGAATATAATTAATAATAAAAATTTGATGGTAACATTAATACTAGATTTCACTATATTATTTCAAGGTTACTTCACGTAGTATTTAACTATATCAACTTTTTAAATAATAGATAAATTAAATTAATTAAACGATAATTTTTCTAAAACAATCAATAGTTTAAAGTACATGAAATATAAAAAATAATCTGCCTATTTTTATAATATATAATCTACGTGCAATCTATATTTATAATCTATAATGTAAGCTATAATTTTAGGGAAGTATTTAATGATTTTCCGTATCTAAAATAACCAATACTTTTAAAATATATGAAATATATAAAGAAAATATTCAATTTTTTAGTATTTATGCATTACAATTAATTTTTTTCTTTAAATATTTCATATGTAAAAGTATTGTTTATTTTAGATATCAAAAATCATATATTCTTTCTTTTACATTAGAGGATATATTATAGATTATAAATATAGATTGCAGAAAGATTATAGATTATATAAATAGACGATAGATATTATAGATTGAAGATTATAATAAATTATTTTCTTTAAATATTTCATGCACTTTAAATCACTGTTTTGAAAATCGGACCGGACCGGCCAGTCGGACCGGAAAACCGGTGAATCGGTCACCTGACCGGTTCAAATAAACCATAGAACCGGCCTGAAGAAAAACCGGTCAAAGAACCGGAAAACCGGTCAAAAACCGGTTCACAGCGGGTTAAAGAAAAATGCTTAATACAACATTATTTTGATTTTTTTTTCTTAAAAAAAATAAAAACCAACCTAAAGTATTTATCGTTTTCTTTTTTATTTTAAATATAAACTTGTTTTTATTAATAAATGTTTATGTGTATAGTTAAAACTTATACTTAAGTATCATAACATATTTGATTTGCACTTATAGGTATTGTAAATGTAAAGAACTTATAAATTATGTTTTTTTTTTTAATTTTTAGCATTACAAAATTATGATATTATGCTTTTTTAATATTATTTTATGTATTATTTAATTATTATTATTATTATTTTATTAATACCGGTTCTACCACGGTTCAACTCCTAGTTGAACCATTGAACCTTGAACCAATGCCTTGACCAGTTTAATGACCGGTCTGGTTTTAAAAACATTGCTTTAAATTATTGAATATTTTAGAAGTATTATCATTTATTTAATTTAAGTTATCTATTATTTTAAAAAAGGTAATATACCTAAATATTAGGTAAAAATAACTTTCTAAAAAATCTACAAACTAGTAAAATAAGCTTCATCAACTAATAGAGTTCTATTTCGATCAAGCTAATATTTTATAGTTAAATAAGTTAGAAACTAGCTTATTTAACAAAACCAAAGATCTAGGTTTCTAATGAGTCTTTAAACATATCACCAATCACCACATCTGATTAACTAATCGATGTTAGGTTGAAACTTATCTTATTAGAAAAAAAATGATTGTAACAACAAGTTAATTATCAATTTTGTATCTCTAGAACTTGGAGAGTAGAAACTTATGTTTTTTTTTTTTTTAATTTTAATAAAGGCCTCAAATTGTATATGCTATAGGCTTATAAGAAAATTACAGTTAATATCTCATTTATTTATAAGGATTAACTTGATTTCTCATATAGTTTTGAAGGATTAATTTAAGTGATTGTTTGTGCATGTTTGAATAGGATTGTTTTTAGGGAAAAAGCTTGAATAGGATTATTTTAAAAAGAATCTAGTATGTTTGAAAAAATTATCAAAATGATTAAAACAAAATTATGGTAAAAAGTTTTTTCATTAGAAGTAAAATTTGCAAATTATATATTTTTTTTGTGGTTCTATTTTTTAAAGATATCAGCTTATTGTTTTAGCCAACTTTCTTTTTTTTTGCCACATTTTACTCCTGACAATTGAATATTTTAAATATCAAACCAACTACTCCAAATAACCTTATATTAATTTTTTTTACAATTTATTATAAAATGTTATCTAAACAATTCAAACTAAATGGATTATTTTAAGTTTACCCAACATATTTAAATATAAAAGTTATTTTCATATAACTGATATGATTGACTAAATTTATAATTGATTTTTAAAATAATATTTTTCATAATTAATTTTGTGTTGATTGTATTGTTTGTGATATAATTTTAAAACCCAAGCAAACCAGCTTTCAACTATGTATTACCTGTCATATATAGGCCTCTTATAATATATATTACTCAATTTTATTAACTTCAATAACTTTTTTACTCTAAATTAAAACATTAAGCATTATATGCCATAAAGTATATTTAAAAAATTCATATAATATAAAATATATTTATAACATTATCCTTTATTAAATTTAAATATATTATTTCAAATAAATATTATTTTATTAATATATAAATCTATTATTTAATATATTATATGTGTAATTATTTCCAATTCAATTGTAATTGAATTTACATTTTCTTGATTTTCTTCAATTTGTTTTATTGTTTTAATGTCGGTGATTAGAAACCATGCAAACCAACGAGAACAATATGCTTTAAATAGTTTTCATTCTTCGTTAATAGTTCTTCATTCCTTGTTATTGGTTTTTGGTTCATTCTTCTTCTTGGTTCATTCTCCTTGTTGGCTCATTCTTTTTCTTGGTTCATTCTCCTTCTTGGTTTGTTCTCTGTTATAATTCTTCATCTGTCAACTTTAAATCAACAAAAGGCAAAATGAGCTTTAAATTGACAAGAGACAGAGTGAAAGCAATCATGGCAATGACATAGCCCAAAGTGTTGTTTCACATAGCAACCATTAAGAAGTTACTGGATGAGTTCAACATTTTATTCAATAATACCAACCTACAATTCAGTCATGTTTGGCTAAATTGGAGTGATGAAGAGAAGAGATTTATTCATCCATTGGTTATTTTTTCTTTTAAATCCATATTAGAATGAGCACACAGAAACAATCTTCTTCTTTTTCTTTAGTTTTGGGTTTTGACATTTTTTATGCAGAAATTAATTGCCAATCATGCAAGTAACTCACTTGTAATTGATCACTTGCAAGTAATCCACTTGGATAGGCTGAGTGGCGAAGGGTTTGGTAGTTTAAACGAAGTCTTACGTTTAATTTTCATTCACAATTGATGGAGGTATGGTGATGTAAATCAACAATCTATTTAACTAGGAACCTAAGTTTTTGCTCTTTTCAACTCCTGTGGTACAGTGATAGTTTGTTCTTTACAAAGTTTTGTTTAAGCTAACTTTACCTTATGACTTATAGTAGAATCTTAGTTGATGAAATCCAAGGTGTTGTGCATCTTGTAGCATTTTGGTATTCATGGTCGATGTTAGCAAAATATGCATAATTCTTATAAGCAATTCAGTCGCTTTGGGTACTAGGTTTTCTTTCTTGGATTTTCTTTACGGGGATTAGAACTGGCTCATTAATGCATTGTGTTTATTCTCTGGTTACCCGCAATAAATCCTTAAAAGTTAAAAGAGAAAAACATTCCTTTTTTTCTTTTTCAATGAAGAAAGTAGCAGGTTGGGATTTAACGGATAAGGGTTCAAAGTGTGTAAGTCTTTTATCATTATTTAGAACCATTAATGAAAACTACTTTCCCAAGTTGCACCCTGCGTTTTCTTTAAAAAGCACAAGTTAAAAATGTTTTCATAATTTTGTTTTAAAAGCAGGAAATCAAGAACCAATTTTTGAAACAATGTGGCAAAAAAGTACCCAAACAAGTTTTTTCGTATTTTGATTTTTAAAAATATTGTTTTATATAACACATATCAAATAACCCATATACCTTGGTGATTAGTTTTTTCTTAGCATTGTATAGCTAAACTCCTATATATAGACTAAAAGTTAGGATTAAATTGTTTGTGTAGTTGTGAAATTATTCAAAGTTTAGTAGGCATTTTTATTTGAGGAAATTAAATGCAGCATTAACTTTGTTCAATTGAGCTTCGGCCTGGTAAGTTCTTTTCTTTTTGAATAAATAAATATGGTTGTAAGGATCATCTATAATGACAAGATAATTATAGAAGGACAAATTTTAATAACAAAGAGGATGATATATAGTAACAGTAGAAGTAAAACTCACGATTTATGATAATTCGTTTGTATGTTGGAACTAAAGATGTATGAAACATCTAACTCTTAAAATGTTTTGATGATAAAAAAAGTTATTAAAAATTAAAATCTATGAATCAATTAACAATTTGTTTCATGTGTATTTATAACACTTAATAAGTTTCTTTACAGTTGTTTTTGAAAATCATTTTTAAAAAATAACCAAGTTTTCTGAGAAAAACATATTTTGTTCAAAGCAATACATGCTTTAAAATAAGCACCCAGAATATCGCTATACATCAAAAACAATCAAAGACACACTTTTACAGCTAATCGTCCAACACTCGCTTTCTAAAGAAGTGTCCAATACCCTTATTGGATGATACCTTTTTAATTTGACCTTTCTTTATAGGTTTTTTATTTTATCTATCTTGGACGAAAACATCTTTAAACATAGTAATAAGAAATTGTTTTCAATGTGTTTCAACTTATACGCTGCCAAGTCTTTTTAAAATGCTTATATTAATTAAAAAGCATAAAGCTTTGATCATGGTACTCTCGAATAGAAGGAAGTCAACCTTTCAGATCTGATAAGTTCCCTTGTTACACATAAAAGAAGGAATTATCACTGAGTCAGAGAGAAAATAGTACCCCTTTTCGAGTAACTATCTGTGCAACAATCTGTCACCTTTTCTTTCTCCTCCAAAGAAAGACGAGCCAAGCCTGTTGTAACATGAAGAATACATTGCTCGCATTTATTGAAGCCAAAATGGGAAGAAGCCTCAGTCACAACTGGAATATTTCTCCAAGGCTATATATGTTGAAGATTTAGACAAAGAAAACAAGAATTAACGTGAATGATCTCTATGAACTCGCTAGATGATACTGTAATGACCCACCCTCGTTACAAGAATACTTGACCAATATAACCGATTCAATTTTAATTCAATTATAAAACTCTTTAATTAATTTATTTATGAAAATGGGCATAATTTTTTTGCGATCTCGGATGCTTTTCTATCTACTATTACTAACATTTAGTAGAAATAAAGTCCATACCGCTAAAACTATGTGAGGAAGAAACCATATACTCAGAGATATCAAAATAGGGTCATAAAAGCAAAGCATGAAGCCTCGTACACCAAATCATACACTAAAGACCAGAATACTCCAATGTGAGGTATGTGTCAATACATGTGACTCAATTGCAGATACAAAACAAAAGGGGGAGGGGAATATTATATATATCATGCACTCCCAAAGCTAGTCATGACTACTGACACACACAGCTAAAGGAGAATGATCCATCACGGAATTTCCCCCAATTTAGACTCAAGGTACATAGTGAGAGGTATTGCATGAGCTGCCTCAACTATCTCCTTCTACGAAGATTTCTCACCCTCCGGCGCGTCAGGTGGTGCCAAACCAAAAACTATAAGCTCATCTAAAAATTTGACCTATAACTCCTCCAAGCTCCTATACCGTATCTAGATCCGACATGTAGGCAAGGATTATGTGTAATATTCTCACTTTACTTAATTAATTATTTTTCTATTTATTCTATATTTAATTCTGAAAAATCAGGAAGGAATCTGAAAAATTATGATCTCCACGATTAAACTCAGAATATCGAAAACTATCTAATCATGATTTTTAATAATTTTTCAAGGTTGAAGCCTAAATAAATTAGAAAATAATGATTTTGTTCTTATTTATCAATATTAAGGACTAACATGAGAAAAAGATCAATTAACATAATGTTCATTTGAGTTTAAAATCATGTCATATGTATTAAAATATAATTTTAGGAATTTTTTGAATTTTTTTAAAATTCTTGTGTAAAGTGACCAAAATACATCTAGTTGTCAAATAAACTAAATTAGTATTGGTTTGACATCC
The DNA here is from genome assembly GCA_004329165.1 of Spatholobus suberectus. NCBI lineage: Eukaryota > Viridiplantae > Streptophyta > Magnoliopsida > Fabales > Fabaceae > Spatholobus > Spatholobus suberectus. The sequence goes on along the minus strand of CM014737.1, from coordinate 21,478,736 downwards.
AGAAATGATGAAAATAATATTTTTAGTACATTTCTAGGTAAAATATGTAATTTTAGAATTTTCATAAAAATTTGAGCATTTATTGAATTAAAATAGATTTAATAGGAATTTTCTAAGCTTAAAAATACAAAATATACATATTTAATTCGAAATAATTAATAAAAAATTTAAATTTATTTTTAGAAATTTATTTTTGAGGAAAAATAATAAATTTGTACAGATTTATATTTAAATTCATTATTTTGATATTAAAAGTTAATTTAATCAAGTTTAGGCAATTTTATTGGTACCGACTAACCCAATTACAAGTAAAATTTATATTGAAAATCTTTGGGACAACTAGTAGCCCAAGTTCCAGCTTTATAAATAGGCGATTCACCTACCTAAATGAAATATGTGTCCCTAAACTCAATTTACCAAAAAAAATTAAAATTTGAAATAATGCATCATGCATGTGAAAGAGCAAAAATCGCACAAGAAAAGGGGGTTGCGTTGTGCTATTTAAATTTTTTTAATGAAATAAAGCGAGTTTGAAAAACAGTTTAAACAAAGGATAAGGGAAGAACAAGAACACAAAGATTTTATATTGGTTCACTCAAACTTAAGCTACGTCTAGTCCCTTCACCCAGAAAGTATTCACTAACCAACCTTAGGTTACACAAGTGTTTTTCACAGCCTCTTCAGACTTACAAGGCAATCAACCCAGATTGCTTAACTACCTAAGTATTCTTTCTTACTAAGCCTCTCTAGGCTTTCACAACATAAAACAGTTGTTTACAAAGAAATCTACTCACAATGTGAGGGTATGAAACTTTAAGTACAAAAGATGAAATCATTTCAAAAAGATTTCAAGATCGTCCACTAAGTGTAAAAATAGTGAAAACCTCTTCCTGGTTCATTTTTAATTGAGGAATTTAATTTTATAATTTTCATAAAATTTTGAAATTAATTGAATTAAAATGAATTAATTTGTGAAATTTTAACCTAAAAATACAAGATAGTTAATTAAAATATTTTAAAAAAGTATAAAAGGTTAATTTTAAATGTTAGAAATTATTTTTAACCTTAAAATAATGTGTCTACCAAGTTTCAAGTAAAAATTTATTAATTTGATATAAAAAGTATTTGGTAACCAAATTCACCTACCATCTTTGATATCTTGTTTTTGTGAAGCGTGCTTTTGTGGGTATGTTGTTGTCTTGTATTCTAAATCTGACATATGTTCTTATTTTGCTTGTAACTCGAGTTATAGTTATTATATTTGAGTGCTTTTCTTTTCCTATGAAACTAGATTCAATATGATTTATAATAGACTCAAGAATCATCTAAAAAAGTTAAGAATGAAAAGTTATGCTTGTTGAAAGTTGAACTAGTTGTTTGAAAATGTGAAACCTGACAGTGTATGTCTTTTTGTGATTCTGGAATATTTGGTTGGTTATTTGGTGAAACTACTAGAACAAGTAAAAACCTAGACTTTTAAGCTTTCCAATGATATATGATATAATTATTTTTATGGTCTTTTACTAATTTTAACAATTTTTAGAAACTAATGATTATGCACTAATTCTGATCAAAAACGTTTTCTAGAGCTGCCAATTTTTGAAAATCACTATAAATTGTATAGAATTTTGTTTTTAATGATCTTGGTCAATTTGGAAATCTTATTGAATGTACTTTTGGGAAAAATTTACTTTGCTGCTAAATATTCTAAGATGACCAAGAAAATAAAAATTGTTTGCTAGTTGTGACACCCATTCACATTATGCATAACCTATACTTATTTGCTTAATTAATTAGTTGTTGATTTTAAGTTAATGAAAATGCGAATAATTTTTTTTTCCAATTTGTATAATAGAAAATTTTCAAACTTGAGAGAATTAGAAAATGATAGTAAAAGATAAAAGAAAAGGTTTTCATATATACAAATCATAAAACTATACATAATAGTCTTATACATATTGATGAAAGTAAAACAACAATAATACAAAAAGATCAAATTATTACATCAAAATAGTTACTACTTATCCCCTACTACATCAAAAAGATCCTAGTCAGAGTAGTGTCAGTCTACCCTATCCCAATAACAAGCCATTAGACTAGGCCTATAGGTCCTCATCCATAGCCGGATCTCATTAACCGCGATCAATCATGCTTAAAAGAAAAACAATGGAGTGAAGTGACTTGTTCTAAAATCACTTTTACATATATGGTAGGAATTCTACCATAAAATACAGATAAAATACAATTGATAATAAAGGAGAACCTAAGATTTATTCTAAGTTGTACTCAACTGCCCTTAACTTAGTATAGATCCATACTTCCATTAGTGAGTAATAGTTCTTAACAGAACCGGGAAGTGATTGAGAATACATATACCTCTCTTAACATCATTACATGGTATAATCCTTATTATCATTAAGGAACAAAATAACAGTCAGAACATCCATTTATAGAGGTATGCTCTCACCAATCCTGGTGATGCTGAGTAAGTGTCAGTGTTATCAAGTTAGTTAAGTGATTGTCTCAGCTCAAGGGCGCTACCTTAGCCATTAGGACGCTCACCACTTGATACCATGCTCTCTAGACCTTAACAATAGTCCCTGCCTTCATCCAATAGTGTACCAAATTGTAGCTTCCTTAGTAGGATATCATGTCGCTGCTTCTCACTTTCTTTACATTACTCACTAACCTATCAATTTCTAACTTCTGAAAAAAGTTTCCCTAGTTTCATTTAATTTGAGTACTAGTACAATCAACATTTTTGTCTTATATTATAGAAATTGCATAATAACAATTTAGACAATCTATAAATCATAATTTCATTATCAAAAATTAGCAACGTAACAACCAATTATAATTTAATCATCTAAATTTGGGCAGAACTTAGTAATTATAATTTAATTACTAAAATTTTAGCAAAATAATAACTTAATGATTATAATTTTATTACTAAAATTTTAGTAGAATAACAGTTTAGTAAGTATAATTTAATTATTTAAATTTAAGCAGAATGACAATTTAGTAAGTATGATTTAATTATTCAAAATTGAGCAGAGTAACAACTTAGCAATTATAAATTAATAATTTAAATTTGAGCAAGAGTAACAATTTAATAAAAATTAAAGTTTAGCATCAAACATAATAATAATATAATAAAGCATACTAAACTTTATTCATTGAAAGGTTTAGAGAAAAACGTTCCCTACCAACATGTAAAAGGACTATAATTTAAAACCAACCTCACTCTTCCCTATTACCTCAAGGGTGGTTGTTGAAGATGATGAAATTGTTAGTGCAAAGCTCTAGGAAGAGAATTTTAGAAGTTGATGTAAAACTAGTAAAATTTAAGCATAATACTAGGAAAAAAAATATTCTAGAGAGAGAAACTCTCCATATAGGTTTTGGCTAGCTTTGGAAAGGTTAGGATGTGTGCAAATCTGTCCAAAAGGCATGGATATTCATAGGAGAAGAAGAAGCTTAGTTGTCTAAAAGGTGATGTCATGTATTATGTAATAAAAACCTATTTTTATTTATTTTTAATTTGATTTTAGGGACACATATTCAACATAGGAGGTGAGTCACCTATGCTAGCTAGGACGTGGCATAGTGAGTTGTCCCAAAGCTCTCTTGTGTCAATGCAGTTAAATTAACCAATATTGATAAAATCGCCTAAACTTAATTAGTTTAGCCTTTAATATCAAAATAATGCATTTTATTGCAAAATTGAACATATACATTATTTTTCATCAAAATGAGTTTCTAATAATTAATTTTAATTTTTATTAATTTATTTCAAATATATATATATATATATATATATATTGTATTTTTGAGTTAGAAAATTCATATTAAATCCATTTTAATTCAATAAATTCCTAAATTTTTATGAAAATCCTAAAATTAAATATTTTAACTAGAAATGAATTAAGATTATCATTTTCATCATTTTTGGATATCAAACCAATACTAATTAGGTTTAATAAACACCAAAGGACATTTTGGTTATTTTACACAAGAATTTTAGAAAATTGCCAAAAAAATTTCAAAATTATATTTTAATTCATATAACATGATTCTTAGCTTAAATTGACATTTTAATGTCAATTGAGTCTTTTTCTCATGTCAACCTTTAATGTTGAGAAATAGGAGCAAAATCGTTAATTTTTAATTTCTCTAGGCTCTGGCTTGAAAAAATTATTAAAAATCATGATTAGATAGTTCTTGACATTCTAAATTCAACTGTGGGGAAAAAAATCTGAAATTCCTTCTTGATTTTTCAAAAATAAATCATCAAATGTTAAAAAAATAGTTGAAAATTTGAAATAGGGGTATTACATTTTTCACTTTTTTAAAATAAATTTTTTATAATTAAAATATACTTTGCATAAAATTTTCAAATATTTTGAAGTCAAAAAGCCTTTGGTTGCTTATTGTAGTCAATCAAGAGTATTTTTGTTATTTCACAAAAATATCTCAATAAGTTTCTGAAATATTTTTAAAATTATTATTAACTATTCTAAGTATATTAATGACTTAAAAATAATTTTTAAACACTTCTAACTATTTTTTATCTATTAATTCTGTTGTCTGCCTTTTTAGGGACGAAACGGTTATTTTACTATTTCTAGGCTCCATTCCCCAAAATTATTAAAAATATAAACTAAGTAGTACTCACAAATATAAACATAACCATAGGGATCAAATTTTTGAGATTTCTATCCGGTTCTCCACAAATAAATATAATAATAATTAGAAAAATAGTTTAATGGGCAAAAATAGGGATGTTACACTTGGCCATCTAGCGGTTGTGTCTGACCTTACTAGCTTGTTATTTTTGTATCTTTTTTTTTTTATAGATTTTTGTTCAATGTAGTCCTAATTTTTTAGAAAATAGACAAAATTATCTTTTCAACAAGCTATGAATCACATTTTATAAAAATCATTTAGCTATTCAAACTTAAGAATCAAATCAAGCCACTAAATTTAGAAAAAGAAAGAAATTATGCTTACTATTTAAAACAAAGTTTTTAGCCTCTTTCACTAAAATGTTGTTGGCTACAAACTAGTTTTTAAATTTTATGTAAAGTATTTGTCTAAAAGAGATTAACCAATGTTTTAGTAAATTTTAAGAACTATGTTTTTGTTTTGGGCCTCTTGGACTTAGTAAGTTAAAAGGTGACTAAGATCAAGTTTTTATTTTTAGCCTCAAAACAACATTTTTCTGAACTAACCAATAAATATAAGTTTTCAAGTAACTATGGTTAATTTAACTTGAAATTAGAAATATTTCTTTAAAACTTTGCTTGATTATTAGTAAGGTAAATTTAAGTTAAATCAACTTGGTAAATGTCTAAGTTTTATGACTAACTAGTTTGAAAGCCTATTTTAGTGGAAGTTCAAATTTAACTTGGTAAATCAAGAACTTAGTAATTCCAATGGTTAACCAATGTCTTAAACACTAAAATAAAGTCTAGAACCTTAAATTCTAGCCTTATACAATTTGGTTTTCATAGTTTTAGGATTAGTTAAATTTAAGTTTTTAAATTCTTAATTAATTAGTTTAATTTTTTATTAAGTACCTAAGACCTGTAGTTTAAAATTGAAATTTGTTAATTAATCATCTTAAGCAACTTGATTTTGAAAATAAATAAATAAATTAAGTATCCAACCTTGTACTTTTACTAAGTAACCTTATCCTTTAAATTAGGTACTTAAAGTACTTAAATAAAATCTAATACATAAATGTTTTGTTAATTTCTTTTAGACTATAGCTAATCTTGTTCAAGTTAAAGGAGTTTTACCTTGTTATTTATTTACATGCTTTATGATAGTTTATATTGTTCAAATTATAAATTATGCTAGATATTTCTATATGAATGTATAGATTCCAAACTATTACACTATTATGTAGATAAAGACTAAGTCTCTGCATAGTGAAGTAGAGACATTGAGAAATGAGAATACTGGTGCTTATACTTGTTGAGACTGGAAAAACCTTTGAAACCCTATAGGAAAGCCATAGTTTGGTACATTGAGGAATGAAGAGTAGAGGATCTATTAACGAGGTCTTGGGAGTATGATATCGAGTGATGAAAGTCTCAATGGTTAGGATAGCACCCTTGAATAGGGATACTCACCTGACCAAGCTTGATAACCTCAACAATTACCAAGCATTCCAAGGTTGGTACGAGATATACCTTCATTTTGGGTTGTAGCTGTAACACCGTCATTTTAGACTTATGTTTAATTCATAATATCTGTGAAATTACCAAGGAATTAAGGAATTGACAGATAGTCTTAATTCCTCTATACTGAGGGTTGACATATGGAAAATGACTAAATGACTGTGAATTATCATTTTTAACTTAGAAATATGTCATACATATTAAAATATAATTTTAGAAATTTTCTAGGAATTTTCTGAGATTCCTATGGAAAATGACAAAATTACCCTCCATTGACTACTAGAACTGTACCCAGTATAAGTGAAATATGTAAAAGAGAAAAAATGAACATTCTCAGTTCATTTTTGGGTTAGATATTTAATTTTATAATTTTCATAAAAATTTTAGAATTTTTTGAGTTAAAACGAAATTTCTATGAATTTTTAACTCGAAAATATTGAATAAATACTCAAAAATTCGAATTTAATTACTAAAAATTAATTTTAAATTTTGGAAATTATTTTTAATCAATAATTAAGGTGCTCACCAAATTCCAAAGAAAAATTCATTCAATTGCTATAAAAACCAAATTTACAAGTTTAAAGACGTTTTATCGAAACCAGTCGATTCCTCTACAGAGAAAATAAAACGCAGAGACCTGGGGAAGTAGAGACCTATGGCACATTGATCAAAGACTCTGCAGACCCATCCCTCTCTATTCCCCACATGTCATAAAAAGAAAACTTAAAAAGGAAAAGAGAAAGCAAAGTTACTTTCTTGTCCCCTTTTCTAGCCACCTATTCCTCTATTTAAGCTAGCCCTTGGGACAGCTTCTTCACCTCCCTTTTCTGCCCAAGGAGCACGTCCAACACCTCCTTTCTCTCCCTAATTCCATTTTTAAAGCTTGCTTACACAAAAAACCTCCATTCTCTCCTCCTTCAATCCCCCATTGAAGCCACCATCCACCACCACCTTGTTTGGAGTTCTAAGGCACCTTGTTTTCTCCTCTTCTCCAACCAACACTTAAGGTACATGGGGGGAGTGGGGTGTTCTTAAATTTATTACTTTCATGTAGATGATTTATGGGTGGGTTTGGCCCTCAAACCCTTAGTATGTTGTTGTTTTACTACTCTATTCTTATTTCTCTTCTTCTTGTTATTTATAGTTCTCTTTTGTGTAGTTGTTCTATTTATTTTCTGTTGCTCTCTTTTATTCATGGTTGGAAGTGTTGTTTAAAATTGTTATTGACATCTTAATGTTGGCTTATATGGCTACATTACCCTAAAATGACCAAAGTTTGGTTGAAGGACTCTAAAACCTCTAAAGCAAAGCCTTAAAATTGTAACCTCCCTTCAACTTGGTAAGAAACAGAAAAGAGAAGATTTTTATAACATGTAAATACTTTTGAAACCTTGATCTAGTCCTTCCAAAGGGGATTCATGAAAATGGTCGCTTTCTTAAGACAAGAATGAAACTTTACTCATCACCAAAAACCCTAGAACATCAAGGACTTTTGAAACTAGAACCAGAACTCAGCTGACCATTAAAAGTTGACATTTTTATCTCCCTCAAGTCACGGTTTTAAATGAAGAGAAAGGGTTATTATTTTAGTTTTTGACCTACCTAATAACTCTAAAATTTTATTTTGGTCATTAAAGATCCACAATTTAGTGAAAAAAGTGATTTTTGAAGAGAAGTATCTAAGTCCCAGCGAGTTGACTTCAATTTTCGTCTGAACAACTGACATTGTTTTCGCGATAACTCGGGCTACACTTAATAACTTTAAGTGATTTTTTTTTCTTATGAAAATTAGACAAAATTATGTTCGAAATGGACACAAGAATAATTAAAAAAAGGTTAAGAAATGACGAAGCAACACTTTTCAAAAGTTGGGGTTACTTTTCAGAAAACGGTAACTGGCAATGTTCACTTAAAAGCTATTTTTGAACTTTATAGTGCTATTCAACTGATTTTTCTTGAACGAATATAAAGTAGACTCCCTAAGATTTACTGGGATATATATTTTTCCTACTTTAGTCATCGTTTACTATTTTTTACCAAATCTTACAATTGAAGTCATACGCGCTGTTTCTGACCCAAGACGTCTTTCTCAATGGTATACTTTGAAAAATCATCATAAATCGACTAGGCCTTAGTTTTTGGAGTTCTTGGACTTTTTGAAAAGGTTTTCTAATTTAATTTCTGGAAATAACCTCCTTGTTTACAAAAAAATTAAAGAGGGATACGAAAATAGCAAGGGAGTGTTACTGGTGCTCCAATAAGGGCCTCCTGACCTCTCTGCCTTGTTATTTTCTTCTCTATTTTTATATATTTTTGTTTGGGATTATCTTTAATGATTTAGAAAATAGACAAAAACATATTTCCAACAAGATATATATCATGGCAAACAAAAATCGTTAGCCCACTCAAATTAAATTTCAAATCCAAACTTAAAAACTGTGCTCTCTGGAATTCCGGTTTTTGAACCAAAAAAATGAAAGAACATGTTTCTAGTCACCAACTCCTTATTTTCTATACTTAGGACTTAAAATGATCCTTTTTGTTTAAAGTTAAACAAAATTCCCTTTTTAGGAATAAAACCTCTCTGTTTTTGTATAATTTAAATAGACTTTTTCTTAACTAAGACATAAAGTCTTATTTTGAATCATGAAATAAGTGAATAGTTTTACTAAATTCTTTTAGAATCACGATTAATTACTACTAATTAAATTCATTAAATAGATTAATGGTGACATCTAATATTGTTAAGTAATTCGATGTATAAAGACATACGGATAGTCATATACTAAGTATTAATTAAGTTAAACCTTTCATTAAACACCTAAGTTCCTAATTAAGAATTTAAATGATTATATCAAATCACTATTAGCTAATTTAGGGCCTCCTAAGTAAGCTTAAACCTTTAAATTAGGCATTAAGATAATGGAGACGAATCAATGCTAATCTTCTAGTGTCTTATTCGTTGTTTGTTTTCTCAAATATATACTTAGAATCCCCTTACATTATACTACAATAAGAATCTCTGCATTAAGAGGCAGAGATGTTGAGGAGAGACGGTGCTGGTACTCAGGTGAGCTGAGACCAGAGAAACCTTTGTTCACATTGAGAAGGTTAAGAAAGGACAATAGTAGAATCATAAAGTAGTGTGATGCGAGGGACATGCCAGGGCATGGCACCCCGCATGGGAAGTTACAGTTGGTACGCTGAGGAATGAAAGGCAGGGGCCCACTTGCGGAGGTCTTGGGGGTAAAACGTCGAGTGGTGAAGGTCTTAATGACTGAGGTAGCGCTCTCAAGTCAGGATATTCGCCTGACCAAGCTTGGCAACCCCGACAACTGCTCAGCATTCCAAGATTGGTGCGAGAGTATACCTCTGTGTGGACGGTGAATGTCCTGAGCTGTTGCTCTGTTCCTCGATGACGACGAGGATTGTACCATGTTGAGTAGAGGTATATGTACTCCCAGTCACTTCCCGGTTCTGTTAAGGACCATGTTGGGAGTATGGATCCATACAGTGTCAAGGGTAGATGTTACAACTTAGACAAACCCTAGGTTCCCCTTTTGTGGTCAACTGTGTCTTGTCGGTATAGGACGATAGGATACCCTACCATCTATGTGAAAGTAATTTTGAGAACAAATTGCCTCACTGCTATGCATTTTTCTTTTATGCATGATTGTTGTGGTTGATACTTGAAGATGGTGGCCTTCCCCGTCCTGCTGAATATACACGTTGACTTTGACGCTGCGGGGGCATCGAGTTACGACGAGGAGGCAGACTATTTGACTCATCGCGGCTTTGTCTCTATCACGTTCATGTCCCCTATCCCAGGAGCGTTCATGCCTCCTATGACCTGGACTTTCCCGATCTTGGTATCGTTTTCACCACCGCCACATTTTCATTATGCGCCTCCACCACCCCCGGCTCCACCAGCAGATGTAGAGATCCCTATTGTAGCGCCATACATACAGGCGTATCCACCACTACCAGCTGAGCACCTTATGGATGATGTACATCCCCCTCAGGAGGCATCACCCATGGAGGTGGTACTGGCCGAGTCCCCTATGGACTCTTCTGTGGCCAACGATTGGTCCACCCTCTCCTCCTCCTCCTCTGGACCTGAGGTACCCCGCGAGGTGCCTAATGGTCATGCACGCCACAGAGAGGACACAGACTCCGAGGAGACGCAGTCAGACGAGGATTGGTAGACCCCATCCAGTGATTCTTCTTTTGATACAGGGGTTGGGAGTAGATCTCTAGACACTGCTCTGGTTAGGATAGTGGGTAGCTAGTGTCTGTTCATGTACTTTTGAGATTTCCCTGTATTTTTTTTATTTCAATTGTATTCCGGTATGATGTATTCAGCTGTATTGCACTTCAAAAGCTAAGATGTATATGATCCTGATTATATGACATATATCGTTTTCTCATCTCTTACTCCTATTTCTAAATTTTGTTTTATTTACGATTTCTTTACTTTTGAAAGTTTCGTAAGACGATCGCGTGTGATATAAAAAGCGAAAAAATACTTCTCGTACTTTTCTTAATCTAAAATCAAAATAACTAAATAAATAATTAAATAAACATGGGTTATGTTCAATGTGAACGAGTGTCACAGTAGCCCTGAGTTGAAAGATTGCTCGTATTCCTCGATAATGGTGAAGATTGTACCATGATGATGTTGGAGAGGTATATGTACTCCCAGTCACTTTTTCGATTTTGATGTGATTTATTGCTCATTAATGGAAAGTATGGATTTATACAGAGTTAAGGGTAAAATAGTACAACTTAAATAAAACCCTAGGTTTCCTTCTTTAAAATATGTCAACTATGTTTTATCTCTGTACTTGATGGTATAACTTCCTACGTATATTTGTGAATGAGATTTCAAAAATAAATCACCTCACTCCTTCTCATTTGTTTCCATTGTTGTGTATATGTATGGTATGAAATTATTATAGTGCTTAAAGATTGAGGGTGAGAATGTCAAGATCAACAGAGACTTAGAGAAAGGTAATGATACATAAGAGAAGCTGGCAGACAACAAGGATGACGTTATAGAAGGTTCAACATGCCTATGAAAGAGTTTATCTTTTATTTAGAATATGTATAGGTCTGTATATAGTCACTGCTCTGACTTAGGAATATAATGGGTAGTTAGGGTCTGTTAAGTATGCATATGTGTACACATCGCAAATTCTTGTTTCAAATGATTGTATTCATATTGACAACAATGATGTATTTCCTTATTAATGCATGATAAATGAATGTGCAACATTTATCTTTAATCTTTTCTCTAAAATTTAATGGAAATGAAATTTTAAATCCAACACAAAATCAATCAATGGGATATAAATGCTTATAAGTATTGAGTAAAGAGTCAATGTAACTTGGGGCGTTACAGCACACGTACAGATTTTATATTAGTTCACTCTTAACTAAGAGCTACGTCTAGTCTCGTCAACTTGAAGGTGTTGCACTAAGAAAACTACTTATACAACTAGTATTCTCTAAGCCTCTTTAGGCTTTACAACGAAATAATCTTCACCAAAGATTATTTCATCCCAAGTATTCTTTAACACTAAGCCTCTACATGTGTTTACAAATATTGTACTTTGAAAAGATAACTCACAAAGGTGAGCTTTACAAGTTTAAGCCAAGACACAAGATAACTTTGTATGTACAAAGAATATGAAAGTTTAAGTTCAAAGAGGCCGCCAATGAGTGAGTTTTTGCACAAGTTATGTAACTTCATTACTTCGTTCTTCATTTATGTCTTTTTGTAGAAGCTTAGGAAAATATCTGTTGTGAGATAGAGCTTCTTCCCATTTTGAGTGCATTTAATGCATGAGATAGCATATCATGTATAGTTAAGGAGATACATTTTGATGCCACTTGTAGTAGTGACAGTTTATAGCAAAAAGAAGTTTTTTTTCGACACATATATGGTGCTTCTAACTTCTATCTCTTTGTTGAACTACTTTGTACTTCTTCTAATAAGTTGGCTTGCTTTTCCACTTTAGCTTGTACCAAGTATTAGAGTTTTTGTCTAATTTGAAACCTACTTCTCAACATTCTAAAAGACAAAGTATATGTATTTTCGTTGAAAACACTTAGTCAATTTTCGAGGAAGTATGTTAAGGTTTTTTCTTCGTAGGATAACTTTGTCCAGATATATAAGCAATAATAAAGCGCATTTATAGCAAAACAAATTTTTGGATGCTTTTAAAAGATCATGTAAGGACACTTATCTAAAAAAAAAACATTGGACGACTTGTTTAGCAGATATGGACGCTCGTGAAAATGAAGCAAACTAAGTTAACACAAAGCGATAATTTAGTGTTTTATATGGACACTTATAGTCCCAAAACACTTAAGTCCTGCAAAATAAGAATTATTAGACTATCACGAATTTTAATAACCTTTGTCATCATCAAAATATTTTAGGAGTTGGACACTTCATACATCTTTAGTTCCAATACTCATTACTTCAATATATTAAATTATTCTAATGACAGATATGCCATAGAAGATACGCATAATCTGCTATACACATATGATTTAATGAGGATTCAATTATTTTCCATGCCTAAGGAATCTAAAGGTATTGATACTCCATTGGTGGAGTTAATTATTTCTACCTCAATGCTATTAAGTTTATCAACAAAATTAATTTAGTTGAACATTAACTTTGCATATATTTTATAGAGTTTAGAAATATATTTTGTCCAATTTAAATTTATTTGTTTTTGTGTTTGTGCAACCTTGAACGCTTTCATATAAATGATTCTTGCAAGTTTCAAACATTAATACATTTACCAATTTAGCAAAGTACAAGGTAACAACTCTGTTAGCTATTTTACTTTTTTTTTTTTTTATGTTATTCATAGTGGTATGCTTGTATGGAAAAACTTTTTTCATGAGGGATTTTTTTAAAAAAAGTTGTATCCAACAATTATCAAAAAAGCTTTTTTTTTTCCTCCCAAAATAAGCTTATCCAAACAACAACATAATGGTGGTTTTTAGTTGCTTCAATCTTCTGTTGCTTCAAAGATAACAAGTTGAGATCAAACTAATTAAATGAGCATGAGATCCATATATCCTTATCACAAAGCATTCGGTGTTCCTATGTTCCATTAGACCATTTTCTCTCAATAGCTTGAAGTTTTACAGTTGCTGCATTCTAGCCATGATTAATGAGATCTATTTGACCTTTTCTTGGTACACAAATTAAGTTTTCTTTCAACCATACTTTTAGTCAAAATCATTAATCAAATAATGATACAACATGATTGAATGGTTGACTCACTGAATACATTTTAGTCATATGACTAGCCTTTCTCTTGACTTATAGGTCTACAAATGCAGTTATGATGTTTACATGCGCCTATATGAGAAAGAACTTTAGATAGAAAAATCCTTCGTTCGTATATATAGGTTTGTCACCCTTTCAATTGTCATTGTTTCATTATTTTATTGTTCTATATAAGTAACAAGTGTTCCATGCTTTTGGCATGGGCTGCAAGGGGTTGGTTTCATTGCTCAACAACGTGTCATTGTTCCAATAAGTTGCTCTTTAATTTCTTATTCGTAGTACCAATGTTGAATTATTTACATAAGGAATAAAGGGTTGCTTTATTTTTTGTCTAGCACCATTTTGTTAGTGAATAACAAAACTTTCCAAAAATGTAATCCTTTGAGATAAACTTTGATGTAGCATATGGCTTTCTTTATCTATTGTGAAAGAATTTGCTTTGGACATCTAGAAATTCTGATGGCCTCTATGTAACATCAAATTTTGATTTACGGTATAAGTCTTTTTTACTTGTTTTTTTTTTCAACACAATCCATGTGACACGTTCACATTGGACACAAGCCGTAGTTACTTATTTATTTAATTAGTTATTACTACTTAGTTGCTAAAAATGCGAGTAAATTTTTTCATTTATTTATGTTCAATTCGCATACGTTACTTTTTTTAAAACAAAAAATAGAATGTAAAATAGAAATTAGAAATAAAAGTAAAAGATAAAGTAAATATAGTCTATATATTATGCATCAAGTATTGTACGTAAGTTCTGAGTATATCATCATCTACTGTCAAATACATCAAACCTGAATACACAGAAAGTCAAATAAAATATAGGGAAATAACTAAAATACATAACAAGAGACACTACTTACCCCACTACATATATCAAAAGGGTCTTAAATTAGAGCAATGTTTATAACCTATCCTATCCCATATACAACTAAAAAGAAAGTAGGCTCCCTAGTCTTACAGCTCTTCATTCGTCTTGGTAGTCTCTAAAATTATCTTGAGTAGTATGAGGGGTGCGATCATTGGGCACCACTGCCATCTTCGCATATCTGTTCGTAAATAACATACATAGAAAGAAAAGATAGAGGAATAAGGTGATTTGCTCTCAAAATCACTTTCACATAGATCGTAGGACGTCCTACCATTAAACGCAAGATAAAACACAACTGACAATCAAAAGAAGGAAACCTAGGGTTTTTATCTAAGTTACATAGTCTACCATTTATTATGTATAAATCCATACTCCCCATTGATGAACAATGCATCACACCAAAACCAAAAAGTGATTGGGAGTACATATACCTCTCTTAACATCAGCATGGTACAATCCTCATCATCATCATCGAGGAATCAAGCAATTGGACATCCATAGTCTAACATAGAGATATACTCACGCACCAATCTTGGATTGCTGAATAGTTGCCGGGATTATCAAGCTGAGCAGTTGACCATTGAGACCTTCATCACTTGATAATATACCTCCAAGACCTCCACAAGTGAGTCCATGCCTTTCATTTCTTAGCATACCAAACTGTGACTTCCCCTGTAGGGTTTCATGCTAACTACATGTCCCTCGCAGCCTATTGTTCATTTAACTAATAGTTCATTACTAATAGGCTTATCTTTGAGTAGAGGTTTCCCTGATCTTAATAAGTCTAAGCACCAGTACTCTCATTCTCAATGTCTCTGCTTCACCATGCAGAGACTTAGTCTCTATTCACATAATACTATAATAGTTTGGGATATATACATTTATATAAAAATACCTACTACAAATTGTAAACTGAACAATTAATGTAAACTATTAGAAAGCATGTAATTAAATGAGGTAATCTTTAGGGAAATTAATCATGATCTAATAGAAATTATTAGGTATTACTTATCAAATTTTATTTAACTACTTTAAGTACCTAATTTAAAGGCTAAAGTTGGTTAGAAGAATTTCAAGGTTGGATACTTTATCCAAACCAAGTTACTTGAGATGATTAATTAACATTTTTAATTTTAAACTATAGGTCTTAGGTACTTAATAAAAGATTAAACTAATTAATTAGAAATTTACAACTTAAATTTAATTAATTTTAGAATTTATAAAAATTGAATTGCATACTTAGAGAAATTAAAGTTCTAGACTTATTTTAAGACATTGATTATCCTTTGAAATTTTTCTAAGCTTATGATTTACCAAGCTTCTACTAAACTTTAGGTACTAGAATATGATTTAAAATTAACGGTTATTAAAATTTTACTAACACATTGATTAATCATTTTTAGAGAAATAATTTAGATAAAATTTAGAAACTAGTTTGAAATTAACAAAATTTTTAATGAAAGAAGTTGAAAACTTTGTCTAAAATCACAAGCAAAATTTCTTTCTTTTTCTAGATTCAATGGCTTGGTTTAATCCTTATGTTTAAACAACTAAATGATTTTTATAAAATGTGATACATAGCTTGTTGGAAAGATAGTTTTGTCTATTTTCTGAAACATCTAGGATCATATTAAACAAAAATCTTTAAAAAAGGATACAAAAATAACCAGTCAGCAAGGTTAGACTAAACCCCTGAATGGATAACAAACTATTTTTAACTTTTTCTTGGTCATCTTAGAACATTTAGCATCAAAGTAATTTTTTTTTTCCAAAATTACATTCAATAAGTTTTCTAAATTGTCCAAGATCATTAAAAATAAATCTTTATGCAATTTATAGTGATTTTTGAAAAATGACAGTTCTAGAAAAAGTTTTTGGCCAAAATCTAGTGCATGACCAACAGTTTCCAAAAATTTTAAAAAATAGTAAACAACTATATAAATAATCATATCATATATCAATAAAAAGCTTAAGAAGTCTAGTTTTTAGTTGTTCAAGTAGGTTAACCAAATACCCAACCAGAAATTCCAGAATCACAAAAAGGCATATATTGCTAGTTTCGCGTTTTTGCTAGTTTCATATTTTTAAATAGTCAGTCCAACTTTCAACAAGCATAACTTATTCATTTCTTAACTTTTTCAAATAATTTTTGAGCCTATTATGAAGAAAATTGAGTCTAGTTTCATACAAAATAACAAGCACTCAAAAATAATAATTACAACTCGAGTTATAAGAAAAACAACTACAAGTGTCAGATTTGAACTTCAACTAGCAATACAACCATAACAACCACACATATAAGATTCAAGATTAAAAATGACTAATGGGTTTTGGGGCAAAAACCCACTTACAGTCAATGTGAAAATGATAAAAACAAGAAAACCAATCCGACTCTTCCCCATTACCTTTTAAGCTTGGTGAAAAAGATGAGAAGGAAATGGAAGTAGAAGATGGTGGCTATAAGCTTCCTTTGATGGTTACAGCTCTTGGTGGTGATGGTGGCACTTGGATGAAGGTTATAAAAAAAATTGAGTGAGGGAGAAGGGAGTGATGGTTCACGGCCTGGATAGTAGAAGGGGAGGAGAAATTTGTGTGAAAAAATAGTGACAAGGCATGGGTATTTATAGGGAAGGGTTGGTGGTGATGTGGCAAAGTATGATGACATTAGGATGACATCACTTAGAGTGATGTCATGGGTTAAAGACATGTGATTTAAATACTAATATTGGTTTGGTCCCTGGCTGGGTTTCTTTGGTCTTGTCTCACAAAGGTTTCTTAGATCTTTGCGCTCAATTTTAATTTTATCGGTTAAATGGACTGATGTCGCTAAACTTTCATAGTTTACTCTTTATATCAAATTAATGAATCTTTGTTTAAAACTTGGTAGACATATTATTTTATGGTTAAAAATAATTTTCTGATTTTCATAAGCTATGCAATATAGTTTATAGGCAACAACTTATGCGAGATCTTTAGGAAAGCACTAGTTGGAATTCTCAGACCATCCTACACTCATAATTTTTATTTTTCATTTCTTTTAGAAAAACACACCCGTCACAAATTTGAATTCAGTCTCGGATAGCAGAGGTTGATTCGTTTATCCTATTCTCATAATTAAATGTGTATTAATCCTTAATAATCATAAAATATATTTTATTACACATATTGGTCATAAATTGAGAAAAAATGTATATTTATATAATGTAAGTAATTATTGTTATATTAATATTTATGCTTATAATTAAAAATATTTCAAATTACTTATATATTCAAGCTTAATTACAATAAAAACATTTAATTAGAAAAGTATAATTTATTCCATACATTACATGTTATTATAAATATTAGTTATTAACAAATAATGTTGATCATTGAGTTATATATTATAATTTTTAAAATTCATGATTTTTAATTTTTAATTTTTTAATTTTTATGAACTAAAAGTAGGTAAATGGTGACTAGTGATTTTCCTATTTTAATATATTTGGATATATATATATATATATATATATATATATATATATATATATATATATATAATGTCTTTTTACTTATTTAGTTACTTTTTAAATTTTTATTTTGTTTTTAATAATAGTTTGATTCTTATTTTTAAATTTTTTTAAATAAGATAACATCTTATAAGTGCTTATATAATAATGTATCCAAACGCTTTAAAATTGTGTAAGCACTTTTTAATGAGCATATCCAAACGTAAATAGCTTATTAAATTTTAAGTACTTATGACATAAGATCTTATATAATGTAGACTTGTTGATAACATCTTAATTAAGCTATTTATCCAACTATCTTAAGTATCAATTTTTGTGTAACTTTTATGGTGGTTATTATTAAAGTTAACAAACTTACTATATATGGTAATTTGTAATTAAATAACAGTATAAAAAAAATTCTATACTCTTGGTGCATTTTTTTTTTCTAATTGTTGGAGGTTTGGACTCGGGACCAAATTTTAACCATACAATATATATTGAATTCAGGAAATAATTTTGAGCATCCATTTGAGAAAAGAGTTTTTCCTTTTTGTAAAATAAATTCCTCAAATTTTAAGCAAACGTTGATATTTCATTTTTTTTCTTTTTATGTAAAATAAACTCCTCAAAGAACTAACAGTTGGAGATAAATTGTGACAGGGAACACAATCAGACCAAATAAAACAAGTAGAAAGAAGGTCTACATATTAAGGTTAAGAGTTACATAAAAGAACTTATCCTCCTAAAATTGACAAGAAATGAAGAAATTGAGGTAGTGGAAACAAACTTTTTTTTTCAGTCCATATCTGTTTAATTTTTCTTGATTTTATGAGAAAACATGCAAGAAATTAAAGGACACTTTTTGAAACTGCCCAATATTTCAATCAAGATTTATTATAAGAAAGTGATATTTTAAAGCTTGTCTAAAATATGTGATTAAAATAAGTTTTTTTATTATACTAAAGTAAGTTACATATCAAGTGTCATTACCAATGATTATTTTATACTAAATGGTAACTTTCTACCTCAGTTATCAATAGTCAACTATCAAAATGCCTATTTTTGTAGGTTTCTGCTGAGACATGGGAATATTGCATGGATCAGCAACAGCCAAATTTGACAAAACAGCAAACTTAACAATGGACAGGTGGGTTGTTGTAGCTTTGTGATGCCTAATTTGAAGAATTGGAAGGCATAGTGGTGGGTCCACTAGATTGGGAGAATAAGTAGGGTTTGGGAGATGGTGTAATTCTAGCACACTAAATTAATATGATTTGTTTATAAGAAGATTTATAACACAGATTACCAAATAATCTTAAATATGTACTTATGGTCAGTTAGAAGTAAAATGAACTTATAGCCACATATATACCTCCTTTTGTGAGCTCTTAGAATTAGATTCTCTTATATATCAAAGCTTAGAGAAGAGTTTATGAGAGAAATAATAATAGTAGTTCGTTAATTCAATTAAAATACTAAAATTTTCCATCTAATTAGTAATGTACTAATATTACTTAGTCAAAATATCGATGATATTTTATAAGTCCAGTGATAGCAAACATAACATAGCTATTTAGCAAGATACTATAACATCAAAATAATGCATTTTCCCAGCCATAGCATAATATGGTTAGACTCTAGCCAGTCAAAAGGACCACATCAATGAGATAACCTTTAAGGGCCCATTTGGTGGTCAGGATAGGATAAGATATAACAGTAGGATAAGAACAACATATGATAAGAGTATGATAAATTATAATCTTATTTAATGTTTGGTATACACTAAATAACAAACTAGGTAATAATAAGATAAAATATAAAATATGTTTAAATGACAAAATTACTATTTTGTTAAATTACACATTTTTTTAGAAAGAAACTTTTAATCTGTTTTTTAATTTTTACAAAAATATATAATTTTTACTAAAGTATACAATATTATTTTTTATTTATGTAGTTACTTTTCTTAAAATTATAAAAAATATATAAGATTTTTAAAATTATAATTATTATTCAAATATTTTTCTTTAAAAATATTTAAATATTAATTATTTGATTTTTAATATTTCAATTAATAATATACTTTAAATTTACATGTCAAAATTATTAAAATATAAATAATATTACTATTACAACATATATATATATATATATATATATATATATATATACCATATCATATCATCATCTATATATATAAATCTTATACATATATTTTATAATAATATTGTATTTATTTTTATATAATTTATATAATATTTAATATTTACTATAATATAACTATATATATATATGCGTAGCTCCCTCTTAGGATAAGAAATACATTAAAGTAATTGAAGCAACAGGATAGAATAAGGGACAGGATAATGTTATCAAATCCTGTTGGTACAACAAACAATTTATTACAATAGAATAGGATAGTTATCCGATCCTATCATATCCGGACCACCAAACGGACCCTAAATACTTAACTAATAGAAAACAAAGTCCTAGAGATTCTAAGATCTCCATCATACACGTGAACATGGGCAAGCATGATGAAAAACAGATATTACAAATCATACTGAAATACAATATAAAAACATATTCTTTGACATTGATGATGGAATCAAACTTTCTTACAAATTCATATGTTTGCTTCATGTGGTGTTGTCACCTTGTCGGTAAAATCCTCCACAGACTTTTGCCATTGACCCTTGCTTTCACCATAATAATCTGTTTCTTGGAGAGAAAAAAAATTGTCTTAATTACTCGACTTTCACCTTTCATTGATTATAGGGAATTAAGAAGAACTAAATCTATAAAAATCTAACATTATAATGGAATGGAGACCTGAAAGAATGGCCACATAAATTGATATCAGGGACTATAAAGCCAGCTTGTGAAGGTGGTTTGGGCAATGAAAAGCCACCATCTAACACCAGCTCATTGGTGATTTGCTGATAATGTTCATTGTTTTCCTCAGCTTGTGTCCTTGTTAGCTCTGGTTGCTCATTGAAGATGGGTCATTTTTTTAATATGCCATATAATATGGCCAGCAGCAAAAATCAAAATGCTAAGAAAGGAAATCCTAATGAAATTGTTGACTGAACTGATTGTGGAAGGAGGTATATATAGTTCTACAATCGAGAACTATATAATTATTTGATTTGTTTTTGTTAAGGCAACCTAGGAGAGAATGAATCTGAAGACTATAATTTTTTATTCTTCTCTATCCAATATTGAGTTCAATTCATAGGGTGTAATGCCAATAACACTAGTTGTGGAGATGGGAGTTACAAAAATTTTAATGTCATGGTAATGACAATTCATTTGGTTCATAAGTGACAGTTTCTATAAGCATAACGTGTAATGACAAAAATGCAGAGATGTGAATTACGAATGTTTTAAAGCCAAATGAGAGTTATTGAGACATGGTAAACGCCCTTAGGAGGTAGAGGATGACACATCAGCAAAACATGTGATGTGTCGAGACATGTACGCATATTATTTCACTGTTTAGGATTTATACATTATAAATATATGTAAATAGATAAATCCACAATCAAAGCATGAAAATTATCAATGAAACAATTCTGACTTCTGTGTACTGCTTTGGCTCTCTGAAAAGCCAGTGCTCATTTCCCACCAGTGTTCTTAATTTCAATAGAAAACCTGCTCAACATGTAGTTACAAGCAAAATGTTATTGCAATAACTAGGCACAATTATCTAGAATCAAGAATATTTCCAACTGTTAATTTCTATATTTGAAGGACTAATTTCATTTAAGAAAAGCAACAAATAAGGAGCCTACAATCAAGGAGTGGGTGAAGTTTTATACTGATGAAGTAATCACAGGAAGATTATCATTTATGGTGAAGTCCTCCTGTTCGATGTGGGAAGAAGTCCTCCTCCAACTCCAACTGTTCTGGCTATTACTCATTTCGGAGATTTGAGTAATGGATTCCGATTCAAAAACTTCCTTGCTACGAACTAGCCTCAACCCCGATTATGAGGCATATATTGGGAAGATGCCATACTCTTTATGCTCTCTTCATTGTTTTCAAATATAAATGTTATGCTGCTGAAATGATCATACACTTCACTTATTCTATCAAATTCACTGATATCATGATACAAAAATACCACGTAATCTGAATTTAATTTTCATATTCTAACAACCTTTCCATCCATCCAACCCTTATGCCATTTTGATAGATAGAACATGAAACATCACAATCTAAAAGTGGTCCCTTTGAAAGAATGATGCAATAAATGAAACCGCACAATTCATGTTTTGGAAGATAAGGAATAGTTATTGAAATCCCTGCTGTGCGAAACCCACACTTGTCGGTCACATGGTCTCCCGGGAAGAAATACTCTTCATTGTAACACTTAAGATGGTGTTTACATAAGTAGGGTATGTGGTTCTGTAACATGCGCTGTAACACTAGCCGTTGAGTGATCTCCGTCTCTAGAGAAGTGCAGCTACAGGCACTCAACTTTTCAAGGGATGGCGGAAGCTCTGGCAAAGATATGAGTTTCCTGCAATCATCTAACCAAGGCATTGTCAGTTTTGAAAGGTTTTTGATGTTTGCGGCAATCTCTCAACATTAGCGACCAATGTTGTGAGGTAGTACTTGTAAGAACCACATATTTGAGGCATAGATCCAGTCCTGTCCTGTCCTGTAATAGATCCCATTCTTGGTTCGTTTGATAACTTGTCAAGATTGTGACAACCCTTTAAATAAAGAGATCTAAGTTTCCTTTTATGCCAAATTGATGACAGCAATGCACATATAGAGGTGAAAGTTAAGTTCAATTCTGTCAATTCATTTGATGTCATTGAGAATTTCTTGAGTGATGAACAACCATAGAGGTTCAGCACACCAAGAGATTTTGAATGAACTTGAAGCTGACACAAACTTTCACAACAACAAAGAGAAACACTTTCAAGTTTCTTTGCCTTAGATAAGTCTGGCATTTCAATTAGATCTCGGGAGCCCCAAAGGTCAATTGTCTTTAAATTCACAAGATTCTGCAATAAGAAAGATGCATTACATTGTTAATAAATT
This sequence comes from Spatholobus suberectus, assembly GCA_004329165.1. Classification (NCBI taxonomy): domain Eukaryota; kingdom Viridiplantae; phylum Streptophyta; class Magnoliopsida; order Fabales; family Fabaceae; genus Spatholobus; species Spatholobus suberectus. The sequence continues at coordinate 21,455,816 of CM014737.1, read as the reverse complement.
GTTAAATTCATAACCATGAGCCTTAATTAAAAGGAAAACCTAAGCATACATAGAATCACATGATCAAAGGTGTGACTCTTGTGAGTGAGCTTCACTTGAGGTAGCAAGCAGTTACCTAAGCAAGCAGTTACCATTTAGGAACCTCTTCTGTATTTTTACAAATTGAAAGAAAAATGTAGTATGTATAACCACATTCATACCTGAACCCCATCCCAAAGCTTTTTAAGTTTGCTACAACGCATACAAAGCTCTACAAGCTGTTCAGCGCAAAAGTTAGATGGCAACGAATCAAGACAGAATCCATCCCAGTGAAGGCACCTCAATTTACAAGACAATGAGTCAAGACCATTAGGAAGGTACACATTAAATATGGTAAACCTGCACCAACTATGGATTTTAAGAAATCTCACATTATTCATCTTTGCTAGGAAATCGGAGCTCAAATATAGATTGCCAGTTAATTTAGACAAATCTAAAATTATGCCTTCAACAACATCTGTTCCCTAACAAACAAAAATTAGAATAATCATTAGCAAAGACTATCATACTAGCTACGTTCTTAAAAGATACATGTATTATAAAATAGAAATAATTGCATCTCCCTTTTACCCTGTTATATTTCAGGACATCATGCACTTCCTCATGTTCCCACAATCGACTTCGTCTTCCAGAGTCTTTGATACATTCTTGATGAACAATTTCCCAACCCATTTCCTGTACCAAGTTGTGCATTTCTATCTGAATGCCACCTGAAATTGTTTTGAGAGCTCTATCCAAAAGGACTTCTATCTGCAGGAAAATCAAAAGCTTCAAGTATGCTTGTTACACGATCTCTTTGTTTTCCTCTGAAGAAGCATGCAATGTCTAGAAATATGTCCTTCTGAGAACAATCTAAGCCATGGTAACTTAATTTTAATGCACTATGAATTTTCATATTTGGAAACTTTTGGAGTTTTCTCAATTCACATTCCCATGCTCCTTTACTTCTTGAACGAAGACTTGCACCAAGAACTTTTAAAGCCAAAGGAATACCTTTGCAGTATGAGATTGCAGTTCTTGACAGATTTTCATATCCATGTTTAGGTGGTTTTTCTCGAAAAACAGTCAAACAGAAGAGTTGAAGAGAGTGATGAAAGTTCAATTCCTTGACCTTATATATTGTTTCAACTTGGGTAAATATTTGTTTATTTCTAGTTGTAACAATGACTCTACTTCCAGGTCCTAAGAAATCAAAATCTTTAATTAGATTTTCTAATTGATCTGAGGTAGCCACATCATCTAAGACTATGAAAACTTTTTTGCATCCAAGCCTACTCAAAACAAAATGGGATACTAAAAAGGATGCAGCCAAACAATGGTTTTCATTCTCTAACAACTCAGAAAAAAGTTTATTACGTAAAGCTTTGAGTCAATGCTCATCTGATGCCTCCCTTACATTTGCGAGGAAGCAACGACCTTCAAATTGATGAGACAGTTTGTCATATAAAGCACCAGCGAGGGTAGTCTTGCCTATGCCACCCATGCCTCATATTCCAAGGATTCTAACTTTGCTTGATCCAATTTTTAGTAATGACTCAATCTTTTCATAGTTTTCCTCAACTCCAATCAGTCCTTTACGGTGGTTTGCGTATCTAGTAGCCAATTTTCGCAAAACATCGTCAACAATATCCTTAAGGAATTCAGATTCAGTCCTTGCATATGAAAAGGGAAACAAAGAAACAAATGATGTGTTATAAGTCTAACAAATTGAAAAGAAAAAAAAAAGAATTATAAAAATAATTATACTAATCTATGATCAATATGGTAGTGCAGTAGAGAAAGAAACAAAAAATATAATTGGGGAATGAAAATCCAATGACTTAGAGGAGATAATCAATGCCTTTGTGTTTTCTAGGCAACAGACTTCCTAAGCAAACTACCATAAAAGGTGTTGTACATGGTTCTAAATTGCGATTGCGGGCATTGCGGTTGCAGGCATTGCGACTACTGCGATGCGGATTGCGGCGTTAAATTAAAATATGTTTGCACTAACCATAAAAAAAGTTCTATAATTATTGGTATATCTTTTATTTATAAGGTTGTATAGATTTTCATTCTTTTTTAAAATTTGTATCATTTTAATGAATAATTTAGAATAAATTTATAATAAAAATTAAGATATTTAAATCTAAACAAATCTAAAAAGCAACAAGAACACAAAAGTAATTAGTCTAACATAAATTTAGAATAAATTGTCTCATTAACACAAAAGTAAAAAATTTAAAGGTACATAAATTAAACAAATCTCAAACAGATATAATAAAAAAGAAATGGTCTGTCAGAGGAACACAATCGCCTTCAAGTTTGATTGTCATTACTTATCTAAAAATCAATGCCACCCTTCAAGTATACATTGTCACTACAAAGGAAAACATGATGAAACCCATAATTAATATCATAAAATTATATGAGTATCAAGGTTTTTCTTCACAAATAAAGAACTATATGTAATTTAAAAATTTTAAAATAATTAAGTAAAATCAATCAAACAAAGATAATAAAAGTGCAACTCACATGATAATTGTCACCACATGGTAAAGTGGCGAGGAAGATCATAACCTCCACTTTCACTTTGGTTATCATCTTGTGTAGCTCCTTGTCCAAAGAAATAATCAAAAAATCCACCACTTTGCTGTTGATAGTAAGGATCATGATAATTCATTGATGATTGGTGGTATGGGGGGGCTTGGTCACTTGTATATTGATTGTATGCATTGAAATAAGGATATTGATAAACTGGTGGTGGATAGTACCCTTGGCTACTTTGAGAAGATTCATCAATACTGAAGTTACTAAAACTTTGTTCAATATGAGAAGAAGAAGAAGAAGAAAAATCTTCAAATGGTACATTTTGTTTCTTTCTCCCTCTCCTAAATTGTGAACTACCTCTTCTATCACTTGGAAATGAATGATCAGAAGGACCTATATCTAGTCTAGAAGTAGTGAAATCAATGACCAAATTTATGTCATGTCTATTATACAGAATCTCTTGGTATAGATCATTTTATCTAAGTTCATCCTCATCATCATCACCATCCTCACCATCATTTTCTTCAACTTCTATATCACCACCATTATCACCACTATTATTACTTGGTGGACTTAAATCATCACCATCATTACCATTATTGCCAACTTCTACATCTTCATCATCAATATCAATTCGAGACACCCATTCTGAATTCTGTACTCCATCTAAAAGTAGATTTTCTCTTTCTTCAATCCATGGAGACAATGGATCATCTTCTTGAAATATGTAATCAAGATTAATTGAATTGAAACTTGCTTCAATTTCTTCTTGACTTTTTCTCATTTCATGCCTCATTTTCAACTTCATATTATAATGTGTGAAGACAAGTTTTTGTAACTTTTTATACTTGAGTCTGTTCCTTGTCTTCGTATGGATGTAGCTAAATGTGCTCTAGTTTCTTTCACAATTTATGGTTGAAGTTGTTTGATTCAAAACTTTAATAGCCAAACATTGAAGTTTAGGAGTGCATGAACCAAATACCAACCACCATTCAGCTTTTTAAATGAACAAGCAAAATAAATAAATTATTAGTTATACAAAAAATAAAGTAGATTTATTTATAAAAAAAAAGAAGAAGTAATATTTACCTGGATTCATTTTAGACCAAGCTTTTTGAGCTTGAGGTGAACTAAATGATTCACCCATATCTTTAAACAATATCAACTATAACATTATATAATATGTCAATACATAAATATATAATAATAATTTATAATTTATAAGATCAAAATACAATTATCCATCACTAACCCGGCTTAAGACTTTGATTTGAACATCTATATTTCTCTCTAATTTCATAATGACCTTATTGGTTCCTTCAAATGTCTCTTGATATACATCAGTTCCATGTTCAACTCCATATTGAAACTGTGGATTAAGAAAATAACCTAAAAAGATAGTTAATCAATATTTATGTATAAATTTATGAATAATAGATTTCATAATAAAAGTAAAAGTAAGATGACATACCAGCAGAATGAAGATCAGAATGCATGAATCTCCAACGCTTATCTATTATTTCCTTGTATTGAGAATAATAACAGGATTTTTTTGAATTGATTGTTTTGCTCGATCAATTGCTTCATATATAAAACCCATTGTTGGCTTCTCATCACCATCAACTAGCCTCAAGACTTTTACTAAAGGCTCAAATACCTTTAGTATGTCATTAGTCTTACTCCAAAAATCATTGCCAACAATAATTTGTTTTGCTTCAAATGCTGGTCTATTTTTGTCTCTTCCAAATTTAGATTGTCTAAATTCTTCGAAGTTGAACATGTTTTTCAAAGCTTGCTTTTGCTGCACAAGTGCTTGAAGTTGCAAGAATTGTGTTGCAAATCGAGTAACACTTGTCGAACAATTTCTCTACCTCCAGTGTATTTTTTCATAAGATTTACAACCCATATGTGGTTGTAGATAAAAGTTGTTACTACTTTTGCATCACTTAATAACTTTTGCACATTTTTATTTTTTCCTATATCCTCCAAACAAAGATCCAAACAATGTGCTGCACATGTAGTCCAATATAGATGTTGCCTCTTTTCCAACAATTTTTGACCAACTGCTTTAAGTGCTTTTCATTATCTGTAACAACTTGAACTACATATTCTTCTCCCACTTCTTCCACAACCTTATCCAATAACTGGAAATAATAATCAGTATTTCTAGTAGCAACACTAGAAGCATCAACAGATTTCAAGAAAATTGTACCCTTACTGCAATACACCAAAAAATTCATAATATGTGTATGATTTATACTGTGTGTCCAACCATCACACATTATTGTTACTCCTTTTTCCTTCCATGTAGTTTTCAACTTATTTATCCATTCCTTCATGGTTTTATATTCAGCTTCCAAATACACATCAGAAATTTCGTAAGGTGTGGGGCACTTAATTGATGGGCCTACCTTAGCAGCTACAATGATCAAATTATGAAACTAAGGAGAATTAGTTAAATTCATAGGTAAGCGCTCATAAATTATAAACTTGCTTACTGCTTCTTCGAGCTTCTTCTTTAATGTTTTCATAAAACCCCACTGATTTTTGGTTGTTTCATGTTTTTACTTCTCATAAGATCCACATTTGTAAATCTTAAAGCAAAAGTAGCATCTTCTGTCCTTGTAGCTTTTGCAGCTTGACTAACACTAGGATGAGAGCTTCCATCTGATTCATAAATATTATTAGATCTCCTGTTTGTTGTCTGAATCATTGCCTGTCTTCCCACTCATGCTGTGATCTAATGCTTTTTTGTGTAGCTAACATTATTTGCTCATCAATATCTTCATCATCATCTCCTCTTAATTGTGCTTCAAATTCTTCTTTTCTTTTTCTAGAGTCATTTTTTTGTCTTTTTTTTATCTCTGAGGAGTTTCATCATATTCTCCCTAACAAATGACTTGACTCTAGGACAACCTGTTACTTGACCTTTATCATGTGCTATGTGTTGCTTCAATCTAGTAATGCCGCCCCTTATTATTTTGTGACAAAGCTTACATTGGACGTTATTTATATTTCCTGCTATAGGTACTCCAAAATGCCATCCAATATCATCACTTGGAGCACCTTCTAGTCTTCCCACTAGGAAATTCTTCATCACTTGATGGCATTGAGTTTATACCTATTTAGAATTTATGAAATATTAACCAATAATTAAATTAAATTTCAAATTTAAGAGCAACTATTAATAGATTAACATAAATTAAATAAAACTAGACTAATCATATTACTATATCACACACACAAAAAAAATTCTTTTACCTATATTATAAATAAATGGTTAAATATTAATCATTTATGTAAATTTATAAATACAAATTACTGGTATCACCAAAATAAATACCAACAAAATATTACAACAAAGGTCTAATCATTTACATATATTATAAATATATACTAATCTGACATACAATTACAATAACTTAACTATTAATATAGATTTATATTAATCTATTTTACCAATTTTCTCTATTCATAATTTATCAATTAATAATAATTATTTCATTCTAGTTTACCAATTTTCTTCTAAAATATTCATAATTAATTCCTCTAAAATTACATTTTATTCAAAATTTTAATCCTCAATTTTTTTATATCAATTACCTATTTTTTTTCAAAATTTATTCAATTTCTCAAATTAATTTTTTTTCCAATTATCTCTTTTTCCAAATTATTACCTGCTCTACCATAAAAAATTATCTTATCTCACCCAATATTTAATTTTCTTTTATCAAATAATCTTTCCTCTAAAAAATTGATAATATTTTTTACTCCATCCCTTTCATAAAATTATTTCTCCCTCTCCTCTGAATTTTTCACATTGAAAAATTTTCTCTCTTTTTTTTTTTTATAAAAATACCAAGTATTAACAAATATAAAATTGCCCACATTGAAGTTTCCCCAGTTCCCCCCACCGTGAAAGCCAAAATCCCCTGCCACCCACCATGTTGAATCTAAAAAAACAAAAGTCCCTTCCCACCAACAAAGTTTGACACCCCGCCCCCGCAAACCTATTAAGTTAAAACTTAAAGGTTAAATTAAAAAAAAAAATCCCACCCCACGGTTTACCCGCCTCCCCATGACAAAGTTCCCCAACCCCCAACTTAAAAGTTAAATTAAAAAAAATCCCACCCCACGTTCAAACGCACCACCCGCCCCCCGCAAACTTGGTTAAAGGCTTAAAGCCAAAAAAAAATATGCCCCCCTCCCCAACGTTCAAGAGTGGAAAGCAAATATAAAAACCCACCCCACCCATCAGAGCCCGTTCCCCCTTTCTTTTCAGTTCACTCATCTTTCCTCTTCTATAAAAAAATTCAGATCAATCATCCATGTGACTGTGTGAGTCTGAGATCTTAAAGAAACAGAGGCAAAAAAAGTAATAGAATGTAGAGCAAACAAAGGATGGCCAGGACACTTACGAGTTCACAGTTCAGGAAAGGCTTCGGAAGATGGAGAGTTGGAGACGAAGTCGATCTACAAGGATGACTAGGGAATGCGTGTTGCAGATTTCGCACTTGGGCTTTGGAGAAACACTGAAGCAGAAGGAGCAATATGGTGTTAGAAATAATTCTTTAAATGCATGCTTTAATCTTTAATATGAGAGATCTTTAGGCGGAAGCATATAAGTACAAAAGCATGCATATATCAAGAACAACTCGTTCTTGCTCACATAGGATCTACAACATGCTAGATTACTAAGGATAGGATAAATACCTGGATCCATAATCGGTTCCTGATCTAAGCGTTCTTCACAGAATCTTTGAGACAATTTATCACGAACACGAACAAAGAGAGCCGGTGGCTTTGTGGTTCTTCCTCAACCGAATCTCTTGAGTTCCCGATGGGACCTTAGCCTCTCTTCAGATGGGGAGAAGAGAGTATGAGTTTTCCATGATTTGGTGTATTGGGGACCATAGCCTTCTTATAGTGTGTTAACCTAATAGGGTTCCCATTATTCCCTAATGGGCCAACACTGACATCTGCTCATTTAAGCCCATATCATCTTATTTAAAAAATCTAATGGGCTCACTTAATTTGACCACATAAAATAAAGCCCACTAATGATAAATAGCTAATATAATTGTCTTATAATATTAGCCCATATTAATTATTGGAATATAAAATTCCAACAATCTCCCACTTGGGCTACATATTGTAACAATTATATCACAATTCTTTAGGCGCGCGTCTGTATGCTATTTATCTTTAAACTTTTACTTTAACAATCTGGTCCATCTTATGCATCAATAATGGAACCACCGCGGCTTTCGTCACTATTGTAAAGTGTGACTAAACCCCAATGACCACCACATCAACACACTTAATGACATAGATCAATATGGATGAGCAGCATGGAAATTACATGTAATGTGATCTCAATCATGCCTATTTCCAACTGGTCCAACTTTAGTCTTTAGTGAGATCAATCCAAAGTCCTTAAGCACAAAAAATAAAAAAAATTTGTACACAACAAGATACAAACAGGTTGATAAATTCATAATCTTTATTTCTGCAGAAAAATAAAACAACATAAAGTTTGTATCAAATAAACATAGAACATAAAGAAGGACTCCCACTAAACTAAGGCAACCTCAGTGACAACACCCCATATGAGCAACATGCTCGTGAAAGACCTTAGGTGTCAAGCCCTTAGTTAATGGATCAGCTAGCATAGAATTCGTCCCTATATGTTCTATTGAAATCTGTTTTTCCTGAACTCTTTCCTTAACTACAAGATACTTAATGTCGATAAATTTCGACTTCGTAGAACTCCTATTGTTGTTGGAGTAGAGCACTGCTGATTTATTGTCACAATAGATTTTGAGTGACCTCTCAACGGTGTCAATCACGCGTAGGCCTGTGACAAAATTTCGCAGCCATAACCCATGGTTTGATGCCTCATAACAAGCCACAAACTCCGCTGCCATGGTCGAAGAAGCTACAAGAGTCTGTTTGGTAGACTTCCAAGAAATAGCTCCTCCAGCCAACATGTAGATGCAGCCTGATGTGGAGCGTCTGCTGTCGGGGCATCCCGCAAAATCGGAGTCAGAGTACCCAATGATCTCTAAACTGTCAGACTTCCGATAAGTAAGCACGTAGTTTCTTGTTCTCTTCAAATAGCGCATCACGCGCTTCACTGCTTTCCAGTGCTGCATACCAGGATTACTCATATATCTCCCCAGGACTCCCACTATAAATGCTATGTCAGGACGAGTGCAAATTTGAGCATACATAAGACTCCCTACAGCGGAAGCATAAGGAATCTTTTGCATCTCTCTCTTTTCAAGATCAGTAACGGGGCACTGTTTGAGACTAAACTTGTCTCCTTTAGCAACGGGTGTATCTCCTGGTTTACTATCTTTCATGCCGAATCTATCCAAAACTGTATCGATATAGCTCTTTTGTGATAACCCAAGAATACCTTGAGAACGATCTCTAAGTATTTGGATTCCCAAGACAAAAGAGGCGTCCCCAAGATCTTTCATCTCAAAATTTTTTGTGAAAAATTTCTTGGTTTCGTGCAGTAAGCCTATATCATTGCTGGCTAGTAGGATGTCATCAACATATAATACCAGAAAGACAAATTTACTCCCACTAAACTTTTGGTATACGCAATCATCAACCAAATTTGCCTCAAAGCCATAGGAGGTAATAACTTGATGAAATTTGTAATACCATTGACGAGAAGCCTATTTAAGGCCATAGATGGATTTCTTTAGTTTGCACACCATGGACTTTGTATTGCTTAAAACAAAGTTTTCTGGTTGCACCATATAGATTGTTTCATCAATGTTGCCATTTAGAAACGCAGTTTTTACATCCATCTGATGTAGCTCTAAATCAAAATGAGCTACAAGTGCCATTATAGTCCTAAGAGAGTCTTTCGAAGAAACCGGAGAGAAAGTCTCTTTATAATTAATGCCTTCCTTTTGAGTAAACCCTTTGGCAACAAGACGAGCTTTATATCTCTCAACATTACCCTTTGAATCCCTTTTGGTTTTAAATATCCATTTACAACCAATGGGTTTCACACCTTCAGGCAATTTGACGAGATCCCAAACGTCATTGTCAGCCATCGATTTCATCTCGTCATTCATGGCATCAATCCACTTTTGAGAGTTAGAACTTCGCATAGCTTGACTAAAGTTTATTGGATCTTCCTCAGTCAAGCCAATGCCATCCTCATGTTCTTGAAGAAATACAATATAATCATCTGAAATTGCACTTCTCCTTTCTCTAGTGGATCTCCTTAGCGGCACTTCTTGAGGTTGTTGAGTTTGAACTATAGGTGGTGGTGCTTGGGGGGGAATCTCAGTGTTGTCTTGTTCTTGAGTGATGTTAGGAATAACATCATTATTAAGTACTGGATCTATTTCTTGAACAATGATAGGTGCAAAGACTTGTTCATTGCTAATGATAGGTTCTTCTTGAAAGACAACACTCCTTATGTTTCCTTCCCCTCCAAACTCAACTTCCTCAAGGAATCTTGCATTCCCCGTCTCAAAGAAGGATCTTGTAATGGGATTGTAAAACTTATACCCGCGAGAGCGTTCAACATAACCAACAAAGTAGCAACTAACTGTTCTTGAGTCTAGCTTACCTTCATGCAGCCTATAAGGCCTTGCTTCAGCTGGACATCCCCAAATTCGCATGTGCTTGATGTTGGGCTTTTTCCCAGTCCATAGCTCATAAGGGGTTTTAGCAACTACTTTACTTGGTACCCTGTTGAGGATATAAACTGCAGTCTTTAATGCCTCTCCCCAAAGCGACTCTGGTAGAGAAGAGTGACTAATCATACTCCTTACCATATCCTTAAGAGTCCAGTTTCGTCGTTCTGCAACTCCGTTCATGCTGGGTTTGCCGGCATAGTGTATTGCGGAACGATTCCACATTCATTGAGGAAAAGTGCGAAGGGCCCTGGATGTTGTTCACCTGATCCGTCATATCTGCCATAGTATTCTCCACCACGGTCAGATTTGACGGCCTTAATATTCTTTCCTAGTTGAAGTTCAACTTCAGCTTTGAAAGACTTGAAAACGTCTAGAGACTGAGACTTTTCATGTATTAAATAAAGGTAACCGTACCTTGAGTAATCATCTATGAACGTAATAAAGTATCTTTGTCCATTCCATGAATCCGTAGGGAAAGGACCACAGATATCCGTATGTATTAGTTCTAAGACATCCTTTGCTCTTTCGGCACCTAAATTCCTTTTGTTTGTTTGTTTACCCTTAATACACTCAACACAGACTTGGAAGTCTGACAGATTTAAGGGTCCAAGAATTTCCTCCGACACAAGCCTCTGAATTCTTTGTTTAGAGATGTGGCCTAAGCGCTTATGCCATAAGGTGGCGGAATTCTCATTTAATTTACGTTTCGTACCACGCGAATCTGTTTGCAATATCTCGTTATAGGAATGCTTAATATCAAGCATATAAAGATTGTCAATTAAAGATCCGTAACCAACAATATTTGAATCATAAGAGAGACTAACTTTATTATTTCCAAATGAACAAGAATAACCAGATTTGTCCAAAATAGAAATAGAAATTAAATTCCGTCTAATAGACGGTGCAACATATGTCTCAACCAAATCCAAATAAAAACCAGTCTTTAAAAGTAATCTAAAAGTTCCTATAGCTTCAACTGCAACTTTATTGCCATCGCCCACATAGATGAATCTTTCAGCATCACTTGGCGGACGGCTCCACAGGCAACCCTGCATAGACATACTTATGTGAGTAGTAGCACCAGAATCTACCCACCAAGTGTCCTTGGGTACAGAACTAAATTAACTTCAGAACAAACAAAAGTGAGAAGTTTACCCTTCTTTGCACGCCAAGCGGCGTACTTAGAACAGTCCTTCTTCATGTGTCCTGTCTTCTTGCAGAAGAAACAAGTAAATTCCTCATCTTGCTTCTTCAGCTTCTTCTTTTGAGAAGAACTTTCCACAGTTTCCTTATGTTTCTTCCTCTTTTTATTCTGAGAGGTCGAAGCCAAATGAGCACTTTCAGTCTTATCCCTCTGCAGTCTCTCTTCCTCTTGCACACAGTGAGATATAAGCTCATTGAGGGACCATTTGTCCTTCTGAGTGTTATAACTCACTTTGAATTGCCCAAAGTGTGCAGGAAGTGAGATCAAAACCAAGTGCACGAGCAAATCCTCAGAAAGCTCTAACTTTAGTGCCTTGAGTTTTGATGCGAGATTAGACATCTCCATAATGTACTCCCTTATGTTCCCTTTACTTTTATACCTCATAGAGATGAGTTTAGCCAAATGACTACTCGTCTCAGCTTTTTCATTCTTGGCAAAGAATTGCTCTATTGCCTCCAGGAACTTCTTGGCATTCTCGCTCTCAGCAATCGAGCCCCGAAACGCCTCCGGAATGGAGCGTTTGATGATCATGAAGCACATTCGGTTGGACCGATCCCACCTCTCAATTTTTGCCTCATTAGAGTTCTCCAGAGTGGAAGTGGGTCGTTCCGTCCTCAGTGCCAAGTCCAAGTCCATACAGCCGAGAACAATTTCTACGGCCTCTTTCCATGACTTGAAGTTCGTCCCATTCAGCATTGGGATTTCATTAATTTGAGTAGTGAAGTTAGAAGCGGTAGCGGTAGCAACTAAAGAGAGAACAATAAACATACAATAACATTAGTGGGCATGTCAAAAGATAATTAATAAGACATGCACTATCAATCTTTATGGCAAATTTAAAGACCCAAACAAGATACCTAGCGCACCATTAATCCTCAATCTTTGGATTGAAAGAACTAATTGCAAGTGGTATCAGAGCAGTCTTCTATGTTGGATTATTAGGATTTGTATTGCTTGATTTGAATTATTAAATTGGGTTACATTGTTTTCGTGGCTTGAATACATATGTACGGTACCTTCAGTTTTTGGTTTCTGCTTTCAATTGTCCTTTTGTGAATTCAAGACTTTGCCTCCTGTGATGAATCAACAATTGATTTCATTGTATTATGGTTCGGGTTTGCCTCCTGTGGGTTATGGGCCCACTAATGATAAATAGCTAATATAATTGTCTTATAATATTAGCCCATATTAATTATTGGAATATAAAATTCCAACATATGGGTCATGGGAGATTTGGGGGAAAAGCTGCAAAGAGGAGCTAAGTGATGAATATGTGTCCTAACTTGTGTTCTGTAGTCAAAAAGTAGATGATTGAATAATTGAACGAACTGTAACTTTGAGTTTGCCTTGATTCTTTGTGTTTTTTTTTTGACCAAAAATGGAACGGAACGGAGGAACTGTGTTGTTGCGTTGCGTTGTGGACATAACGGTGTTGCGTTGCGGCAAAACGTGTGATTTACGATCACACTGCAATTGCGGTCCGATGCAGTTGCGGGTAGTTCTGCAACCGCAATATTGCGGCCGCAACACGTGTTGTGGTCCGCAATTTAAAACCATGTTAATAATGTACTAAAAAAGTATGCTTAATTTAGAATCAAATTTGGGCAACTCAATTTTACTCACTCTCAATTCATTTTATTTACCTATGAGTTTGAGAGTCCCAGGCAGCTAAATTGGCTGTTTCGGTGAGAGCGGCTTTTCATTTGTTGCACCTGGGTTCTCCATTACATTTTGCAAACGCTTGTTCGTAGCTCCCAGTCTGCTTCCTCACATGGGATGGATCTATGTTGTAAAACACTGGTATTACAATCTGTCCATTTTCTTACTTGCATTCCAGAATCATGCTAAGTTCACCCAGGAACCACTTTGAGGAAGCATAGTTCTCTGAGAAGATGACAACAGATACATGAGAATCTTCAATGGCCCTGATGAGTGCTGCTGAGATTTCATCTCCCTTTTCAAGTCGGTAGTCTATATAGGTTTCAACTTTCTTTTGCTTCAAAGCTTCATAAAGATGGCTTGCGATGTTCTTGCAGGTGTCCTCACGTCAAAAGCTTAGCAAAACATCATATTTTTTAGAAGATCCCATAGAAGAGTTAGAGGAAGAAGCAATAGCACTGATCATATGCTGCTCAGCCTTTATGAATTCCAAGTGCTGCAATGATTATAACACTGCACTTGAACAAATAAAAAATGCTTTTAAGTTTCAATGCATTCTTGACACTTGTCCCTACTCTTATACTTTGAAATTTATCAATCTGTCTAATATTAGGTTGAACCGTTCAAAGTTCATACTCTTGCTCACCTAGGGAAGAATAAATAAATAGCATTTACCTAATTGCAAGTGTGATTTTGAGGTGTTTTGTAACGCTTGGAAGTTTATTTTTGCTTGATTAGTGACTTGAGTTTGCAGTTTGCTTGGGAAAGCTGATAGTCCATTCAAAGATAACATGAGCTTAGCCTTAAACAACCTTGACATCAAATGGAAAAGAACTTAAATCTGCAAACCACATGTTCATTACAGCATAGACAGTCATGCAGATGGGGGCAAGCAACAAGTCAAGGAATTTGTATATTTTCAACATTTGAACCATTTAAAACATGCTTAACATTAGCTTAAAAAATTAAACAAATCAGTGCGATTCACAAATCTAATCAGATAATTGAAAGTAGGTCTACCTTACATTAGGCACTTCAATGAAAGGTTCATGCTGTCTCACCAATTTTTTTTTTGTTTAAAAAAAAAAACAATTTACTTTTCATTTTAGACAAGCACAGAACCACTCATGTTTTGAAATCCATAATCTATTTTTTCAGGCAGAATTCACATTCTTAATCTATTTTCTGTCAGCTAAAACATGGGAAAACAAGAAGAAATCAAATTAGCCATATCTTTTCATCTTCTATTATTTCTATTTGCAGGTAAAATTGTAACTGGAGAACAAGACCTGACCACTGATCCAGTCCAACTTCTTGCAACAGAAGAATACACTGATTCTTAACTTCAACACAAGAGCTAGCTTCTTTGGCGCAACAGAGAATAACTAGACAAGAATTGTATAATGCATATAAATATATTAGATCAAAATGTTTAAACTCTTAGTCAAGTATGAAAGAAGAATTAGACAGCAGGTGCCAGGCGTAAATATTCAAGTATATATGTTGGTGGTGTCTTTGTCATGTATGTTTCTAAGAAGCTTCATACGCTATGACGCAGTATGTGTACAAGTGTAGGTACGTAGAATTTTCGTCATTTATTTAAATGTTGACTGACTATGTTGAATTTTTGGCCTTCAGTTAAAGGTTGACTGACTTGGCTTGCTTAATATTTGTATTGAAAATTTGTGATATTTTCGATCTTCAATTTTCTTGATTTCTGTATTGTGTTATACACTATTTTTGTGAGAAGTTTCATTTTGCGTCCTGTTAGGTAGTGTCGTGGTCAAGATCACTGGCACTCATCTCCTTAATGATGTTTTCTATTAATTAGCTGTAACCCATTAATTAATAATTTTTGAATAAACAGCTAAATTAGGGTTATCTAATTTACCTCAAGTAAAATTAGGGTTAAACAACCTCATCAAAGATGATCAATGCAATTCTCAATTTACTTAAATATGGTTGATATAACATAGAGAATTATACCAATCATCTTTGATACTATTGTTTAACCCTATTTTTACTTGGGATTAGTTAGAAATCCCACCTAAATTAAATTATGAAAAATTTAGCGCTAGACACATGTTTCTTAAAATTGTAAAATAAATTAGCTTAATCTTTTAAAATTAAGGATAAAAAATATATTAGTCTTGAGACTAATGAGTATCGTTGAAAAGGGTTAATATAATATAATCTATAGTTACAACTTTTAAGAACTAAAATGTAATTTTCATATTATCAATGAATAATGTCTTACATTAAATTTATCAAGAGCTAGATATTGACCCGCACATTACACGGATTTTTAAATAAATGTATATAATATAATTTAGAAATATTAGAAATATTAAAAAAAGATATATCACATTAAATTATAAAAATAATTATAAAATACTTGTTGAAATTATATGTGAAAACATATATTTGTCAAAATTATATTAATTATACAAATTATTTGTTAATTAATATTTGTATATGACATAATTTGAAGGTATTGGAAATACTATGTTTAGGTTAAAAATTCATAATAAATTTATTTTAATTCAATAAATTCCAAAACTTCTATGGTGATTATAAAATTAAGTTTCCCACCTAAAAATAAACTAAGAATGAGGTTTTCATTATTTCTAGATATCAAACCAATACTAATTTGACTTAATAGTTAATTAGGGGCATTTTTGTCTTTTTATAGGAATTTCAAAAAAAATTTAGAAAATTTTAAAAATGATATTTTAATATATATATATATATATATATATATATATATATATATATATATATATATATATATATATATATATATATATGTAACTTGTTTCCAGACTCAGAATGATATTTTATTGTTATTTGAACTTTTTTCAGATGTCACCCCTTTCTGTTGAAAAATCGGGACATACTAGTCATTTTTTCATTTTTCTAAGCCCCGATTCGAAAAAATTATTAAAATCATGACTAACTAATTCTCAAAATTCTAAACGCAACTGCAAAAATCAGAATTTTTAAATTTCTTTCCAATTTTTAGAAATAAAATCACAAATAATTAAAAAAATAGTTATAAACGAAGATAGGGTGTTACAATCGATAATAGCATCCAACACCCAAAGAACTAGGTACAATGTCAATGTATTATATATTTATATTACATTCAATTTGGATTTCCTTACTTTCATTTCTCAATCTATTATAGTTTATATATTCTATTTACATGGCTTGCAGGGCCTTGAATGGCGCGACTTTGTTGCCTGTGGAAAGGATGAGATTAGTGGATATGCATTGCTAAATAAATCTATTCTTGAAATTAGTAAATGAAATGTATGCAAATATTTGTATATTTTTTTTTATCTTTGCCAACTTAATTTTTATTTTCTTGTTTTACAGCTAAAGAGATGTTTACCACTACAAACAAACTATGTCTATTGGTGAACTCGAGGCACCCATACATTGGACACCGTCTTGATATTCTTGTCAACATGATTGCGCATTCTATTTAGAATTATGTAGCATTTGAAGAAATTGATCAATTATTGAAAAATGACATGTTGTTAATATTAAAAAAGCCACTCAACAATTGACTAAAGGTCATCTTGCCACTATGTATAATATGCTTAGCAAAAGTCACATGATGTCAATGAAATTTAAAAGTTGATGTATGTGAGAGATAGGGGATGTAATACCCTCAATTTTAGGAAATATTATTATTAATATTTTATTTCCAATAAATATTTATATTATTATTGCTATCATCCTAATATACAGAGACATTGCATAGGAGCCTAAATATAAATTCTTTACCCTAAGAAATTAAAACTTTTCCAAACAAGAAATTGTATTTAGACTTATACAAGTTAGAGATTCACAGAATTAACTAGAGATTTTGACAATTAGAAACATAAATACAAGGGGGTAGGTAAATGTTCAATAAATATAAAAACATGACAAAATGATATTTTGAACATGGAAATATGTTTATAATATTATTTTATAATTATATGAGATTTTCTCTAAATTTTAGAAATTCTTCAATTTTGTCTCAAAGTACTCATGGGTATCTTTGTGAGCTCAACTATAGATACTTAACGGACTCTAAAAATTATGAAAAATTACAGAAGCTATTTTATTGTGTCTAGAAAATTTCTGCAAAGAAAAATTATAGATTTATACTCTTTAGGATTAAAAACAAAAATTAAGAGTTTAAGTGGCTTAAGTGACCCTATGAATAGAAACGACGAACCTCTTCTTTACCATAATAGCTAACGCCTCTTCTTAGAAAACCCTAGGTCAGTTGCTTTCTTTCCTAACCCTAACCCTAACCATGGTGCTCTAATTACCCAACCACAAGCTTCTTAGAAGGTGAAAAGAGGTCACAAAGAAGCAAAGCTTGATTTCTCACTCTTCTCCTTAAGATTACGAGCTGCTCACAGGTAAGGGAGAGGAGGTTTTACACTCTTATATGGTCAAATTATGTGTATGTTAGAGATTTTCCCTTAATCTCTTTGTATATGATTTTGATTCTAAAAGAACCAAGTGTTCTTGTGAGTTATTGCCAAGAATTTGTCTTTGCCATTAACTACTGTTATATATACTGATTTATCACGTATATCCATAATTATAATCACTTGATTGGCGTATATGTACTTAGTTAACTGGTTTTTATTTTGAGATACTTTGATTTATTATAGATTGATTATATGATTTTATCACGTACCTTGGATTTTGGTTATGACATATGATATATCTAAACATGCGATTATGATCCAATGGATATCATTAGAGTTTCTATTTTTATTAAGATTAATAATATATGCTTAAAGGAAAAAAAATTCCCACGAAATAATTACTAAATATAATAGGTAAATAAAATATTCATAGAAATAGCTCCCTTCAATTGATCAATGAGACCATCTATCCTTGGAAGCAGATACTTGTTCTTAATTGTCACCTTGTTGAGTTGACGATAGTCAATGCATAGCCTCATACTTCCATCCTTTTTCTTCATTAGGAGCACCGGAGCTCCCCACGGTGATACACTTGGTCTCACAAATTGTTTTTCCAAAAGTTCTTTTAATTGTATCTTTAAGTCAGCCAACTCCAACAGAGACATCCTATAAGGTGCTATGGATATAGGACCAAATCTTGGTACTAAGTCTATGGTAAATTCTATCTCTTGCTTAGGTGGCAAACCAGGAATATCCTCAGGAAAAACTTCAGGAAATTCACAAACCACAGGTAGCTCATTGACATTAGAATTTCCCTTTATTTTCAAAGAAAACAAGACCATGTACACTTGAGCTTCCCTAATTTCAGAAGCATTGCTTTGGTTGAGAAGACATCCGCTCGTTTCTATTCATAGGATCACTTAAGCCACTTGAACTCTTAATTTTGTTTTTAATCCTAGAGAGTATAAATCTATAATTTTTCTTTACAGAACTTTTCTAGACACAATAAAATAGCTTCTGTAATTTTTTCATAATTTTTGGAGGCCTTTAAGTATCTATAGTTGAGTCTCACAAAGTTACCTGTGAGTACTTTGAGTCAAAATTGAGGAATCTCTAAAAATTACAAAAAAATTCATATAATTATAAAATAATATTCTAAACATATTATGTTCAAAATATCATTTTGTCATATTTTTATATTTATTTAACATTTACCTACCCTCTTGCGTTTATGTTTCTAACTGTTAGAATTTCTAGTTAATTTTGTAAATCTCTAACTTGTGTAAGTCTAAATACAATTTCTTGTTTTGAGAATGTTTTAATTTCTTAGGGTAAAAAATTTATATTTAGGCTTCCATGCAATGTCTCTGCATATTACGATGATAGCAATAATAAAAAATAATAATATAAGCATTTATTGAAAATAAAATATTAATAATAATATTTCCTAAAATTGAGGATGTTACAGGGGACATTGAAGAGCATTATTGAGCATCCTTAGTGTAACACCCTTAGTTTTATCATAATTAATATTAATATTAATATTAATATTGTCAGTATATGTATGTGTGTATGTGTGTGTACATATATGTGAAAATATATACACACATATTTAATTCCCTTGTTCTGTGAAAAATTGTATGGAAGTTTAAATATTAATCTAGAAATTCTGAGAATGCTAAACCTAACTCAGAGTGACCAATTATATTTAGATTTATGTTTCTATAAACCTTTGGGAATAACTTAAATATTAAAATGGTAATTTACTTAATGGCAAAAAGACAAAAAATTAATAAAAATAGCTAAGATACAAAATAATTGCTAGATGATTACGAGTGACAAAATGGTATTTTAATCATGGAAACATGGTTAAAATATTATTTTATAGCTCTAAAAATTTTTGAAAGATCTTTATATTTGACTCATAGTGCTCACAAATAACTCTGAGAGCTCAATTGAAGATACTATAACGACCCCATAAAATTATAGAAAAAATATAAAAGTTATTTCAATGAATCTAGAGAGAACAAAAGAAGAAAATTAGTGATTTATGAACTTTATAAAATTACACACCAATTTGGCATAAAAGCCAAAAGTGAGTCATGAAATGAGATTTTTTTTATTCTTCCCTTCTTTCCTAAACTGTGGCAGCAAAAACCAATGGATAAATGTATTAATGTCATTTCTCTTTTTTGCCTTTCAATAATCCCTAATTGATGCTAATTAATTCCATTTACCTTAACCAAGTCATTAAGTGGTAATCAAGCAAACTAATCCATTGCCAACCTCACTATATAAGCAACCTATTATCCTCCTTTTCTCTCAAAAACCCTAGCCATTCACTTTCCCTTCATCCCCACTCTCTTGTAGTTTATTTTTTTCCTCTTGGAGGAGCTTACATCAACCACCTCAAGAGGGCTTTTCACCTTCACCTTTCTTGAAGCTAGGACGTTAACCACAGAAGCAAAACTTTCACCTGACTTTGTTTCTCTCATATGACCCAAAGGTAAGGGGGAGGAGGGTTCATCCTTTTCCTTCTTTATGTCGCAAGGTTGAGAGAGAGGAATCCCTTGCCTCTTTCTAGGGCTTGATATTTCTTATTTTCTCCGTGTTATTTTCAAAGTGAATACAAATTTCTCTTTGTGGTGGTTGTTGTCCTAACTAATTAACTTGCTTTAAATGTTGTTTTATAAGTGTTAATGGTTGTGTTGAAGTCTCTCATGGTGGCCATCTAACCCTAAGCAAGCTTAGAGGCTAATGGAGTTGAAATTGCTTGAAATCATGGCACTTTTCTCTGTTTTATTCATTGTTTTGGTACAATTGTATTTTGACATATTTTTGACACTTAGATTTAAGTTTTTATTGAGGATTTAATGTTAGTATACATTCCTTAATGTTAATTAGGTGTTACATAGCCATTTGGTGAAGTTTGTTTGTCACATTTATGTGAAATTCACACTTTTTATATGAAATTGTTTGGTAACACTACTGTAAATATAAGTTGTTGTCTAGTTGTATTGTTATGCTTAAATTCATGATTTAAATGATGATTCAAGTGATAATCATCCCTTGACATAACGCTTTATTGTTATATATACCTTGTGGGAGGTTTTTATGCACATTGCACATGATTTTGAACCTAAAAGTGCACATTTCCAAAATGGTTATGCATGAAATTGTAGAGACTATCCAGCTATGTTTTCATGCCTAAATTCATTATTTAAATGATAATTCAAGCAAGGATTAATTGTTTGCATGATGTCTTATTATTATATATACTTTATGGGAAGTTTCCATTGACATCACTCATGGATTGGAACCAAAAAGTGCATATTTTCTAACTATTTTTGCATAAAAATGTGTATATTGTCTAGCTGTGTTTTATACTTAAGGGTTGGATCCAAGAGGGTTCAAATTGGTAAAACTTGATTTTCAAGACTTTGTGAATCAAATTAATTTGGTAATATTTGATGTAGTAGGATTGATTTAATTGATTTTAATATGCAACCATGAACAAGAATATCATGACAGTATCATACACATCAAGATTCAATTCAAAAACAGAGAGTAGTAAAATAAAATAGAGAAAAGATTGAACACAAGAATTTTATACTAGTTCAATCATTACTACTGTGATCTATATCTAGTTTCTCAATCAATCTGATTGAGATTACACTATAACAACAATTGTTTTTACAAACACTCAATTACATGCACAGACAGTATAAAGAAAAATGCCCAAGGTTCTTGAAATCCATAAGAGCCTTGTCCACTTCTTTAGAACCCACTACAAGAATTCCTTTGAGAAAACATCTCAAAGAAGCATTAACACAAAAATAATACAAAAGGAAAAAAAAAACACCTGTATGTGATATATAAATGAATGAAATTCAACTCACTAATCTATCCTTTATATGATGACTCCAAAACTCTTTGATAGATCCATGAGAATTCAACCAAATTGATGAAAAATCTTTAAAAGATGATTAAAAAGGTGTTTTCGCAACTTATAAAACTCTTAGAGAAGTGTAAACTTGAATTAGGAATAATGAGTCATGTATTTGGAAGGGTTAGAAGTTAGTTATATTATAGTAAAAATCGATTATTTTGTTCTTGAAGATATTTGGGAATCAAATATAAACAGAATAATAGATTATTGACCCAGATAATCAATTATTTGCGAGTCTTGTATTTTTTGTTTTTTCAATAATTGATTATTGACATGTGATAGTCAATTATCTTGATCCTGAGAACCATTGGGTTTCAGTTCAATCAAATTAATCGATTATTTCTTGAGTTAATTGATTATTGGCGAGAGCATGTCTCAAACTTACTTATAATAATAGATTATTGTTGCAATATCAATTTTCCAAATCAAGAGGTAAAACACAATAATCAATTATGGCTTATTAATAATCAATTATAACTACCAGAAACACTTTTTCTTAAAAATTTTAAGTGACTTCTAAAACCCTTATATCTTTTTTAAGTCCATTTTAGTGATCATGTTTTATTTTATAAAAATATGATTTTTAACCCATGGATCACTCATTTAGTCTAGATATCATCATATAGGATTCACCTACCTATAAGACACACACACATACATATCAAACACATAAAGCAAAGGGAATTACAATACAGATTACACTCAAGTGAGACACATCAAAACACATAAACATATAGCCTAGCTCTATATCTTCAAGTTGCCTCAATAAGATGATGATTTAAGTGAATGGTCATGTATACCTTAAGGGAAGTTTTTGTGCACATTGCTTTATGAATTGGAACTTGGAAGTGCATATTTTCATTTCAACTCTTCATAAAAATGTATGTATTGTCCAATTGTGTCTTTATATCTAAATTTATGATTTAAATGATGATTCAAGATGGGATTAACATGTCACATGATGCCTTATGGTTATACATGCCTTATGGGAAGTTTTTATCCATATTGCTCATGATTTGGAAACTAAAATTAAGCACGTATTTTCAAACTAACTCTGTATCAAAATGTATAAACTATCCAACTCTATATTCATGCTTAAGATTGTGATTTAATGATGATTTAAGTGTGAAAAGATCCTTATTATGGTATCTCATGATTTTATATATCTTATAGGAAGTTTGTGTGCACAATACTTTTGAAGGAAAGTGTATGATATATTGAGATTGAAATTATTTATCTATGATGTTGATTTAAATATAAGGTTAAGATGATGGACAATTTTGCCTCTACTTATTGAACGGCCATGCTTATAAATAGCTATGGGGATACATACCGAAAATAAAGGAAACTCTACCAAATTTTACAGAGATTCTGAAACCTTGAGTTAGGTGTTTGCACTAGTTAGATCATGCATCATGTGCATTTAGAAAAAGGAGTGTGATGAGGGGTGAACTACAGCATGGTACCTGAGGAATGCATGCAGGGACCCTAAAAGGTCTTCGGGGTGGTAAGGATTTGAATTGTGAAATCCTAGTAACTGAGACTTGCCACTCTAAGCTGGGAGACTCACATTATCCGGCTCAATAACGCCGACGGCTGCTAAGCATTACCAGAATTGGTTGAGAGCATTCCTTTAGGAGTGGTTGGTAGTACATAAATCTCCATGATATGATAAAAGGAAAAGAAAGTACTAGGAAGGAATATGAGCTCCTAATTGTCCCCTAAATTGTGAAAGTTGAGACCCCTGAGATTGAGGAGTTAGGCTCACATGTGTTGAAATATTAGCATTGATTGATAGATGGAAAAGAATGTTGGAACAAAAGACATATGAAACGTCAAACCCCTAAAATGTTTTGATGATAACAAGACTATTAAAATTTATGATTATTTATGAAACAAGGCTTTATGTTGATCCAACCCCTAAAATGTTTTTCTTAAACAAAAACTACTTTTTTAAAGGGAGTGCCCAAGCAACTCTTAAAAGAAACTATTTTTACTTGCCTATTAACAAAGTGCCCAATCCTGCTTGTCTGAGCATCCAAGACCCTTTGATAAAAAAAGCGTCCAAAAAAGAAACTTGTTATTCATAATAAGTCTTCTTTGTGAAAGGAACTTTTGTACAATACATTTTTCAAAAATAACTAAGTATGAAATGACATATCATGAACATTCTTTATCCTAATCTTTTCTATGGTATACATATATATTCTTTATGCTATACTTTTTTTGAAGTTTTTGGAGACAGGACATGTAAAAAATGTACACATTCGCAGAGATATTACAAAAAGGAATCCCATGTAGGGAAAAAGTTGCTTTGGCTATTATGTAACAGTGTACCTTCTAATAACTTTTTTCTTTCTCCTGCACAAAAGGACAAAACATGTCTGCTAAAAGAAGAATTGTACAAATGCAACCTTGATACTAATTTTTAGAACTTTATCCTTTCTCTCTAAATGGTCATCTTTTCGAGGTCTATATAAAGAAGACCATAAAAAAAAATGCAATATTGTTTCATTGGACAATCTTTGAAATTATCATAAGCTTTGTTTTTAAAGTTACTCCATTTGTATTAAACTTTCATATCCTCACTTAGTGAGGTATGTTTTGTGGTTACTCAAAATCTTTTTGATCTATTGAAAGCCTAGAGAGAGAGGCTTAGTGTTAAATAATAATTAGGTTGTTAGTAAACTTGGGTGAAGAATACTAGTTGGTTGTGTAAGCCTAGAGAGGCATTAAGAACACTTGTTTTGTAACTTGATAAAGTTAGTGGATACTCCTTTTACTGAAGGGACTGGACATAACTCTAAGTTATAGACTGAATTAGTATATCTCTCGTGTGTTATTGCTTCCTTTCCTTTAACCTTTACATTGTGTCCATTATTTTTGGTAAACTCGTTTTCAAAAGCTTGCTTTGTGAACTTATAATCGCTTCTTTGAAAAGGTTTTTTTAAAAAGTTTTCAAAGGCACTAACATATAATTTAGCCCCTCTTCTTGTGTGTTAACTTGTTTATTTAAAAGAAAAATGACAAATCATGCATCAAATCCTTATTTGTGTGCAGCATAGGGACGAGTGCATCTTGTATGTATGATCATTTTGATGTTTATATATATAAGGTGATGTATCATGTGTTGCAAGTTTTCTATTTGGGGCCTGTTTGGATGAGTTTTTTTTAAAAGAACTTATGAAAGAG
The DNA here is from genome assembly GCA_004329165.1 of Spatholobus suberectus. NCBI lineage: Eukaryota > Viridiplantae > Streptophyta > Magnoliopsida > Fabales > Fabaceae > Spatholobus > Spatholobus suberectus. The sequence goes on along the minus strand of CM014737.1, from coordinate 21,431,138 downwards.
CTTATTTAGAAGCTCTAGTATGAAAAGATCTTTTTAAATAAGTTAATATTGTGTTTGGATAATACATTCTTAAGTGTTTATTTAAATGATAATTATTTGAGAAGCTAAAAATTTTAGCTTCACCATAAGCTCTACTAGGAGCTTTTACTTTTTCAAAAGCTGAAAAAAATGTACATTCAAACACCACTTTTTACATAGCAAAGTGCTTATTCCAAAAGATAAGCTCTCAAAAGATCTTTTAATATGTATCCAAACAGGCCCTTATTGGATACCATGATTATTGTAATGTGATTGAATGACCTATTGTATGATATGACTCTATTACATACTTTTTATTTACTTTGGACGCCATGTATAATATATCTACCACTTGTTTTTGCTCCTATATGGACAATTATATTTCTTGTGAGCCTTATTTTGTTTAATGATATATTATACAAAAGACAAAAGTTCTCACAAAATAATTTCTAAATATAATAAATAAAGAGAATAATAATAAGGATACGTGTAACACCTTACTTTTGCCTATTTGAATTATTTTTTTATTTATTCTGTATTTATTTCTAGAGAACTGGATGAGAATCTCAAAAGTCTAATTTCCATGTTTAAGTTCGTATTAGTGAGTACTACACAATTTAGATTTTTAATAATTTTTCTAGACAGAAGCTTGGGATATGGTAAAATGACTATCTTGTTCCTAAAAGGCTAAATAATTGGATAAATAGATAAAAATAGCTAGGAGTGCTTAAAATTAGAATAATTAATAATAATTTAAAAAAAATTAAAAATTTATTGAGACAATTTTTGTAAGATAACAAAAATATCCCTAGTTGACTATAGGAGCCAACTAAAGACTTTTTGGTCTCAAAATATTTTGAAGAATTTATACTAAATATATTTTATTTATTGAAAATTTATTTTGAAGTAAAAATAATGAAAAACCCAAAATTGGAATTTATTTAGAAAAAACTTGAATTATTAGTTAATTAATTAACTTCTTAAGTAAAATAATTACTATGAATTATATATAAATGGGAAAATTTCGAAAAAATTTTTAAGACTCACAGAAATATTTGGAAGGAAGTTGTATAACTAGATTAGCCCAAAACCACACCAAAAACCCAATCTAATTTTTCTACAATAAATCAATGTTTAATTATTTTTATCACATTATAATTATATAAAATAAAAAATTTGATTTTTCTAACCCCCCAGCTTCAATTTCACACAAGTTCCAACTGCACATGGGGAAAGTACATTAAAAATGATTATTTTAATATTTTTAGGTACAAAACTTAATTCTAAACTAAATTATTTTTACCCTATAAAAACCCCATCAATCACTCCCACTTTCACCACTCCTTTCTTCACAAATTTCTCCCCCTCACTTTATTGGTCCAAAACCAAGTGCTTCTCTTCTATAACCAAGCTCTTGCAAAAGTTTTGTACAATAAACCCACCATCAAAAATACCCCTAAGCTTAAGATCACTTGAATTTATATTTTAAGCTCTTTTCCTACCTCTCAAGCCTCGTCAACACTACACACCTAGCCACTAGTTAAGGTAAAGAGGGGAGTGGGGTTAAGCTTTCATTTTTCTTAATCTCAATAGATTTATGTTGAATTTCCCATAATCCTCTTCTCTATTTTATGTTGATTTATGTTTAATGTTGATTGCTTTCTTAATATTTTGATTATGCTTGTGATTTACATTATTATCTTGTTCAATTATTCAATATATAATCTTGTTTTAATCTTGTCATTTCTTACTCTTGATTGTTTATTTATGCTTACCCACTAATTTTTTTTAACTTAAAACAAGTTTATTGCTTTATGTTGTTTAATTTTTTTTTCTACTTGCCATTTGTAACATCTTGTTTTTCATAATGCATGATTAAGTGTTTTAATAATTAAAAAGTGGAAATTTGATAGGTAATCTAGATGATTAAAAGAAATAAATGATTTGTTGGTATATGGTATGTGGTATGTGGTGATAGTTGTGCAATGTATGTTTGAAATTTTTGGTTTTGATTTTAGGAAACTTAAGATGTGTGTTTGAGCCAATTGGATGTGTTGTGAGTGTGATTTTGAGCTTTTGAGGGAAAATAGTTAAGTTAGACCAGTTATTAGATATGGGGAGTGGTTTAATGAGTCATGATTCTCAGATAGTCCAAAGTCAGCGTGAGAGCTCCGATAGGTCAAGTATATAAGGGAAGGGATGGGGGAGTTCCCTTTCATTTTCTCATTCTCCTTCTCCTTCTCTCTCTATTCTCTTCATCTCTCTATCTCTCTCTAAAATCTCTCAAGTTAGCATGGGTATTAGAGGATTCTGGGCTTAGTTAGTGATTGTGGTGAGAGGAGGAATCAATCTGTGGAAGGTTTTGACTCAAGACACTGAATTCTTAAGGAGCCTAGATTCAAATTTAAGAACTTTTAGAGGTAAGGGAAGTTTACTTGTGTTTGATTATGTGTTTTGTGGATGCTAATATGTTGATTTAATGCTTTTGAATTGGCTGATTTCGGTGAATCTTTAGTGTATGTGGATTTTGACACAAAATGGGTTTTGGCTTGATTTTGATGATTTGCTGTTCCATGTGATTATGTTGAAATTATTGATTCTGATTGTATTGGGAGCTGGTTGAATTCTATTTGAGTGAGATTGGAGTAAGAATGAGAGAAAAGTTGAGATTTTGGGGTTTTGTTCGAAAGGAGTCACTGAGCAACTAGGGGCCTCGCTAAGCAAGAATGCCCTGAAGCTAGGCAAAGTTGTTGGGATGAACGTTCCCTGAGTGACCACTATTGTCGCTGAGAGAGTGTTCTTGAGGTGGGATGAATGAGTGGAGAAATGAGGAGATTTGCTGAGCAAGAATTACTTCGCTGAGCGAGTGATTATGTGAATTCTGGAAATTTTCCAGAATGTGGTTCGCTGAGCAAAACCTGTCTTCGCTGAGCGAGTGGGAGCGCTGGAAGTTGTGGCTCTCTGTTGTAACTGTCTCATTGAGCAACACTTATGTTCGCTAAGCGATAATAGTGCTAGGGACTTGGTTGCTCTCTAGCGTGGTTGATCGCTAGGCAATACTTATGAGTCACTAAGTGAGAATGTTAACAAAGACTAACTGGTTCTCTATAGTTGGATTCGCTAAGCGACACTCATGTTCGCTGAGCGAGGGGTGTGGAGAAGAGTTGAGTTCGCTGAGCAAAACTTATACTCGTTGAGCGAGAGCCTTTGAAGAGAGAGTGTGCTTTTTGTATGAAAGGTACTCGCTGAGCGAGCGTGTAATTCTGTTTTGTTGTGTGAGAATTTGTATAGAAGTGGTAGTTGGGTGAAAGGTTGCCTAAGTAGGAACCTCCATTAATTGTACAGTATTATGACGATGAAATACTTTATCTTGTTGACCATGCATGGGGCTGGATTGGGCCTGCATGGAGTTGGTAGTTGTTGTTGGGCCACGTGAGGTAGTTGACGATAGACCTCATGCCGTGGTGTTGCAGTTGTTATATATATGTGTGTGTGTGTGTATTTATATGTTGACTCATTATGGTTGTGTTGATGTCATGTTGTAAGGCATGCATTCATGCATATGTTGGCGGCTGAGGTAGCTAACGATGAACCTCATGCCGTGGTACGAGTAGGCAGTTGACAGTGGACCTCATGCCGTTGTGTGGGTTGGCGGCTAAGGTAGCTAATGATGGACCTCATGTCGTGGTGCCGGTTGGCACATAAGTTGTGAGTTGTATCATTCGTACATTGACAACAGGATGTGTTGTGTTGTATTGTATGTAAATCCATTTCTTAATGATTTGGATTCCATCTTGGTATGTTGATGGTATGAGAATATGAATTGAATATATTATGTTGGTTTTTGTTTTGTAAGCTTACCCCTACCTTGTTTTGTTATTGTGGTTGTCTTGTTGCTGTTGTTGTGGTGCTGTGACTGTGATGATCACGTCGTTTGGGAGCAGAGGGCGAGGCGTTTATAGATCCAGCTTCTCAGAGTAGATGAGGGAGATCTCAGATGGAGATTTGTTTTTTATACCCTTTTTGGGTGGAGCTTTTCTAGAAGCTCTTTTCTTGTGTTTTGGTTTCGATGTCTCTGTTATATAGTTAACCAGTTATAGGTAGTTTTGTTGTTGTATATAACCTTACTTGTATATTACATTATTGGATTTGTATATATTTTATAGTTATAGAATGGTGATATTATCATGTTTATGTTAATGACTAAACATAAGGTTAATGTATGAAGGATGTGAGTAGTACTGTAGTGGTAGAGGATCGTTACACTTTTTGGTATCAGAGATGGTCGTGTCTTTTGGGATAACCTATGGGAAATAGGTCTAGTATGCTTGTGTTGTGTGTATATGACATGTTGTTTGGCGTGATTTGTTTATGTGGTGTTTGGTTGTGGATTCTTTCCCAAAGACCATGGTTATGGCTTACTGGGTTGCCTGTTTTGTATTGGATCCCTAACCATTGGTTAGAAAAAATGTTGTTTATGCTACCTAGCTTATTGGAAGTGGCTACAATGTGATTTTAAGAATGGCCAACTCAAAATCGTATTTGAGCACTAAAGGTGGAAAGCAATGTTGTATGTTGGACTCATGGATCAAGTTGACTCATGGTCTTCCTTCATTTGTTCTATTATTGTTGCATGAAGTATTGATCGTTTCTGTTATGTTGTTTTGTGTGGATCCTTCCATGAGTGAAGTGATCATGTTTGACTAATTGATAAGCTGTTGTTGTGGTTAGTTTTGTAGAATCCTAATAAGGAGGTTTAACTAGCCACCACCACCACCTCTAGTTGATTTTTCTCAAATAGCTAGAGTTATGGAAGCAATGGTTGCTACTATGGCCCAACAGGAAAATATTGTGGCCTAGTAATAGACTGCCATGGCTCAACAGCATCAGGCTGCTATAGCTCAACTAGAGATGTCTCGAGCTGTTGTAGAAGCTGCTCGTGTTGCTGTGCCTCCCAAGTTTCAAGGGTTGGCCGAGTTTAGAAAAAGTGACCCACCCCAGTTTAAGGGTGAGTCCGATCCCGATGCAGCTAACCAGTGGATGCGAGAAATGGAGAAGATTTTTAGAGCGATGGTTTGCCCTGATGAAAGAACGGTTGTATATGCTTGTTGGTCAGGCAGAGCATTGGTGGCAAGGGACTCAACAGTTGATGGGACCTCGAGGTGAGGTTGTCACCTAGGTCAACTTCCGAGAGCATTTCCTGGAGAAATATTTTCCAGCAAGTGCTAGACATGCTAAGGAGATGGAGTTCTTGAGATTATATCAAGGGAACATGACAGTGAGTGAGTACGCCAGTAAGTTTGAGTACCTGACCCAGTTTTACTCACAGGCGACTATCGAGGAGTGGAGATGTTGTAAGTTTGAAGAAGGATTGAGACATGAGTTAAAGAGGATGATTATCCCTATGACTATCAGAGAATTTCCTAGTCTACAGAGAAGGCAAAGATAGTGGAGAGATTGGAGTTTGGCAATCGAGTGGTGAGGACATAGAGCGGTGGATCATCTGGATCCAGGAAAGGAGGGCATCAAAGGAAGCCCTACAGTAGACCACAAGGACCGTAGTAGTCCTCTAGACCCTAATCATCGGGAATTTCAAGTTCCTAGAGTCGTTCATTGGTTACCTCTCAGACGAGATTTTCAGAGGTTAGGTGCTTCAAGTGTGGAGGACCACACTATGCTGGTCAGTGCTCTTTTAAGAACAGTGTGTGCTTTAAGTGTTAGCAATCTGGACACATAGCTAGAGATTGTGGAGCTTCGGTGAAGGCGGAGTCTACCATAAATGCTACAAGGACTGCGAAACCTATGGCAACTGGTTGTGTTTTCGCTATGAGTGGAGCAGAAGCCGCTCATTTTGATGACCTCATTCGGGGCGAGCGTGAGATAGTTGGTAATCCCTTATCTATGTTGTTTGATTCTGGAGCCACTCATTCTTTCATTTCCTATGAGTGTGTGGAGAGGTTGCAGTTGTCTACCTGCCTTCTGTTGTTTGATCTGCTTGTTTCTTTGCTGAATGCTACCCTTGTGGTGACATAGGTGGTTTGTGCTAACTGGCCAGTTGTTGTTAGTAGGAAAGGGTATAAGGTGAATCTAATTTGTCTTCCTTTAACAGAGCTAGATGTGATTTTGGGGATGGATTGGTTGTCTTCTAACCATATCCTGTTGGATTGTGCTAGGAAGACTTTGATCTTCCTAGTATAGAGAATTCTGAATTCATTTCTGCTACCCAAGCTCAGATTTCTTTGCAAGAAGGAGCTCAAGGGTATATGATGTATTTTTTGGAAGTTAAGAGTGATCTGGATTTGGATTCAGTGGCAATGGTTAAAGAGTTCCCTGAAGTCTTTCCTAATTGGTTATAATTAAGTTTGATTAGTTGTAGGATGAATAAATAATAGAACCAAAAGTGTAAAAAGGGAAAATTTTTGTTGTTTTTGGAATAATATGGGCTTCGGCCCTTTTTCTTTTAATTGGTCTCAGACTTGCAAAATTTTATTACAACCATTTGTTAGCAAGTAAATAATTATAAAAATTAATTTAATTGGTTTTGTATCAACCTAGGCTTAAATAAAAGTAAGGCTTTTGATAATTACACTTCCCTAATCAATAAGTATGCCTCCCTTTCTTTTTAAAATAATTTTTTATTACCAAAATAACCTTTTATATAAAAACAATATTAATTTATTTGTACACCCTATCTTCATTATTGTTTAAACCTTAATTTTGCACCTCTATCTTTATTATTCTTAAAACCCCAAATTTTGCACCCTCCCTCATCTTTATCATTCTTTAACCCTATTTTTACACATCCATCATTATTTTTTAAACACTTCTCTTCTACTTTCATGCTTTATCTTTTTTTTCTCTTTCAAAAATAATAGTGAATATTGTGTGATACATAATACGCAGCTCGTTTACATTGTTTGTATAAGGCGGTGCGTTTTTGTGATTGCATTTCAGATAGTGTTTTTTATCTTTGTCCTTTATATCAAGCATTGTTTTTCTGCATATTCTTGTTTCAATCATTTTCATTAGTATTTCAGAAATTACTTTTTGGAATAGGCAATTATCTATTCTGGAAAGTAATTTTTGGAAGTGTTTTATTATTTTTTTAATCTTCTTTTTCTTTTATTTTTATTTTTTCATTACTATTTATTTAATTTATTTTTATTTGTATATAGACATGGATTACCATGTAAGTAAGATGTCGGAGACGATGAATATACCAACTGATGGGACCAAAAATAAGAATGTGTAATTGTAGTGATGCATTTAACATTATAAAGGTAATTATAAAGCCTGGTTGCTTTCAAAATCAACGGCTGTCCCCACAAACCAACGCAAGACTTTTCAGCATGCTTTGTCCTCACTCACACGCTACCTGAGAAACTTTCCAAGAGGTCACCCATCCCAAAATTGCTCCAAGTCAAGCACGCTTAACCATAGAGTTCTTAAGTGACGGGCTACTGAAAAATAGATGCATCTTGTTGGTATAGGTAGCAATTATTAATTCCTTTAAGCTATCCTCAACTGTACAGTCCTATACCTGCACAGACTCTAGATCCTTCTCATTTGGGTGTGTATTTAATTCATTCATGTTTCCCTCCCGCTGGAAGCCTGCCAGGAGCCGCTTCTTGTCTATGCCTTATCTCTTTTGCACCGGCGATCACTCCTCGCCCTCGTCAACGCTCGAGAAGTTACATGCCCACCTGCTTGGTTTGTCCTCGAACCACACCGTACTGGGAGAGATGCCCTGCTTTGATACCACTTTGTAACGCTTGGCTGCTTTCAGGATCAACAGCTGTCCCCACAAACCAACGCAAGACTTTTCAACGTGCTTTGTCCTCACTCACACACTACCCGAGAAACTTTCCAGGAGGTCACCCATCCCAAAATTGCTCCAAGTCAAGCACGCTTAACTATGGAGTTCTTAAGTGATGGGCTACCGAAAAGTAGATGCATCTTGTTGGTATAGGTAACAATTATTAATTCCTTTAAGTTATCCTCAACTATACAGTCCCATACCTGCACAGCCTCTGGATCCCTCTCATTCGAGTGTGTATTTAATTCGTTCATGTTTCCCTCCCGTTGGAAGCCTGCTAGGAGCCTGCTCCTTGTCCATGCCTTATCTCTTTTGCACCGGCAATCACTCCCCACCTTCGTCAGCACTTGGGATGTTACAGTAATTGAAGGATAAATTAATTTTGTTATGTTATCACCATGTGACCATGAAAAACTAAATTTTTATATTTTTTTTCAAGTTTTTCTTCCTGAGATGCTATGTTAAATTGGGCTCAACAAATTGCAAGAGAAAATGGATTTTTCCTTATTATTTTTAGGTCAGACACAGATACAGGAGGTAGTAAAAGGAAGACATTTGTAATTCTAAGTTGTGAAAGAAGTGGAAGAAAGGGGGTGAGTGGCTGAGAAAGGGAGTGAGGCGCGAACGGGATGTAACACCTGTAACTAAGACTAGGTTTCTAAGAACAAAAAAAGAAAGACTTAAAAACATAGAAATAGCATGTTGAAGTGACTCATAAATATAATTATATTCATATAAGAATAATACTATAAAATATACCATACATGCCTAATACATCTCATCTATCACTCGAATGTGTCGTACAAAACATAAAGAGGAATACAAGAAAACAATATAAACTAGACTACGTCTTATTGCACATGACTCCAAGCTCCCTCTTTACATGTCTTCACCTGTATCCTGAAAAATGGGAAACTTAAAGGAGTGAGGCATAATGTCTTAGTGAGTGCTCTAAAGACTCTACAGCTGGGTTAGACTCTTCTACTTGGACAACCTTCATCACTTATCTCTCACGGCTTTAGCCTCACTACGTCTCTCATAATTATCCATACCTATGGTCGGTCTACACCTTTCAATAGTCAAAGCTTTTTGTTAACTCCTTTCTCATTCTCGCAATTGTTATACAAGCTTACTATCTCATTCTTAACCTAAAAATTCTTTCTTACCCAAAACCCTCTCTAGTATTTAAACCCTTCATGTTTAGATTTTACTTTTTGTCCTTTTGATATTTAAAGTTATCCTTTAGGGGTCAAGTCTAAAGTCACAGACATTCTAAAATACTTTTGACACTCCCTTAACACTTACTTTAATACCCTCATTTTTTTTTCTCTTACTTGTCTTATACCTTTCTATTATGCTGTGTGGGGATTCACTCTTTCTCTATCTCATTCACAATTATTATTATTCAACTAGAACCCTCATAACTAGTGGTAGATCTAGGACCCTAGGTCAATGGGGGCGATCTATTTTTAAAAATAAAATTTAATAATAATTATTATCATACATATGAAGATAAATACATAAATGTTGAAATTATAAAATTTTAATATATCTAATCAAATAAATTATATACCTTAAAATTGTCTTTTACGTGATTTCATGTTTTAAAATCGTTGAATGATCAGCTCATTATCAATGTTATTGAACACATCTCTCAATATAAGTCACTAGACAATCATTCATCCATGCATCTCTCATTCGATTATGCAACTTATTTTTCACAACTTTCCTAGCAAAAAAGACTCTTTCTATTGTTGCTGTGGCTATGGACAAAATCATTGGTAAGTATATTATTAATTAAAAATTAAATTTAAATAATTATTATTCAAATACTTTTCTTATAATTTTAAAAATCTTATATATATTTTTTATAATTTTAATAAAATTAACTACATAAATAAAATATAATATTATACAACACAATAATATTATCCGGTGACTAGTATGCTCTCATATTCTATATCTTATCTTATCCTATTTTATTTTTATTCTACTCTCATATTCTATATCCTATTTTATCCTATCTTGGCCATGCTCTCATATTCTATATCTTATCTTATCCTAATTTATTCTTATTCTGCTCTCATATTCTATGTCCTATTTTATCCTATCTTGACCACCAAACGGGCCATTAAATCAAATACTTACATAAAAAATAATAAACACATTAGATCAATGGAAATTTTGGAAGATTTGGGTAGCATACATGAGGTAATAGGTTTTAATCTTAGTGACACCATTGTACACAAAAAAAAATGGGACTATGGGTTCAAATAGATAAAATTAGAGGGAGCAAAATATAAATATTTAAAATATTTACATATAATTTTTTCAAAGTGAGAGGGTGCATTTGCACACCCTCACTACTATATAGGTCCGCCCATGCTCATAACACTATCCTAGGACCTAGCCTCTCACTTATCCTTATGGTAGGAAACATAATTCTAATTACTAGCATACATTTATTTCATATCTTTTGCCTAGTAACTAAACATACACATCGTTTTGTTTCATCAAACAAGTATAACATACATGCATAACATGAACACATATACATAATCTTAACACTTCATCACAAGACACAATTACATTTTCACATGTGTACACATTACATCAATCGCTCATGAACAAGGTCACACAGATTTCACATAGTTACAATGTAGTACACTTCAAAATATCACATTACAGTAGGATACATATGCATGTTATGTTCCTAAATCACTATTCATGCACTTGTGGTACCAATTTAAACTTGTCGGAAAGTAGGCTAGGAGTAAATGCATGGCCATAAGAAGCGTCATCAGTACCGATGCCTTCGGCTTTCGCACCCTCAACTAGTATGATATCCCCAGGCGACTAGTCAGGGTTACCTAGTTTTGCCAATATGCCCCGACTCCATGGGATCAGCATGGACCATTGGAGTTTTTCCAACTAGATAACTTCCAAGGCTAGGGTTAAACAACTCATCACTGCCTCTACCAGCCAGATTCCTACATACTTTCCTCATCACATAACTCAAATGTTATGATGTATGGTCACATACAATGCTTACAACTCTTCATACGTTTTTATCATGAAACATTGGCATAATTTCATACCACACTCAGTTTTCTCAAAGTAAATAACAATCACACAATATAAATTTAACAAGGCATAAAAAAAGAAGCAATAATGAGTTAAAAAGTGTAAAAAAGAGTTCACAGGCACCAAAATGGAATAGCCAAGGTCGTGCACGCCTGGCGGGGTAGGAGTGCCACCCGACGGTCACGCCAAGACCCAACCTGCCCGGTGGGTTGCGCATCTTGCCTGGCGGGTCCACTCTAAGACCCCAGCACAGCCAGCGAGTTCGTGCTCTTGGTGGACAACGTAGTCGCCCAGTGCCAGTGCGAAGTCGAGTTTTCTAAAAAAAGTCACCCAACAGCTATCTAACCTGCTAGGCGGATTCGAGGTACGAATTTTAAATTCTTTTTCCTATTGTCTTTTACTTCTAAATGCTTTAAAACAAATAATTAAATTTTTAATCACTTCACTTACCTTGATAATTGGTCAATCTAATCTATAAACTCTTCACTCACTCACAAACCCCTTAAAACCCATCAAAATCCCTTGCTTAGGCATAAAGAGGGGGAAAGGTAAATAGATAAACAAGACACAACATAAAGGACAAGGAAGGACACAGGGAAGAGCACTCACCTTTAGGAACATGCAAAGTTGAGTTCTAGGGCTTGGGTTCTCCAGTTTCTATTCCTCCTCTTTCTATTCCTCTTCTTCTTTCTTTTCTCCTCATTCTCTCTACCTTCTTTCTTCTTATATTTTGTGACGGCTAAACCTAATTCTCCTTCCCTATTCCCTTCTTATAACATGTGGGTGGGTGTGTAGCTTAGTGGGCCTTAGTCCTCTATTGGGTCCTAGATACTCTTTTGGGTTCTATGATAACATTCCTACTAATTTCTAATACTGAACTGTTAATAATAATAATAATAATAATTGCTGCTACAACAACAATGAATATAATAATAACAACAATAGGAACAATAATAATAATAAGAGATATAGTAATAATATAATAATAACAATAACTCTTAAAGCGTCTTTTATCCAATAACACATGATACTAAGAGTTACCTCGTGGTTTCTTTCTAGTACCTGAAATTTGGGGTGTTACATGGGAGAAGATAGAGTGATGGCATAAGAAATTTCGGAAAGAAAATATCCTAAACAAGAAGGGAAGGGGTGAGTGAGAAGGAGGTGCTTGTAGGACAAGAAGGGTGCACGTAAAGTTCCAAAAAAAGAATTTAATTTGAAATTGGGAATGGATTAAAAGGGTAATTAGGAAATGTTGTAAAAATAAGTGAAAGGAGAGGTGTATTTATCACTTTGAAGAGGTACAATTATCAAAAGCCTAAAAGTAATTAGATGATGGGCTAGAATATATGGGCTTTTGGCCCAATAGGCAATTAAGTAGAAATATTAATTTGTTTTTACCAACAACAATTATATTTTTCTTTTAGCAAATAATTATTTTGTTAAAAGTAGTAGCGAAAAATTGTAAAAGTAACCACCCATGTATATATATATTTTTGGCAATTTTAATTAACTAGGAGGAATATTACTATTTTACATTAAAAATAAATATGTAATTGGGATGGAAATTTTTTTGTAAATTAATGTTTAGAAAGATAATGATGTTCATACAAGTATATATATATCAAGAGAGAGAGAGAGAGAGAAAGAGAAAATCCTAAGTATGCTCCATGGTTGTAGTTTGACTTGATCTTCCACATTAGAAAGAGGGTTATTCTCAATATTCATTATTAACTTAGTCTGTGGGAAAAAATTCTGAGTATGCTCTATGATAGCAGCCTGACCTAATCTTCCGCATCAGGAATGAATTATTTCCAATATTAGAAATTAACTTAAATTTTACAATTGATATTTTGTAACAAATGTAATTATTTTAGGAAAATCCTACTTTTTAAATAATGGGTAAATAGTCATTTTGGTCCTTAAAAATGTAAAACATTGTCATATTAGTCCCTAAAATTAAGAAAATTTCAAATAAGTTCTTGAAATTTTTAATTGTTTCATCTAAGTCCTAAACTTAATCACTTACTGTCATTTTGGTTCCTAAATATATGTTAATATTATCACTTCAATCACACATTTTTTTTTTTATTTTGGACTAATTTGATTGACAAATTGCATTTTTATGGACATTTTTTGAATTCTTTTAGTTTCAAGGACTAATGTGATAGTGCTTTACACTTCTAGGGACCAAAATGACTATTTACCCATAAATAATCTAAGTTAAAAATTTAGAAAAAGAGAAGGATAAGTCAAATAAAATAAATTAAGAAACTACGTGTAAAAAGGTAGCCGCGTATGCATGTTTTATTACTCCCATGTATCGAAGTTTCTTGTGAACTAAATCTTCAATCGTTTGATGATAGTTATTCTCATTATGAATCTTATAATTTATTACTGCGAATGATGATTTGAGACAGAAGTAGGAAGTACCTTTATGATTACTAAGATAGAAATCTTGAGACTCTGTTAGACTTTCCAAAAAGTATGTGAGGAAACTTAGAGAAAGAGTCAGAGGTTTTTTTCCTCATTGAGATAGGACCATATTGATGCATGAGTGCCTGTGTCTAGAAAGTTACAGTTTGGTACATTGCGGGATGAAAGACAAGGACCATGGCTGGGGTCTTGAGGGTAAAGTACTAAGTTGTGAACGTCCCAATGGTCAGGATAGTGCCCTAGAACTAGGACAAATCACGTAAATCGACTCAGTAACATTGATTCCTACTTAGAATCACCAAGATTGATGTAGCTATATATCCCTAATGGGCTCGAGGCTTTTTCCTTGAGGATGATGATTACAACATGGATGTCTGTATCTTGTGAGGGGTATACGAGCTCCCAATCACTTTCCATTGATTCCTAATGGTTAAGGTGAATTGTCAGAGATGAGTATGGATCCATACATCTGGAGAAGGGTTAAGATTGAGTCTTAATAACTTAGGTCAGACCCTAGGTTCCCCCTATTATTGTTTGATGCTTATGTGTTTAAATCTATTGAGATAATGAATGAGGCTTTGCGAAACCCCACTCCTTGCTTTTTTTTCTTCTTTTGTATGTATAAATGTACAATGTTGTCTCTGGGCAGTAGATAGAGGAAGAAGATGTTGATATTGAGTATGAAGAGGACATAGAGGAAGACAATTCAAACACATTCATGATTGCTTAGTATAGATGTATTTATAGTTGACAATAGGTGAGAAAAATGTATAAGTAGCTGGTAGTGTCATTGCTTTAGTTTAGGGAAGGTCTTAGTATATTCACGATGTAATTATAAATAAAAATTTTATACCCCGAACGTTTATTATCATATTGATGATAGTAATGTATGTTTTCTACTATCACTAAGTATATAAATGGAAATATGATGTATGTTATTTTATTCCATTAATAATATACTAAAATAATTTAATTAGCTATACTCGTTATCGCTATAAAGTTTAATAAAGAAGCAAGAGAAATATATATATATATATATATACCCTTCGATTTTAATAAAAAAATGTATTTTCTAATTAAAATCAAATAACGAAATAAATTTAATAAATGTCAGGAATAAAGTCAATGCAACTTTGAGTGTTACAATAAGCAATGTAATAATGGGTGTCACACTTAGCACTATGACAAGTTTATAGTATTATTCTATTTGATCCACCTAATAGAACCTAGTATATAAATAACTCTGTTCATTACAGTTCTCAATTCAAATTCAATAAAATTTTCAATTTCTCTCTTTTCTCTCTCAAATAGCATTCTAACAGTTAGCACCAAATTTTTATTATTAATTATGGTTAAGAGGTTTTTTTTATTTCTTTTGTTGAGATTTTTAATTACCAAATTAAAATTAGGAGCTACTTTAGCTACTTTTTTTTATTTCTTCAATAGCTGCTTTGGTTGCTACCTTAGCTTCTTCTAGAAGCTCATATGGGACTTGTATAGGATTAATCAGTAGCATATAGACTAATAATAAAACCAATATTCCAACTCAAAACATAGCCTCTTTTGGGAGGATGACTGACGACTATACTTGAATGCATTATTTCCTATTAAAAGATGCAAGGGGAACCTCTTAACATGAATTTAGGTCATCTCATGAGATGAATGCCATGTCAAAAGAGAGATAGGAAACCATTAAAAGATAAAAACCGTCCGTTGATATTCTAGTTATGTCACATAAGAGGATCCAAAGGACAAGGATGCTACAAGTATAGTGTGTGTCACTTCTCATGAAGGAAAAATTTGTAAACAGAAGTCAAAATAAAAAACAAAAGGTGCAAAAAATCCTACATTAAGGGAGACTTGAGCCATAGAAGACTATGCCAATGAAGCAATGATGGTCCAGAAACACTCCATGGATAAATTTCGTGAGTCAGAAAGCAAAAGGGAGCAAAAGCGCACACACACATTCAGCTACTAGACTCCACAGTCATACAATCTTTTTACCCAAAAAACAACGAAACACCTAATATAACATAAAATCCACCCTATTTGTCAAATGCAATACTGGCATTAGTAAGAGTTCAAGTTGCACACGAAGTCTGTTCAATACACTGAATTTGTATTTGGTACAACAAATCAAATGTCTTAGATCAGCTTCAAACAGAATTTAAATGCTAGTACTAGCCAACAACTTCTTTCAATGTTCTTCCCCTTCCCCCAACTTATCAGACCAATATTTCCACCACCAGTAACTTAACCTCCACAAATAATTTTCTTCACTCCTTTTACGCTCTCAAATAGGAAATAAAACTTGAAAAAGAAATTTCTAGAGAAGAAAGCAAAAGAAACAAATGATAAAAAAATTACATGTAATTACAAATGAAGCAGAGTCATTATTATAAAGTAAATGAAACAAATTTTGTCTTCATGTAAAAGTCACAGAAAGCACACATAGCCTTACCTTTTCATGTTGGCAGTTTGATTCATCACAACCAGCTCATTTCTAGTTCAAAATCTTTATCCTTCGCCTCATCATGAACTCCATATGTATGTGGAACAAAAAATGCAAAAATTTGTTGTAAGTAACAATTTATATCCAGCAAATTACTCACTTAAGGAACAAGTATTGATAAAAGTTTAACCCTTTTGAGTGAAAAGCCCTAATATAAGGCTACCCATCCAATAAAATACTGATTAATAATAACTAAAACAAAGAAAGACAAGGAATTTCTTGAATGAATTAGCCTAGACAAGGAATTTCTTGAATGAATTAGCTTGTAAGTTGCAAAAAAAATTGAAACTCAAAATCTCAATGTCCACAACCCTCTGGCATTCTAGTAATTGTAAAAGATAAATTACCCATAATAGCTTTTAGGAAAAATCTTACATTTTTCTTGTTACTTCATAATTTTGAAATCTTAATATGGACAAACTGTTAGAAATTTTATTGTCATGTGCAATTTCCTAGGATTCAACATACAAGAAAGCTACATTGTAGGAAACTTAGATAAAATATTTCTCACATTTATAATACTCTGTAATTTCTTTAATGGAGTTTAGGAACTTACCTAGATCTATATTGCAATCTTCAATGGTGTTCTTCTTGTTCCTCTTGTAATCTTTTCTCTTCTCTAACTTCCTTTTCTTGGTCTCTAGGATGGTGTAGAAACCCCTATCAGTTTTTTGGCCTTTTCTTGTGGTTCTCACAAAAGTCTTACATGAAAGTAAAAGAAAAAAACAAAAAGAGAGAGGGAAGTTATCATTTAGTAAAACCAACTCCTTTTTCTAATAACCCCCGTAACCTCCTTTTCAAATTCTTTTTCTTTAATGTCAAAATTACCCTTAATGAAGTGAGAAAAGAGGGATTTATTTTAACAACTTAAAAATAACCCCCAATAACTATAATACATTTTAAATCTAACAACCATCACATTAGGCATCTTTTCATTAAAGCCAATCTATAAATTATATGAGCTAATATTAGATTAAAATAACCTAACACAAACAAGCACACTACAAAGTACAAACCCCAAAACATCCTATCCATACTCATGTTCAATTTCATGATTCAGCCTTCATCATCTATTGCTATGTGAAGTTCCAAAGGATAATTGTGTGAAGCATTTTTACCTTATTACCTCAATTTTTAATGCTTTAAAATTAGCAGCGAACATTGTTATCATTGATATTCTAAAGTCTAATCACATCAGTAACATTTGATATATAAAGAGACACAGCAATGCATCCAAATACATATTCAGCAACTCTCAAATTAAGAATATAAAAATAAAGAAATAACAAATAAAATAGCCAATAATCATGCTACTTACATCTACCTCAATTACCCCTTGTCTACAACAAGTCATATTAGCAAGCTTTAACTTTTCAATCTCTAATCCATTCAATCACTATCTTACGTTATAATTGTTCTCGAATAAAATATAAAATTAATTTTAAAAATATTCTTTTAATTAATAGTGGCAATAATTACAAGTATTGTCAATAATATTATATGAACATTTAAAAAGAATAAATCTTTTAATATAGTTTAATACTTTTAACAAGATATTAATTTCTTTTGTTTGGATTTCTTTCAATACCTTTAATTCATGAAAAAATCATGTCCATCAATATCAAATTAATGTTCATCACTAAAACACAAAATTGCTTGAAGATTAATATAATATTTTTTCTATTCATTATCTTTAAAATTTCCAATTATTGGAATTTAAATAAAGTGATTCCATATTTTAAAATTTATTCAAATAAGCTCTCAATAGAAAAAAAAAAAAGTTGATTTGATATATATACAAAATATTCAAAATTATTTTTTTTGGTAAAACCAAAAGAGTTAATTTAAATGAATTGATTTTTTTTTTGGCAAAAGTAATCAACTGAATGTGTTATCATTTTCATTAAAATGTTCTTGTTCTAGGATCATACTATTTTTATGAATTTAGGCTCTATATTCATTTCAATACTAAATATTTTATGGAGTTCAAAATAAATGTAAAATAATTTTTCCTATAACTTTTTAATGAATAATAATAGTTTTTAAATAATCTACAACATCTATATACATATTTTAAAATTGTATAATCTTACCAATAAATTAACTACAAATAATAAAATAAAATTTAGCACCTAATAATTTAAATTACAAATATTTTTAAGAATATAAATTTGAGGAAGCAACATCCCTACATCAAATTAAAGGTTCTTCTTATTTTACAAAAGTTTGCTTTAAAAGTTAATTTTACATCATTTATTGAAAAAGAAAGAGATAAATAAAATTAAAGTTAAAGTAAACCTTGTACATTTTACAATTTTTTCACCCACCTCAAACCTATAAGAAAGATCACTCTTGAAATTTGCTTTGTATAATAATTTCCTCGAAAGACCTAACAAAATATACATTACTAGTCGTCTACCCGTGCAGTACACGAGATCATTAGTATCTGTGTTTTTTTTTTTTTTTACCTTTTATAAATATAGATAAATCAAAATTGTTCTTTTATTAGTTAAAAAACACATATTGTGAGTTATGATTATCTAAAATCTTTTCTTAATTATAGTTCAATTATTATTATTATCATTTTTGTTTAAAGTTAAGGTTAATATAGTTATAATAAAGTATTTATTTAATTTTATGTTTGGGTGAATAGAGTTTGATATTTATTTCAATGTTATACATTATGCTTTTATAATCTTATATATTATCTTTTTCAAAAATTTATTAAAAAATCTTATTTAAAGATTATTAACTTTAAGTTTAAGGTCAATATTGTATATTATATAATTTTATACTTATTGTAATTTGATCTATTTAATTTTGATTGTGTTTTTGGTAATTTAATTCAATCACAAACTAACATTTTTCATAAATTTATTGAGGTTTATAATAACTATTTTAAAAGTCACACGAAAGATCATTTCTGACTAGTGACAATATAAATACTTTTATTAATATACTAACTAGTTGAGAGTGAATGCCTATTAAACTCAAAAAGCTAAGTGAAAATAATTTTAATAATTATAGTAACTTTGATTCTTAATCAAATGAAATTAATAGAATAACACTTGGCATTTATCTTATGCAATTCTACTTCGTCATTTCTAATAAAGGTAATCGAAACAATTTTTTAAAAGAATTACTCTTTTGTTGTTAAAAAATTAACAGAAATAAACAGATAATAATTTTTTATTTAATTTTTAGATTTTTTTATTTTTTTATTTTATTTGTTTTAACATATAACTTTTATATATATTATTAGGATTGATTCTTTTATATATATTACGTATAACTTTGATTTCTTTTAAAAACATTGTATCTATAAAAATATAAGGACTCCAATATCCTTAATTATTATTACTATTTTTGTTAGTAATTATAAAAATAAATTTTATATACTTTATAATTTCAAATAGAATCAAATGCAGCACTTTTTTTTTATTGCTTTCGTTTTCTAGTAAAATTATTTCCATACTCTATTTTTTCTTCTAATCCATAACAATTTTATCCTCTTTATTTGAAGTCTCGTTTTCTTTGTTGTTGTTCCTTTAGACACACAAAAAAAAATCATTTTCTTCTTGATTAAAAAAGTACAATTTCTATTTGCTTCTTTTTTTTTGGCTGTTGTTTTGGCGGGGGGGCGGGGGTGTGGCGTTGTCACCCATCCATTGTACATATCCTTGTCAATTATTTTCCTGAAGTATTCATGTCCCTTGTGCTAACACATAATGGTAAGAAGTAGACAGCTAGCAGGTCTCCATTAATATATATATATATATATATTCCCAAATGACCGTTACTCGATTGTTTCATATGGTGTGACAAGATATTAGGAATTATCCAATCTCAATTAGGAGTAGTAATATGTTAGGTTTTTCAATTTATTGCGAGTAACTTATAATCATTTCTATGTCACCATTACTCGATTGTTCTAATGGTTGCCTGTAAGCTATAATTTCTTCCCTTATCAGCATATGCACAGTTGAATAAGGGCAAGTTATTTTTTTAACCAATAATCAAATATGAAATATTATAATAATAAAATTAATAGTTTTGTTTTTGTTTATTATGGGTTCTGATTCTATGACTACATGCTGTAATCAAGTATTGTAACATTTGGTTAGTGTACGTTATATCAGTTACATAAAACTGATTGATGCATATGCAGGCTTGTATATCATTTACTTTAAATGTATAAATTACCTTAAACATTGCTTTTCAATAGGTTATGTGATATCCATTCCCATTGAACACAACCCGTATTTATTTAATTAGATATTATTACTTAGTTGTTGAAAATGCGAGAGAAAAAATTTTGTTTGTTTTACGCTCGGTTTGTGTTTGCCACTTTTGAAAAAAAGAAAATAGAAAGTAAAGCAGAACTTGAAAATGCATGGTAGTAAAATATAAAATAAACAAAATCTATTTAATATGCATCAATTACCGTACATAGGTTGAGTACATCATCAAAGTTGAATATACAGAAAATCAAATGGGATATGTAACACACCCTAAGAAGCATTACCTTTACTATACCTAGATTGTTAGGATATGGAAACTTTGAATATAAATACATCAGAGATTTGGCGGAACTAAAACATACATCTATTATAAAAACTTATTACAAACTCTTGGTAGAAGGTGTCGTACGTCATATAAAAGAAAGATACAAGAAACTAAACAAAAACCCATGCATAGGGAGGTACAGAACTCAAACATCTTTTCCACTCTCTACAAGCAACTCCATGCTCCTCCTTCTCGAGGATATCCATTGGCTAAACCTGAAAAAGATATAAATTGAAGGGAGTGAAATAAAGCGTCTTAGTGAATGCTAGGAAACTCTAGGAGTAGGCTAACTTTTCTATTCTAGAATCCTTCCCTAACTCATATGGTTTTATCTCTCACTGAACTCCCAATTCATTATCTCTTTACTACTTAACCTCATAAATTGTGCCCAACTTGGGGCTTGCTAATCTTTAATGGGCCTGGGCCCCAAGTCTTTGACCCATACTGGTCCTTCACACTAAACAATGGTCCTCCCAATACTTAATTAAAACTTCACCCTTTCTATTACTTTATCTAGACATTTTACTTTCTATGATACTAAGTGAGGACTAGCACTCTCTCACCTTTATCTTTCACTTGACTTGCCCTTTCAAGACTTATACTTGAACTTTCTTGGAGGCAAACCCCTCGTATACCCATTGGGTAGCAGCTATCATAAACTACGTCTTCATTACACACATAGGTTCCTTCGATCCTAGTTCACTTAACTCACCTATAACTAGGCATACATATTACCCAAGGTTTTTAAAACCAGACTGGTTATTGAACTGGTGAAGGCATTGGTTCAAGGTTTAATGATCCAACCGTGGTTGAACCGATAAGTAAATAAATAATATTTTTTAAAATTTTAATATAATATCCTAATCAATATTAAATAAATAACGTAATATTCATAACTTTATAACATTAAAAATTAAACATCACTTAACAATATCATCACTCATAACATACAATATGCAAAGTTACACATAAAAACAAAGTAAATATGACATAACATTTAAGTTTAACAACTTAAAATAATATTCGTTAACAACTACAATTAGAAAATAAATAATAGATATAAATATCAATCCTCATAATATTCATTGAGGTTGATTTCTTCATATTCAAATATGTTAAGAATGATATCCTCGCTAACTAAACCACCCACAACCACCACCACTTTCAAGTTGAAACTCTGTAGTGTTAAGTTCTTTATCACCTAATTAAATAACAAACAAGTATAAAAATAAATTTTTAATTCTAGAATAACACTTTACAAACAAAACATATGCAATAAAACATTAAAACTAAACATTAACCTTCATTATTTCTTAATAAATCACCAACTATTGGAATTGCATTATCATGATAAAGAACATTCTCAATCTCATCAATATCAAGTTCAGCAGGTGCTTCTTCCTCAATTACCCAAAAATCAACCTTGTCAATGGATTGCAAAAAAATAAGTGAAAACAATGTTTCAACTTTTGATATAGAGAAACTTTTATACCTATTCTTCAAACGCAAGTTATAAACAACATAAACAAGATCATTCAATCCTTAATGTTCAAGTTTATTTCTTTTCTTCCTGTGAATTCGTTCAAAGACACTCCAATTTCTCTCACAACCTAAAGAAGAAGTTTGACTAAGAATACAAATTGCCAACTTTTGCAAAGTTGGAGCACTATCCCCATACAATCTCCACCATTCATCTACAAGAAATATATTTAGTTACATGACATAAGAAATATAATATGCATAACTATTTAAGAATATAACTTTAAGACATTAAAAATGTAAATTGATGTTTACCAAGTCGTACTGTCTTTGTCATAGTAAGAGCACTTTGTCGACTAAAATTTCCTTGTCTTTCACGATATACTTCATCTCTTTAATGGCTTTGGACAAGTTAGGACAAAAAGCTTTTACATCAAATAAATCAAGAATTGCTTGCAACAGTTGATCATGTTTTAAGTGTTTATCCCACCAAGCCTTAATAATATCTATGTATAGCTTATATAAAGTTCTCATATTCTTAAACATTTCCTTCAGTGCATTCTTCGCCTTTTGCATGCCCTCATAAACATGACCTATGCAAGGTTTTTCATCCCCATCTTAGTAATCAAATAATGGGAGCCACAAGTTTAGCAATCATATAACAAACAACCCAAAATTTATCATCCAAAATTATAAAACTAACAAGTTTTCCTATAGCAGTCCTTGCTAGCCTATGGCTAGTAAAGTGCTTGTCAACCACCAAAGCTTGCAAATCATGCTTATGATCATAAATGTTTTTCAATGTAATGTAAGTAATAGCAAATCGAGTCACTCCTGGATGTACAATTTCTTTCCAACCTTCCCTTTTCCTTAGCCAATATAAGAATATCATATGATTGTACACAAACACGGTTACCATTAAAGCCTTTGAGGCAAGCTCTGCAACATGAGGCATACTACCAATATCCTTCAAAAAAAAGATTCAAACAATGAGTAGTACAAGGAGACCAGAAAATAGTTTCATATTTTTCATGTATCAGTCAACCTATAGCTACATAGTTAGCTGCATTATCTATTATTAAATGAACAATATTTTCAGGTCTAACCCACTTAATAATTTCAAAAAATAAATTGCACAATGTCTTGGCATCTTTCACAACGTCTGATGCATTAATAGATTTCACAAATGTGATACCTATAGGACAATAAAGTGGAAAGTTTATCAAAGAATAATTAGGACAACTACCAAGTACATTTAGGATTATCAAATGTTATAACTTTTACGTGTAGGACAATAAACTAAAAAGTTTCTCAAAGTTCTTTGTCTTTGGTCACTTTATCCATCAGCCATGATTGCACATCCACTCTTAACATAATTGGCTCGATAACTTTCAACTAGTAGTTGACATTCTTTCTTGCAATCTCCTAACAAATTGACCCTTAAGTCATGATAAGATGGAACTTGGAAACCAAGCCCAATAGCAACAACTACATCTACAGCAACTTGAAAATATGGTGACTTTGTTGCATTAAATGGAATGTTATCATCATAAAATCATCTAGCAATTGCCATTTTAGCTTTATGTATTGCTTGCTTGCTAGATAATACACTCTTTAGAGTTGGTTGGGAGCTAGGAGTTGTCCTTCGAGCAAAATAACTACCAATTTCAACATTGAGTTTTCTTTTTTCTGGTATTGAGAGTGACACTTAGACTAAGTTGAACTTCTTGTACTTTCCCCTCATTAATTTAATTGTCATATGCATCATTAAGGTCTTCAATCTTCTTTTTTTCTTGGATACCTCTTAATAATTCTGACATTCGATGACGAACATTGTGAGGAACTTTCTTGCAAGAGCTTATTTCACCTGATACACCAGCAAGATGTTATTTCATTCTATTTATGCCCCTCCTTTATAAATTAATTCACAATGAATGCAAGTATACACAGTAGTTCTTCCTTCTTTCTTATATTCAAAATACTCCCTTGCTAGATCACTTTTCCCACAATAAGTAATAGAGCCTTTTGTGGATTCTTTTTCTAATGATGTTTGTGTTATTAGTATTGGCACACAAATTAGGATTGTTATCTTGAGGAGCATTCACACTTGGTGTTTCCTACAATGAGAAAGAGTAACAATCAATATTCAATAAAATGGATTTAGAATAAATTAGCTAACCAACAAAACAATAGGAAATGGAAAAGCATGTGTTTCACTTTATTAGGAAAACCCTGTATGTGATTCACTTTGATAAGAAATGTTGCCTGTAACAGCCCAAATTTTAAGTACTAAAAATAAACCATAAGAAAACATTTTTAGGACTCTGATATTATGTTATTTGATAAAGGATACCTTAGTTATTATTATTATTATTAGGATTTAGATTATCATTGTTATAAATATCTTTGTGTTGGAAACTATTAAGAATGAAATAATAGGACCTAAAGAGAGCAACTAAGGCCCAATAAGGGATTAAGCCCAACAAGCCACAAACCCAGCTAGGTTTTATAAAAAGGAAAGATAAAGAGAGATTAGGATTAGCCGTCAAAAAATAGAAGGGAGAAGAAAAGAGAAGAAAGGAGAAGGAATGAAGAGAAGGAGATCGGAGATCCAAACTATAAAGCTTATCTTTATGGTCTTCCCCAGGTGATTGTTTCCCCCTACCCTTCCCAAGCGTTACCATCATTATTTATGTTATTTCCCTTCTCCTTGCCCATCTTAATTATTTTGTTAAGATTAGGGGTTTTAAATAATCATCAAGATCATGGATGATTGGTGAGTTATAGGACTAAATAAATGTTTAGAAACGTAAAGGGAGAGTGAGACTATCTCATTCATGGGTGTAACAATAGTCGTGGGAAGAGGGCTGGCACCAGACAGTAATTGTTTTGGGTATCTATTTGCGTTTGATTGTGTTTGTGAATAGGAATGCAAATTCCCTAAACTCTAGAATCCTTGGGACTAAATTCTCGATGGTTGATTGTAATGTCTTTTGTATGTTAGGGTTTGGTATGAATTGTAATTATTGCTCTTCAAGTGTATTGCGTGAATGTGTGGTTATGTTGGTTTCCCTTGAGATGAATTTGATGTGAATATATTGAACTTATGACTGTTTTAGGGTAGAATGAGATTATTGCAAGGGTTTAGGTTAACTCGAGGGTTTCACTTATTTTAGATAAGGAATTAAAGGATTAAGCTTAAATGAGAATGACTGAGATTAATAAGAAATCCCCATTTTGAAATCGAATGTTAGGTAATTGGACATTAAAATAGTATGAACATGACCTTATAGAATTTTGGTAGTTTAAGGAGGTCTCAGGAAATCCCTATTCTTATAAATAGCAATTTTGCAATTGTCAAGCGGTGAGCACGTCTGTGCTTACCTTCCTAATAGAAAACATCAACCTAGTGGGAAAAATAGAGTAGGAAGATGATCAAATTAGGGTTTATGTCACGAGAATTGTAGCCCTAAATGTTAGATAACTACTGGCTCTGGAATCACCCAAAAATAATATGTGTAACTCAAGATATGCCCAAAATACCACACTTATGTTAGGCTGTCAGCGGTCAGCAGTTTGCCTAATTTTGAGTCAATTTTTGTCCATGACCTAGGCTAAATCAGCTTACGACTTCTTCATGAAAGTTGTAGATTTTTTTTTCTTATCTTTCTAAGATCACCTCAAACGCATCTCTGTAGCCCAAGTTATGACCCAAACAAGGACAAAAGGTCAAGACCCATAAGAATCTGAAAATTAATTAAGATTTTCAATAAAGTCCAATTAAATCCAAACATGCAAAACTCAGCTAGGACACCAATATTAAGCCCAATAAATATTCAATAAAGCTAAATACTAAGCCATAATAAGCATTTAAAATTGTTTGATCTAACATGCTCGTGCTCTATTAAGCATGTCCATATTGAGTCCCCTATGAAGTGTGCGAATTTCAGAGTACAAGGATAGTAGGACTAGCTTAGGTAATCAAAAACTGAATTGAGAGACTAGTAATTAGATTGTTTAGAGACAGGAATATGATATAGGATAAGGGAAGTGAGTACATGATGTTATGAATGCTTATTTACTTGCATGGTGATTGTGATTTGTGATATTATGCTTGTGTGTATTATGCCATAAGATGTATGATACGACTTGATATTATTATGACGAGTGACCTAGCCTGTGAGAGGCGAGAATGGGCTCGGGTGATTTCTCATCTGTGAAGGACCTAGCTTGTGAGAGGCTAGGATGAGACTCACTTGTTTGTAAATAAAAGGTCTAGAGGAACACTTGTGTGCATTGTATGTATGAGACAAGCATCATAACATTTGAAATGATTTTGTTGACAAAAAGTATGTATGAATTCGGATGGTGGAGGCCCTGAAAGGTTGTTTAACTCGGCCTTGGGGGTAATTATACTTGGTGGGAAAACTCCAATGACTCATGTTAATCCCATGGAGTTAGGGCGTAGGTGGAAAGCTGGGTAACCCTAACTAGTCACTAGCGAATATCAATCTTGTGTAGAGTGCTAAGTCAAAGGCATCAATATGCTAATGGTGCTTCTTTATGGCTAGCATGTACTCTTAGACTATTTTCTTGAGTTAGAATTGGTACCACATGTGATGAAATAGAGATTGAGGAACATGGCATGCATGAACATCTTGTTGTAGTGTGATATGTTGAATTGTGCTATATTGTGATTACGTGAAGTTTGTGCGTCTTTGTTCATGACTAATTGTTATATTGTATATATGTTAAAATTGTAATTGTGTCTTGTGATATGAATGGATGAAGTGTCAAGATTATAAGTATATGATCGTGCTACACATGTATGTTGTTCTTGTTTGATAAAGAATGAGATATGTGTATCTAACTACTAGGTGAAAGATGTAAAGTATGTTTGTACCTTAAGTAGGATGTTTTCGCTACCTTGGGAATATGAGAGAGGTTATACTCTAGAATTGTGTTCTGAAAATCGGACCGGATCGGCCGGTTGGACCAAAAAACCAGTGAACTGGTCACCTGACCGATTCAAATAAACCACAAAACTGGTCTGAAGAAAAACTGGTCAAAAATTGGTAAAACCGGACAAAACCGATCAAGAACCGGCCAAAATCGATTCACAGCGGGTCAAAGAAAACTGCTTATTAATACAACATTATTTTGATTTTTTTTCATAAAAAAATAAAAACCAACCTAAAGTATTTATCATTTTCTTTTTTATTTTAAATATAAACTTGTTTTTATTAATAAATGTTGATGTGTATAGTTAAAAATTATACTTAAGTATAATGAAATATTTGATTTGTAATTTTGTAGGTATTGTAAACGTAAAGAACCTATAAAATTATGTTTTGTTTTTAATTTTTAGTATTATAAAATTATGATATTATATTTTTTTAATATTATTTTATGTATTATTTAAATATTATTATATTTTATTAATACTGGTTCGACCGTGGTTGAATCATTGAACCTTAAACCAGTACCTTGACCGATTCAATTACCGGTCCAGTTTTAAAAAAAATTGCTCTAGAATAGTATTATAAGGGTTCTAATAGTCGTGAATAAGAAAGAGGATGGGTAAGTTCTCACTCGAAGTATTAGGAAAGTGTGATTTTAGCAAGAGAAATATAATTGTGTGTGTTAAGGTGAATGTTAAGAGTATCCTAGAGTATTACTACCCTTAGGTTTGGCCATAATAAACAACTCTAAGTATCAAGAGAAGAAGGTAGATTCTAAACAAGAATATCTAGTTAACTAGAGTAAATTGTAGATAAAAAGCATTAGTAAGGATGAAATACTAAGATAATGATGAGAATACATCAATGTAATAGTTGTGAGAATGAATTGGAAGTTAATAGGAGGTATTAACAATTGAAAGTTATAGATCCAACCATAGATATAGAGATTTATTAGAGACCTAGCAAGAGTAAAGCCATGAGGGATAAGTGATAAAGGTTGTTCAGGTAGAAGAGTCTAACCCAACCTTAGAATCCTTAGAGCACTCACTAAGACATTTGTCTCATTCCTTTAAGTTTCCCTTTTTTTTAGGAACCAGATGAAGACGTGTGTTGATGGAGCTTGGAGTCGCGTACAAGAAGGACGTAATTAGCTTTAGTTTAAGTTTTGTATTTTTTTTTCCTTATGTTTGTATGATGCCCTTAGGCGATAGCTGAATTGTATTAGTCATGTATGTATTTTCTTATCACTCTTGTATAAAAATCTGTTTATGTTTATGACCAGCTTTCTTACAGTATTTTTATGTTTTAAAGTTTTCACTTTCATAGAAATCTAGGCGTAGTTACGGTAATACCCTTTAAGGTGTTAGATTGCCACAATGCAAAACAGGGGAGAAATAATGGCACAACCCTATATGTGATTCACTTTGATCAGAAAACCAAAACCTCTCATGCTAACAATATAAATGCATCAATATAATAATTAATTACTAATTAGTTATATTTAGTTATTTAGAGAAATTAAAATGGAAGCAATCAGATTGAATGAAATGATATACTAATAGTCTAATACTCTAATACAGTGCATAACTAATGAAATTAGCATATAGGTGCATATTGCATACAAAGAAAAGAAATCAGAATGGAAGCACGAAAAGTATATTTTGTTACTAATTAATAATATTGTAATACACCCTATAGGAAAGGAAGCACGAAATCAAAAATCTCATACACTCACACTTAAACACAGTCATGGTTTGAAAGAAACAAAGACAACAATTTACAAACCATAAAAACAAGATCAGTGAACGCTATGATTGTGTTATGGCCATAATAAAATGTAGTAAAGATATGAATATGAAAAAGAAAAACTAACTTGATCATTAGATATGATCACCAGAGAAGGGAGGAAGAGCCGCACTCATAGCCAATCACCAAAGAAGGGAGAAGGATTGAGTCGCACACCACCAGAGAAGGAGTTGTACACCATTAAAGAAGGAACCGCACCGCACAACAAAGCGCCAAAGCCAAACACAAGGGCTTAACTACTTTTGTATTTGAATTAGGGATTTAGAAGCAAACTGAAAATTTCAAAACACATAAAAATGACGTCATTTTCTTTGGTTTTCAAAAAAAACAAAAACAAAATTTTCCAAATCGATTTAAACTGGTGAACCACCAATTTGGCTGGTTCATCTGATTTTTGACCAGTTCTTGGATGGAACGATTTTGTGGCTTACTTAGACTGGATGCCTGACCAATTCCTAATCTGATCGGTCAAACCGGCTGATTCGGTCCGATTTTGATTACTATGCCTTATACCCAATATGGTCATCATACATGCCTCACATAGGCATTCACATCATACATTTCACAGTTCGTTCATATTTTTGTATAGTTTTGGTTAGCTTTATTATTAAGTTTCACTTGCATACCATCTTTTTCTTGGCTGAGCTTTAGCCATAAAGAGGCATCCCTCTCCTAATCTCGTACTTATATCCCGCTTAGATCCAAGCGGCCTATGATCTCATACTTATTTCCTGATCCGATCCGAGCGATTGGACCTCCTTCTATTATCGAAGTGATTCCCTCAATCACTCTTCATTTTTAAAGAATGTTACCTCTACCCCTTGGTTCAGAGGTGACTGTCCTTCCCCATTTGGCCAAGGGGACCTCTAGCCTCTTACTTTCAACTCCTTAAAAGTTTCCTGAACTTTCCTTTTTTATACTTTTTCATAAATACTTTGAAAACTCTTTCCACCTTAATAACCTAAGGGATCCTCTCTATGGGCTACACAACTGTTGTAAGTCGAGTGTGCAACTCAAACATGACCAAAATCGAGGAGGTTCTACCTTACCATTACTAAAGGATACATTTTCTATAACATTTTTCTTTCCTTTGAAAACGCATTCTTTCCTTTCAAAACATACCCTTTCCTTTAAACTCAGGGAATATCCCTACTTTTGCTAAGGAGGCATCTCTTAGTATCTTTTAAAGTCTTAAGTGGTTTCTTTTGTAAGGTTCATCATTGTACTCACACACACAACACAACACAAATCACAACCACAAAGATAATGCTACAACTACACAATCATCATTACCAAACATAGAAATACATCAACAATCACAATATATCAGAGAATTAAGCATAGAAAACAACCACACAAGTAGACTTATCCTTTACTTAAACCTAGAACATTCCCCTATAGTTTTAAAAGTCAAGCTTAGTATTAAACCTTTGGTGCTTAGCGCCACTTCACTTTCCCTTTTTGACCCAAGCTCTAGTGGGTCCACACTTAGCCCCAGAAAACTAGTGTTTAGCGCCACTAAAGTAAAAAAAGTACTAACATTCACGTTTAGCGCTAGAAAACTGGCGCTTAGCACCAACACGCTTAGTGCTAGAAATCTAGAAGCACCAGACACCAAATCCAGGCTCTGTTATCCTACGCTTAGCTCCGACTATGATTTCTGCAATTTGCAAGGGGATGCATAACTACAACCCATAGCCATTTTTGCCCCAACAACTATCACCAAGCATACCAAAACATTCCTAATAACTTTTACTATCTTTCTAACTGATTACATTTCCCAAATAACCCCTCAATTAAGCAAATCTCCCAAAAATCATAAATCTCCTACCTAAGATTCAAAAAGGGGAAAAGGTTAATAAACACATGTGAACACCCAATTTTATTCGGGTAATTGTAGCTTAAAATAAATAAATAGAATGATAATAATAATAATTGGGTTAAGTATGTTTATCTTTTATTCTTGTTGGGCTAGAAGTGTTCGAGTCTATAACTAATTTCTTATTAAATTAAAAGTTTCAAGCCCATGACCATACATATTCTCATTCATAATGGTACTTTAAGAGTTCATCATTATTATAGAAAATAAATACAAAATAAAGAATAATAATAATAAAAGAAAGCGAAAAGTTGAGAAAGGGAAACAGTTACAGGACTTAAACAATCTCATTCAAATCTTACATTAGCCTATAAATAAGAGAGAAAAAAAAGTGGAATGAAGGGGAGAGGAGGAAATACGGTGAGGCTAGATTAACAAAAAAACTGAGGAGAAAAGACGGAGAGGCTACCAAATTGAAGAGAGAAAGGAGAAACGCTGTAAGGAAGAGGAGAAACGGAAAAGAGGAGGAGGAGGGGACCCATTTTTCTACACACTCATCCGTGGCTCTTTCTAAAAAAAAAAAAAGCAAAGGAGGAGCTATGAAAGTGACAAACATTCATTAAAAATATCCATAATTCTCTGCTAGCAAATATATTTCATTCTATTTCTCCCTAATGTAGTTCTTTAATTCTTTCTGGTTTTCCTCTCTGACTTTCATATTCGTATCACAGTATCATATCTTTTCCTTTTACTCTTGCAATGTTCACACAGTAGCTCCGTTTTCATTTTCACACACACATATGCAGAAAATAAAATTCACCTCACCAACACACATTCTTGTTCGCATTTATTTTCTTTTACACTATCTTCACTCGCAGGATTCACACACGAATTACAATTTCCTTCACAACACCTTTCAGAGATCAAGACACACATTTTTTACCTTCACATATCACATATCACACATTAGCATAGCATAGAAAAAATAATAATAAATAAACAGATATTTGTCCTTCCAATACACACATTCATACATATACCAGTTCATACATCCACACTCCAAACAAATCCAGAATCACCATACACATCCATTACAGATTAGGAATGAAATAAAATAAAAATCACAACAAAAACAATAAAAAATTGAATGAACAGCTTCATCCTCATCCCGTCATCGTCAAAATCCGCCAAGGCCATCGGTCCTTGTAACCACATCACTCCGCCGCTATGAGGTTCACTATAGACCGCCCGTCCTTACGTCTCTACCAGCTTGCCTCGGATGGATCTCTGATTCTGTTCCCTTTCCTTTGCAGCAGCGAAGTAGACCATCATCAGGATACAGAGACCCTCTCCCTAGGCGGTGTGCTCAACACGTCTCAGCACACTCGTACTGCTGACCAAATGGGCTTAAGCCCAAACGTTTTGTTGCCCTTTCCAAACGTAAGGAAGAGCTGGGCTTGGCATTCCGTTCACGTTCCTTTTTCCTAAAGTTTTTATTCTCTTAATTATCTTTATATACCCTTAGTTAATAAATCCAACTTGAATATATAAATTTTGTATGTATCATTTATATACCTTTTATATATACTGACGTGGTGCAATAAAATATCTTGTAGCTTTTATTATGTTACTTTGATAAAATATTTAGTAATCGAATATTTTATTTACTGTAGTTAATTAAGTTTTTCTTTTTTCTTTTAATAAGGTGTAAACGTAATAATTTCCCCCTAAGTAAATAGTTAAATTTAATGATAGTCACTTTGGATGCACTTCCTATTTGACTATTATAAAAACCTTAAAAAGTATATTGATAACCACTTTGGATGCACTTCCAATTTGGTTATTGAGTATACCTTTACAATATTAAAAATAAAATAAATATAATGATAAAAAATCAACTAACAAAACATTTTTTCTACATAAAGAAATAAAGAACTATGTGAGTCTGATTTTCTCATTGCAATAAAGGATATGTAGAAGCAGGACCTCACTCCTGTCGATCTCAAAAACAATAAAAATAAAATAGTAATAATAATAATAATCTTTTTTTTTTAAATCTACAATAAAATTTAATTTATAAATTTATAAAATAGGATTAATAAGTTATAAGCAAGAGGATAAGACAACAAGCATTTTCACACATTAAAGGGTAACCATTTTTATAACGAACGTCGTAGGGTGCTAACACATTCCCTATGGGTAAGCGACTCCCAAATCCAATCTTTGGTTCAAGACCATTTTTTAGGGTTTTTCCATGTTTTCCCTTAATAAATAATGGTGGTGACTCCTCTATTTTTAATATTATTTTCGTCGCTTTATCGTGACCCCGGTTGCGACAACACAAAATCAAAGGGATTGGGAAGGATAAGGGGTAAGCACTCACCTCTTGGGATCATCCGTACTTGAGCTCTAAGGCCGAGTCACAGATCTTTACTCCACTTTTCCTCTTCCTCTTCTCCTCCTCCTTCTCTTTTCTTCTTTCTTTTCTTTTCTATTGTCTCTCTTCCTTCCCTTTCTTATATAGTCGTGAATGTGTGGGCTTTGGTAGGCCTCAATCCATTTGGGCCTCAGAGTCCCATTCAAGGTCCTATTACCTTATCCTTGCAAATCCTAACAATAGGGTAACTATTATTAATACATATAGGTATTCTAAACCATTAATTAGATTATTATTTCTATGCTCCCAAAATTAGGAATGTTACAAGATATAGGAAAACACACAGTAAGAGACACTACCTACCCCACTATATAAAGCAAAAATGGTCCTAAATCAAAGTAGTGTCTATAACCTATCCCATCCTATATACAACCAAAAGAAAGAAGACCCCCTGGTCCTACAACTCCTAGTCTGCTTGAGTAGTCTTAGAATTATCTGGAGCGACGTAGTGGTGTGACCATTAGGCATCACTGCCATCTTCACGTATCCGTCCATAAAAAACATACATAGCAACTTCACATAGATGGTAAGACATCTTACCATCAAACACAAGATAAAACACAATTGACAATCATAAGAAGTGAACCCAAGGTTTTTATTTAAGTTATAAAGTCTACCCTTTTCTATGTATAGATCCATACTCCCATTGATGTGCAATGCATCACACCAAAGTTGGGAAGTAATTGGGAGTACATTTACATCTTTCAACATCATCGACATGGTACAATCTTCATCATCATCGAAGAACCAAGCAATAGGACATCCACAGTCCAACATAGAGGTACACTCTCACACTAATCCTAAAATGTTGAGCAATTATTAGGGCTATCAAGCATGGTCAGGTGAGTATCCCGACTACTCAATAGTGCTATCTTGGCCATTAAAACTTCCACCACTTGATACCATACCCCTAAGACCTCTACAAGTGGGTCCTTGCCCTTCATTCCTTAGTGTACCAAACTATGACTTCTCCTACAAGGTTTCATGCCAACTGTATGTCCTTCACAGCCCATTGCTCATCTAACTAATAGTTCATTAGTAATATATTTATCTCTAAGCAAAGATTTCCTTAGTCTCAACAAGTTTGAGCACCAATACTTTCATGCTCAATATCTTTACTTCATTATGCAGAGACTTAGTCTCTATTCACATAATAGTATAATAATTTAGAGTTTGTACATCTATAAATATCTAACATAATTGAACAATTTAAATGTAAACTATTTAGAAAGCATGTAATTAAACATTAAGGTAATCATAGTCTAAAAGAAATTAGCAAGGTATTTACTTATCAAACTTTATCTAACTATTTTAAGTACCAAATTTAAAGTTTAAAGTTAACTATTGTTAGATATTTAATACAAAAACTGAATTTGCTTAGGACTGATTATTAAAATCTTAATTTTAAATTAAACTATAAGTCTTAGGTATTTAATAAAAGATAAAACTAATTAATTGGGAATTTAAAAACTTAAATTTAATTAATCTTAACTATAAAAACCAAATTATATACTTAGAGAAATTAAAGTTCTAGACTTTATTTTAAGACATTCGTTAACCATTAGAATTATTCTAAACTTATGATTTACCTTAAATTAAATATGAACTTCTATTAAACTTTATATACTAGAATAGGACTTAAAATTTATGGTTGCTAAATTTTACTAAAACATTGATTAATTGTTTTTAGGGAAATACTTTAGATAAAATTTAGAAACTAATTTGAAGTCGATAAAATTTTTAATGAAAGAGGTTGAAAACCTTGTCTAAAACAAAAAGCAGGATTTCTTTCCTTTTTTCCAAATTTAGTGGCTCGGTTTGATCCTTAAGTTTGAACAATTAAATGGTTTTTATAAAATGTGATCCATATCTTGTTGGAAAGATAATTTTGTCTATTTCTTAAAACATTCAAGATCACATTGACCAAAAATCTACAAAAATAAAAACCCATTGAGGACAAACAGAACCACTAGATGACTAGCAAACTGTTTAATTTTTTTTCTCATTTGTCTTAGAACATTTAGTAGCAAAGTAAATTTTTTCTCAAAATTAAGTTCAATAATATTTCTAAATTGACCAAATCATAAAAAAAGAAGGTCTACACAATTTATAATGATTTTCAAAATTTCATAGTTCCTGAAAGTACTTTCAGTCAAAAATAGTGTACAACCATCAACTTCCAAAAATATGTAAAAATAGTAAACATTAATAAATATAAGCATACCATATATCCACAGAAAGCTTATTAAATTTAGTTTTTAGTCGTTCAAAGAGTTTCATTAATACTAAATATAAAACTTCCATAATCACGTTTAAGTACACACTACCAGAGTAACGTTTCCGTATAGCAACCACAACTTTCAATATGCATAACTATTTTGTTTCTCAACTTCTTCATGTGGTTGTTGATTTCATTGTGAAGAAAAAATTTTCTAGTTTCACAAAAAAAATAAGCACTCAAAAATAATAACCACAAATCAATTTATAAGCAAAACAAAAACAAGTGTCAGATCTGGAAATCAGAACAACAATATACAAATCAAAAAGCAATGAATTTTGGGGGAAAAATCCTCCTAACATCCATGTGAAAATAATTAAAGTAAGAGAACCACCTCACTCTCCCCATTACCTCTTAAGCTTGATGAAGAAAATGAGGAGAAATGGAAACTAAGATGATGGCTTCCAAGGTTAGTGATGGTGACACCTTTAAGAAAGGATGGTGGGAACACTTGTATGGAGCTTCAGAGTGATGAAAAAAAAATTATGAGTTAGTGAGAGAGGGGGAGAAGCCCACATCCAGCAATACCAAAAAAAAAAGGAAGGTGAAAAGCTTCACAAAATAGATTGGTATTTATAAAGGAAAAAATGGGTGAGGTGACACTTGGATGAGGCCATTTGGATGGGTGACGTCATCTAATATGACTTGTGATTCTAATGCTAGAATCTATAACACCCTTATTTTAATGTTATGTTTAATTCATAATATCTGTGAAATTATTGAAAAATTAAAAAACTAACAATTAGTCTAAATCCCTCTACATTGAGGGCTGATATGTGGAAAAGGTCTAACTGATTGTGAATTGTCATTTTGAACTTAGAAACATGTCATATATATTAAAATATAAATTTGAAAATTTTCTGAAATTCTCGTGAGAGAAGACCAAACTGCCCTCCATTATTTGCTAAAATTATAGCTAGTATAGGCTTAACATATAAGAGAAAAAAAATGAATATTCTCAATTCATTTTTGGGTTAGATATTTAATTTTATAATTTTCATAAAAATTTTGGAATTTTCTGAGTTAAATGAAATTTCTATGAATTTTTAACTTGAAAATACCAAATAAATACCTAAAAATTTGAAATAAATTATTAAAAATTAATTTTAAATTCTGGAAATTATTTTTACTCAATAATTAAGGTGCTCACAAAGTTCCAAAAAAATTCATTCATTTGCTATAAATATCAAAATATCAAAGTTTAAGACATTTTTCCCGATATCAGTCGATTCACCTGCAAAGAAAACAAAACGCAAAGACTTAGGAAGCACAGATATGGCATGTTTAAAGCTCTCCCTCTACAAACCCACTCTCTTGAATTTATCACATTTTATAAGAGAAATACAAAAAAGAAAAAGAAGAAAAATAGGCTTACTTTTTTACCCCATTT
Organism: Spatholobus suberectus; assembly: GCA_004329165.1. Lineage (NCBI taxonomy): Eukaryota > Viridiplantae > Streptophyta > Magnoliopsida > Fabales > Fabaceae > Spatholobus > Spatholobus suberectus. The sequence goes on along the minus strand of CM014737.1, from coordinate 21,394,536 downwards.
CTAGACAACCTACCTCTTCTATTCAAAGGCTAGTTAGGGGTCAACTTTCTCCTTTCTCTTTTGCTCTCATTCCTACCAAACCATTCCTCCCTTTCCCTAAGCTCCATTTCAAATTTTTCCAAACACTTGAAGCCACCATTCTCTTGCTCCTTTAACCTCTAAGAAGCTTCAAGCACTCATTTCTCCACCTCTTCTTTAAGCACACGTGAGGTATAGGGGGGTGGGGTGTTCTTAATTTATTTACTTTCATGTAGATGGGTTTAGGGTGAATTTTTCCCACAAAACCCTTAGCATTTTGTTTCCGTACTACTTCTATTCCTATTTCTCCTTGTGGTTATTATTGCCTTTACTTATATGGTTGCTCATTTCTTATTCCATTGCCCTACTTTGTTTTTACATCTTGAAGTTCTTGTTTAATGTTGCTATTAACATTTTGATATTGGTTTATGTTGTTACATTCTCATAAAATGGTAAAAGTTTGGTTAAAAACCCTAAAATCTATGAACAAAATTTTAAGGTTAGTAAACTTTTTCTAACCTAATAAGAAACTGAAAAAGGAAGACGTTTTTTCTAAACCTTGGACCTTCTTTGAACCCATGACTAAGTCCTTCCAAATGGGACTTAAACATAGTTACTTTTTTAAGACAAGCTTGAAGCTTTACCCATCAACCAAAGACCTTAGAACAACAAGAACTTGAAAGAATTTTAAAACTGAACCTAAGCCCTGCTGACACTAAGTGTTGGTATATTTTTTTTTTCTCTCCAATAGGTTATGTTTTAGTGAAGTGTGATGATGATTATTTTAGATTTTGCTATACCTAAGAACCCTTAAATTTTGTTTTAGCCATTTAAAGTTCATAACTTGATGAAAAGAATGATTTTTATGAAGAAGTACTTAAGTTCTAGTAAGCTATTTTCGTTTCTTGCTTAAGCACTACGTACTTGTTTTTGTAATATCTTGAGCACTCAATATTTTTGAGTTTTTTTATAAAAAAAAAAAAAAACTAGACAAAATTATCTTCGAAATGGGTACAATAATCTTTTGAAAAAGTTAAGAAATGATGAATTACACTTTTTAAAGTTGGAGTTACTTTTCTTAAAACGGTAACTAACACTATATACACAAAAAAACGATTTTCGAAAGTTCTCTTGTGTATTAATCAAGACTTCTACAACAATTAGAAATTAGACTCACTAAGATTTTAGGAATATATAATTTTCCTATATTCATCTTCCTTTACTAATTTTAACAAAAAATTTAGAATCTGGAAAAGATGCACTCTTCTGACGAGTAAAGCCTTTTTACAACTATAAACTTTGAAAAATCACTATAAATCATATATATCTTGATTTTTGGAGTTCTTAAACTTTTTGGAAAGGATTTTCAATTCAATTTCTAAAAATAATTGGCTTAGTTCTGAAAGATTGATAGGGATATGAAAATAGCAAAAGAGATCTACTAGTCCTCAAGTAAGGTCCTATTTTGGGCTAAAAATATGATACTTTTCTCGTATGTAAAATCCCATTTTCCTAAATACTTAGAATTCAATATGAATCTTTTTATTAAAAGTAAAACATATTTTTTCTTAAGTAATATGTCTCTTCTATTTTTATCAACTATTAAGGATCCTCCTAATTGGAATATAGAGGCTTACCTTGATACAATGTACAAGTGACTTAGTTTACTTAATCTTTTGAATCATGACTAGCTACTAAAGTCTAAACTTGATAAAATGAAATTAATGATGGTATTTGGAACCCTAGATAATTCGATCCCTAAGATGTAAGGTTAGTTACACACTAAATTTTAATTAAATAATTGAACTCTTTATTACGCACCTAAGTTCCTATTTAAGTTAAAGATTTGAATGATCAAATCTAAATTATTACTAGCTAATTTAGGATATCTCTAAGTGAGTTTAATCCTTAAATTAGGTGCTTAAAGTGATTAAGACAAACCAATATTTGATGAATAGATTGCTAAATTCCTATTTGTTTTCTTGATTACTTGAAATTATACTTAGATTTTATCCCTATGTATTAGACTGTGATAAGACTTAACCTTTGTAGTAAGAGGCAGAGATATTGAGGAGAGACTATGCAGGTTCTCAAGTGTATTGAGACAAACTCTGTACGAATTGTGAGTGTCAGGAAAGGACAGTAATTGGTAAATAGAGTAATGTGATGCGAGAGACATGTAGTGGCATTATACTCTGCATGGAAAATTATAATTGGTACACTGAAGAATGAAAAGCAAGGACCCACTTGCAGAGGTCTTAGGGGTAAGGTGTCGAGTGGTAAAGGTCCTAATGATCGAGGTAGCACTCTCGAGTCAGGACATTCTCCTGACCAAGCTAGACAACCCCAACAATTACTTAGCATTTCAGGATTAGTGCGAGAGTATACATCTGTATGGACAACGAAAGTCTTAAGTCATTGCTCTGTTCCTCAATGATAGTGAGGATTGTACCATGTTGATATTGAGAGACGTATATGTACTCCCAATCGCTTTCAAGTTCTGTTGAAAAGTATTACTTATCAATAGGAAGTATGGATCTATACAGTGTTAAAGGTAGTTGCTATAACTTAGACAAACCCTAGGTTTCCCTTTTCTTTATTATCAACTGTGTTTTATTGGTGTGTGATGGTAGGATTCCCTACCATCTACGTGAAAGTGATTTTAAGAACAAAATTTCCTCACTCCTTTGTTTATTTTCTTGATGCATGACTGATCGTGGTTGGTACCTTGAAGATAGCTACATTCCCCATTCTATTCAACATACACATTGACTATGATGACGCGGGGATATGGTTTTACGACGAGACGACTAATAATTTGACTTTTCAAGGCCTCATTAGGGTCACCTTTTTATCCCCTATTATGGGAGTGCACGTGCCTCTTATGTCGTGGACATTTCTGATTTCTGTCTCTTCTTTACTATCGCTAGATTTCGAGTATGTTCCTCCCACATCGCCATTGCCACTAGAGGATCCTACCATACCATTTATAGCCCCCTATGTAGCTTTTGCACTACCTGCCAAGGAGCCACCTATGGATCTACCTCCCGATGCATAGTCCATGCTTGAAGACCTTGAGGGATCTCCCATGGAGGTTATCTTGGCCAAGTCACCTGTACATTCCCAAATGGTGGAATACCAGGTGGGTATGGCCAACGATTGGCACTCATCGCCTTCATTAGCTCCATCCAACTTTAGGTCCCCTCAAGGGTTACCCAATGGACAGACTCATCATTCAGACTTAGGCAACTCCGAGGCAACTTGAACCGATGAGGAGTAACAGTAGGGGTTGGGTTTCTTTTGTATACGGGGACTAGGAGTAGGTCATAGACACTGCTCTGACTTAGGATATTTGGTATGTACATAGTTGGGATGGCCAGTGTCTTTTGATGTACTTTTTTTGATTTCGCTGTATTTTACGATTTTAGTTGTATTTCGGTTCTCGATGTATTCAGCTTCATTTGTACTTCAGAAACCTAGATGTGTTCGATTCTAATGACAATTATATGATATGTCTTATTTTCTTATCTTTGATCCCATTTTTAAATTTTGTCTTATTTGCAATTTATCTACTTTAAGAAGTTTCATAAGACGATCACACATAGAACAAAACACAAATTTTTTTTGTATTTTTGTTAATCTAGAATTAAACGACTAAATAATTAATTAAACAAATGTGGGTTGTGTCCCTAGCTGATTTTCCTCTACCTTTCCTTGCAGAGGTTTCTTAGGTCTTTGCACTTAGTTTCAATATTATCGATTAATTTGACCGTTATTGCTAATGTAATTATTATATCAAATTAATGAAGTTTTGTGTGAAAAACTTGGTAGACATATTATTTTATGATTACTATTATTTTCTAGAATTTAAAATCAATTTTTTTATAATGTTTTGAAATTTGAAGTGATTATTTTGTATTTTTAGGTTAAAAATTCATATTAAATTCATTGTAATTCAATAAATTCCAAAATTTTGATTAAAATTATAACATTAAGTTTTCCACCTTAAAATAAACTATGAATAAGGTTTTCACTATTTATAGATGTCAAACCATTATTGGTTTGGCTTAGTAGTCAATTAGGGACATTTTGGTTATTTTTCATAGAAATTTCAAAAAAATCATAAAAAAATTCTTAAAATTATATTTTAATATATATAACATGTTTCTAGGCTCGAAATGATATTTTACTATCATTTGAACCTTTTGCACTAGGTCACTCCTTTTTATTGAGAAATCGGGATGTAATCATCATTCTTTTCATTTCTCCAGGTCCCAGCTTAAAAAAATTATGAAAAATCACAATCGACTAGTTGTTGAAATTCTAAACACAATTGCAAAAATTAGAACTTTGAGATTCATTCTCGATTTTTTAGTAATAAAATCATAAGTAATTAGAAAAATAGTTGTAGACAACAGTAGGTGTGTTACAATACTCCCCTTCTTTTAGGAATTTCATCCCTAAAATTCACTAGTCTTGTAAGAAAGTTGAGAATATAATATTTTCATTCAACTCAACCTGATTATGACTATTTATCATATATGCAAGCCCAAACTACTTAACAAGTAGTTTGTCTAAAGAAAACAAAGATGTGCTAGAGAAATTCTTCTCTTTGTTCCTTATCTTCACAAGCCTTTAGCTAAATCCAAAGTTAATTAGCATCACTTCCTCCCTTATCAGTTACATTTTTGTGATCTTGATCTTCAACTGGAATCAGTTGTAGTTGATAGCCAAAACATATTAAACATATGGAAGAGAATCATAAGTTAACTCTATCCATAAGTTTTACAATTGTTTTCACCTTCTACTTTCAATGTCTCACGTAGCTTTAAGTTGGCCAATCTCAAAATTACACTAAAGCCCCTATAGTAGATCAGGCATACTTAAGGGATTATGTTCAATGGTTAGAAATCCGACCTAACATATAATAACTTTGGTCCTAGGAAAAAGAACTGTTATTGTTTGGATGGCGTGCTAAGGTACAAGAAAAATTTCTGACTTGATAAAATCTGGAGATCAAAGATTAAGTGTTAAGGGAATACTCGAGAAAGTAACTTAATTTGAATTGATATAAGAGGTTGGTAAAGCATTATGAATGAAGAGTCAAACATTGAATGAAAGATATTTAGTTTAAATCCTATTATTATTATTAAGATAATTTTAATAAAGAAAGAAGCAAAAATAAGGATTTAAGGAAGGAATATATATATTCAAAACTCTCAAAATAAATTTGAATGATAACTTTGAGGAATAACTTAGCTAAAACCAATAACTAATAGAATCTTAACAAAACTTATCAAGTGTAGTTAGCAAAGAAACATTTAAATGATTTGAGATATCAAAAAGCTATTAATACATCATTGAGTTTTAGAAAAGACATCAAAGGATTGATTTGATTGATATGAAATGACAAGTAATCAATTCTCGACAAATCAGACAAAATAACTTAACTAAGGCATAATCAAATAACCTTAAATCAACATTGATTATAGAACAACCAATTGAATATCAAACAATTTTATCATCACTGTCCAAATGACATATGTATATACGAAAGGTTTTTTAAGTCTGGGATCATTGTAGGGATGATAGCAATACAAGTGATCTAGAATTATTCTCATGCTTATCCACATATTAGGATGAATCATGTCAGATGGGTTTTAAAGAAAGAAAATGATATTAATCAAATTAACTAGAAAATGAGTTTATTTTCTAAGAAATAGAATAAGATGATCTTAAAGAATAATAAGAAATGGCAAGTCAACTTGGAATAGATTTAGAAAATTACATTATTGTCCTAAGAAACAAAGTCTTACACAATTGATGATTCAAAAGAAACTAAAGGAAATATTTGAATGTTTAATTAAGAATAAAAAGGTTCTTAACGCATTATAACCTAGAATAAAGAACAAAGTAGCCTAAAGTAACAATTTAGTCTAAGGGTCATCTTGGTCGAATGGCATTAACACTACCCATTGTAAACGCTTGTCGTCTATTCTTCAACTTGAGATTTGTTGTTGTTATTCCTCTAGTTACTATTGCCAAGTTCTTTCCTTAATCCCTTGTAGTTTATACTATAGTGTCCTAGCTTCTCACAATTGAAACAAATTACGATTTTCCGCCCACAATCCCTTGCCAATTGAGGTCCCCTACATCAAAACCAACGAATAGTATTTCTAGTTTTGAGATTTAATTTCTAGTGGCGTGATTTTGCTACTCAGACGTATTCTCGAAGAATCGAGATGGCAAATAGAAATGCATCTTTTTATCATAAAATTCCTTTTGCTTAGTATTCTTCCATTGTGCTTGTTTCATCTTATGACTTTGATACTAATGTTGACGTTGTTGCGATTTCTTTGAGATATCATACTAGGTCGCATCAAATATCTGGTACCCCGCTCATCAGATGAAGAAACTTCATATATTGGAGGTGGTCCTAAATAAGTGTGGTGGTCAATTGATCAATAACTTTCACCTACTAAACTACTGTCATGGCTAACTCTTGAAGAACTTTTACTATATCTGACATTGTACCAGTTTAAGTATCATTGTCAGCCATGAGTTCCTATCAACATACTTAATTAGGATTCATAAGAAAGGACTAGTGTTCTTTAATCATTTTATTATTGAATAAGCATACGAAGAATACTTTAGTTGAGGAAACTAATATCGATTTCCTCACAGAAATAGTTATATAGGAAGTCATTTGATCTTAGTAAATAATAGTCATTTCTTTGTGAAAATAATTTCAACGAAATCATTGTCTCGCGAGTTTTAAAAATCCTTCTCAATCTCTTCAATCTAGGCTTAGGCCTCCCTTTAACTAAGGCGGGTCATTCTTTTTGAAGGTCGTCAAACTCTTGTACGTAGCAGGCTCAACATTTTTTTCTTAGTTTAAGATAGCAATCATCCTTCCAAACATATGTTATGTAGCATCATTGGTCCTTGGTATCTTAGTCATCTTCTTTTGAAAACAAAACATTTGTTTAGACTCTTCGTGAATAATACCATGTACTAGAGGAGTAACTATAGATTTATGAATTAGTACACCAGGTAAGTTCCTAGGAAAAAGAGGTAGGTCACAATGGACACTCTTAAATACCAAGTCTTTCCTTAGCTAGAACTTGTCCTAAATATACATTTTCACATTACTGTACTTTGTAACCAACAACAGGAATATTCTTATTGATGTTCTTCTATTAGGTCTGCAGGTTGTTTCTGGTGATTCTTCTAAAGCGAGCAAAATGTGTCAGATGTCTAATACCTTCTTTATCTAACATTCTTTTCATGTTTATTACTAGTAAGATTTATCTAACACTCCTATTTTTCAACATTGAGTGTAAGAACAAACAATTCATCTCATATCCTTGTTTTATCAATAGTGAATATAAGAACACACAGCAGAGAAAAAGTCAAGCCTATACCCTAGGCTTGACAAGAAAGAACTACTCTGATACCATTAAATGTGACACCCGTTCACATTAGACACAACTCATACTTGTTTATTTATTTACCTAGATATTATTACTTAGTTGCTAAAAATGCAAGAAAAAAATTTCATTTGTTTTATGCCTGGTTTACGTCTGCCACTTTTTAAAATAAGAAAATAAAAAGTAAAACAGAATTTGAAAATGGTAGTAAAATATAAAATAAACAAAGTCTATTTAATAAGCATCAATTACCATACATAAGTTTTGAGTACATCATCAAAGTTGAATAAATAAAAAATCTAATGGCATACAAGGAAATAAACAGTAAGAAACACTATTTACCTTACTATATACAGCAAAAAAGGTCCTAAATCAAAGCAGTGTCTATAAACTATCCCATCCCATATACAACCAAAAGAAAGTAGGCTCCCTGCTCCTACGACTCCTTGTCTACTTGAGTAGTCTCAAAATCATCTAGAGTAGCATAGAGGCGCGATCATTAGGTATCACTACCATCTTTGTGTATCCGTCCATAAATAACATACATATAAAAGGTAAAGGAATGAGGTGATTTGTTCTCAAAATCACTTTCACATAGATGATAGGACATCCTACCATTAATACAAGATAAAACATATCTGACAATCATAAGAAAGGAACCTAAGGTTTTATCTAAGTTATATAGTCTACCCTTTACTATGTATGAATCCATACTCCCTATTGATTAGCAATGCATCGCACTAGAACCGAGAAGTAATTGAAAGTACATATACCTCTTTCAACATCATCAACATGGTACAATCCTATCATCATCAAGGAATCCAGTAATAGGACATCCACGATCCAACACAAAGAGGCATACCCTCGCACCAATCTTAGAATGCTAAGTAGTTGTCAAGGTTATCAAGCATGGTCAAGTGAGTATGCCAACTGAAGAGAGCTACCTTAGCCATTGGGACTACCACCACTTGATACCATACCCCCAAGATCTCTGCAAGTGGGTCCCTGCCTTTCATTCCTCAACATACCAAACTGTGACTTTCCCTGTAGGATTTCATGCCAACTACACATCCCTCATAGCCCATTGGTCATTTAACTAATAGTTCATTGCTAATAGACTTATCTCTAAGCAAATATTTCCCTGGTCTCAACAAGTCTTGGCACCAGTACTCTCATGCTCAATGTCTCTATTTCATTAGGCAGAGACTTAGTCTCTATTCACATAATAATATAATAATTTAGAGTTTATACATCCATAAATATCTAACATAATTGAACAATTTAAATGTAAACTATTTAGAAAGTATGTAATTAAACATCAAGGCAATCATAGTCTAAAAGAAATTAGCAAGGTATTTACTTATCAAACTTTATCTAACTATTTTAAGTGCCAAATTTAATGTTTAAGGTTAACTATTGTTGGATATTTAATAATACAAAAACTAAATTTGCTTAGGATTTATTATTAAACAAATCTTAATTTTAATTTATACTATAAATTTTAGGTACTTAATAAAAATTAGACTAATTAATTTGGAATTCAAAAACTTAAATGTAATTAACTTAACTATAAAAACCAAATTGCATACTTAGAGGAATTAAAATTCTAGACTTTATTTTAAGACATTGGTTAACCATTAGAATTATTCTAAGCTTGTGATTTACCCAAGTTAAATTTAAACTTCTACTAAACTTTATGTACTAGAATAGATGGTTGCTAAAATTTTACTAAAACATTGATTAATCTCTTTTAGGGAAATACTATAGATAATATTCAGAAGCTACTTTAAAGCCAATGAAATTTTTAATAAAAGAGGTTGAAAACTTTTTGTAAAATAGAAATAGAATTTCTTTCCTTTTTTCTAGATTCAGTGGCTCAGTTTGATCCTCAAGTTTGTACAACTAAATGATTTTTATAAAATATGATCCATAGCTTGTTGGAAAAATAATGTCGTCTATTTTCTAAAATATCCAGGATTACATTGAATGAAAATTTACAAAAAAAAGATACAAAAATAACAGTAGTAAACATTAATAAATATAAGCATATCATATATCCACAAAAGGCTTATTAAATTAGTTTTTAGTTGTTCAAAGAGTTTCATAATACCAAACATAAAATTCCAAAATCATGTTTAAGTACACACAGCCAAAACAATGTTTCCATACAGCAACCACAATTTTCAATAGGCATAAATTTTTTGTTTCTTAACTTTTTTATGCGGTTCTTAAGTCCATTGTGAAGAAAATTTTGTCTAGTTTTATACAAAAAAATAAGCACTCAAAAAAAATAACCACAACTCGAGTTATAATCAAAACAAGAATAGATGTTAGATCTAAAAATCAAGATAGCAAAATAAAAATCAAGAACTAATGGATTGTGGGGGCAAAATTGTCCTAGCATCCATGTGAAAATTATTAAAGCAAGAAAAACACCCCACTCCCCATCATTATCTCTTAAGCTTGATAAAGAAAGTGAGGAGGAATGGAGACTAGGATGCTAGCTTCCAAGGTTAGTGATGACGGCACCTTTGAGGGAGGATGGTGGGAACACTTGGATGGAGCTTCAAAGTGATAAAAAAAATTTGTGAGTGAATAGGAGAGGGGGAGAAGCTCACATCCAGCAACAGTAGAAAAAAAAAAAAAAAAAGGGTGAGAAGCTTCACAAAATAGATGGGTATTTATTGAGGATAAAGCGGGTGAGGTGGCACTTGGATGGGGTCATTTGGATGATATCATTTAGGGTAATGTCATCTAATATGACATGTGATTATAATGCTAGAATCAGATTAGTCCCTGGCTTATTTTCCTCTGCCTTGCCTTGTAAAGGTTTCTTGAATCTCCACACTCAATTTTAATTTTATCGGTTAATTTGATTGTTATCGCTAAACTTTAATAATTTAATTTTTATATCAAATTAGAGAAATTTATTGTGAAACTTGGTAGACATATTATTTTATGTTTAAAATTAAATTTTAGAATTTAAAATCAAATTTTTTATAATTTTTTTGAAATTTAAAGTAATTTTTTATTTTTAGGTTAAAAATTCATATTAAATTCAATAAATTCCAAAATTTTGATTAAAATTATAATATTAAGTTTCCCACCTCAAAGTAAACTAAGAATGAGGTTTTCACTATTTATAGATGTCAAATCAGTATTGGTTTGACTTCGTATTTTGTTCATTTTTCATAAGAATTTTGGAAAAAAAATTTCAAAATTTCAAAATTATATTGTAACTGGTTTGACTTAGTAGTCAATTAAGAGCATTTTGTTCATTTTTCACAAGAATTTTAGAAAAATTTTAGAAAATTTTCAAAATTATATTGTAATATATTTGATATGTTTCCAAGCTCAAAATGACATTTTACTGTCATTTGAACATTTTTCACATGTCAACTCTTTCTGTTTAGAAATCGAGACTTAATCATTATTTTTTTCATTTCTTTGTGCCCTGACTCAAAAAAATTATTAAAAATCACGATTGACTAGTTCTCGAAATTCTGAATGCAACTACAAAAATCTGAATTTTGAGATTCTTTCTCGATTTTTCAAAAGTAAAATCACAAGTATTTAGAAAAATAGTTATAGGCGAAGGTAAGGGGTTACACACTGTATATGTTCAATACATTATATACCTCAAACATTACCTTAAAGTGTGAATGTTTTAAATTGGGCTAGTAACAGAAATCTGAAGTTAAGGCCAATTATGTGAAGTTTTTTTGTTTGGGAAATTACATTTTCATCCTACTTTACTAACTATTCTTATACTTTGATTCCATTTTCTATTTAAGAAATTGCATTTAACTCCCTTATTTTTATACGAACTCTACAAAATGTCTTCCTATAAATAACAAAGCAAGGGAAGTAGGTGTAATTTTTCAAAACAAAAGTGTGTCCTTGTCCTTGTGATATATGGTTGTGATAAGAAACTTGCTAGCAAATTGAATTCCATTAATTGGAAGGTTCCTGTGCAGGTATTGATACCACCCTTACAATATTTCCAAAACCTTGTTCATGCTTTCAAAATAAAATATAAATGACAATGTGTTTATCTAATGTAAATGTGTTTTATGTTTGTTTCTAAAAGGTCAAATAATAAGAACTTCACATAGAGTAAAACCAACTTAGTCACTAAAGTCTTGAAAGTCGGTATAAATTGCATACCTTATTAAAAAAGCATAAACACTACCTTTAGTAGGTTCTCCCCTACCAATGAATCTTCCTTCTTTGAAAATGAAAAGCCCAATTGACAATTCTATACTAATGACATGACACAAGTTTAAAGGAAAAAAATTATAACTATGTAGCATTTTTCATATGCAAACTTTAGAGCCAAGATAAATGAAAATACTCCAATCACCTTTTATAAAGGTAATATGTCAAGATACATGATCATGGATTCCCATAGGTGGAACTTAGAGAATTCTTTCCAAACAAAAGTTGAGATTCAATCTACAACACTGATGTAAAGGGAATTAGTCCTTTATCAATCCTTAATTTAAAACATGCAATGAAAAAAAGGCAAAATGCCATGAGAGATTTCGTAAAAACTGAAGAAGAGTTGCAAATACTTAATGAAAGCATGTCTCAAATCATAAATGAGTGTTTAAAAAATAATGTTAATTACAATAACATTAACTAACACTTAGCAGAGATCAAACAGATGATAGATTTGTAATTAAATGGTCAATTTATATAAATTATTACTTATTCAAAGCGCTAAACTAAAGAACTTATCGAGTGTTCACTTGAACCAATCATTTGCCATTGCTTTTAGTCCATTCAAGACTTTGACAACCATTAATTTGGCTCCTAAGATTAACACCAATCGATTTTCATCTCCAATCATCAACCAATAAAGCATGTCCAAGTGAGCATTTTGGGATGCTTTCCTTTCCTCTAACAGTTGACAATTTAGGATGTTGATAATACTCTTCCTTATTGGCTAGACACATTAAAGTCATATCAATGTATAATTGAAAAAATAAAGTGGCAATATGAACAACTTAAAAAGTATAATTTTTATAAAATATAATATCAAGCTCTAAAGGTATAAAAGTAATGTCAATTTTTAATTATCACTAAAAGCCTATAAAATTTTTCAAATCTCTTTTCTTTCCCTATGTTGCTTCTTTCTCCAAACTTATTACAGTTGAAGGTGCATTACATCACGAAGAGCATCGACATAAGAACTCAAGTATGTATCACAAGAATGTCTTGACACATTCACAAGCAAAATATTCAATAGTAGTAAGAACAATGTGAAGAGTGATAATATGCTCAGTTGTGGGATCATTTACCTACAGCAAATCACATATTCACAGTAGCAATAGAACATACATTTTAGGAATTAGCTCCTTCAAGCAAGTCATGAAATCAAATATCCAAAATCATCAGTAAAAGCTTCATTTGAATTTCATTTCTAGAAAGGGGAAAAAAAGGTGATAACAAATATATCACCTTGTTTTCCTTAAATAGCCAAACCAACCCCATTTTGCAAGCGAGCTTTAGTCCTATACCTCTACTTTCATCTGAATTTCAAGCAATGCTTGTACCAAAAAAATGTCAAAAAAAACTATACAACTAATATAAAAGCAATCAATTGTCTTATTGATAATACTTTAGCATAAAGACTTCAAATATTCTAAATACTCTTTTTTATATGGTACTAATTTACTAAATGTAAAGCATTAGAATTATATAACAGCATTCACAATAATTAAAGATATGTAATCATACCTTGTTATCGCTTGCTGCAAAGAGATCTTCTTCAACCTCAAATAAGATATTGATGCTAGTAATAATTGGAATAGAAAGAGAGAAAACCTCAAATAAGATGTCTGATATTTACCTCTATAATTAGGAAGAATCAAGAAATTCCCATTGTAGTGAGTGCAAATCTGTACATTTAGAAAGGATACCAATAAGCAAAGATTAATAACCAAAATTAGAGAGGACACCAAAATTAGAAGCTATCAATAACCAAAATTAAAGAAGACACCAAAATATATAACATACCTCTTTCAGTTACTTTTTTTAATTTAGGATCAATTCAAATTTATTCTTTCTTTCTTGATTGCTACTTTCAGATCTATAGTTTAATTATTAATATGTACATTTATAGACGAAACCATTAAGCAAATATTAACAACCAAAATTTGAGAGGACACCAAAATTAGAGGCTATCAATAACCAAAATTAGAGAAGACGCCATAATATATAACTTACCAAATATTCAAACAACAACATCCAAAATTGAATCAAGAAGCTCCTTAGCAAGTAGTTGCGCTTTCCCACCAAGAGCCATAAGATACAGGACTCACAGCCAACAAAGACCCAACAATTACAAACCTTCACAAAGAAAGCTTATAAACACAAAATCAATTTTAAACCTCCTTTTTTGCTTCCTCCACTTTATCTTTCTTTTTTGATTCTTGCTTTATGATCCTAGTTCACTTGTACACGTACTCAACCAACTTTGTCACATCATACACACCTTCATGCTCACTTGTAACTTGTAACACCCAATTGTTCTCCTTGCTTAGGCCATGCATAGGTTCAGAATCACCCAACTAGAAAAGCACGCCCGTGCTTACCTCCCTAACAGCATGCATCACATTAATGGTCAAAAACGAGTGGGAAAACAATCGAATTAGGCTTCATGGTCTTCATAAGAATTGTAGTCCTGGATGTTAGCTAGTTAATGGCATTGAAATAACTCAAAAATAATGTATAGAACTCAAGATATGATCAAATTAGTGAGCAAAGGTCAAGTCGTCAAGATTAGGTAACGATTTTGTGTTTTCCTTAATTTTAGGCATAGTAAACGATCGAACTAGGTTTTAAGTCAACATAGAAGTTGTAGATAATTTTCTTAGCTTTCAAATGAGATAAGGATCAACTTGATTGGATTAGTATAACTTTAGATATCGTGTTTACACTCTTAGGAAGTCATAGATGTGTAATAAGAAATAAAGGAAATAATACCCAAAACTTAAGAAACGATACACAAACCTTAGATACTAATGGATAGTTGTTATAATAGGACAATGATATAGAATTAGGATGGATTAGTGTATGACTTAGTTGAATATATATATATATAAAGATGTTTTGTGAATGAATTATGTATGAGTTATGTTTACGATAAGTTTCACATGTGATGATATGAAATGAGATTTATGATACGACTTGATATCATTGTGACGAGTGACCTAACTTGTGAGAGGCAAGAATAGGCTACGGTAATATCTCGTTTGTGAGGGACCTAACTTGTGAGAAGCAACGATGGGACTCACTTGTTTGTAAATAAAAGGTCCAGAGGGACACTTGTGTACATTGTATGTATGAGACATGCATCATAACATTTGAGATGATTGTGCTGGTGGAAAGTATGGATGAATTTGGATGGTGGAGAACTAAGGGGTTGTTTAACCTAGCCTTGGGAGTGATTATACCTGGTGTGGAAACCCCAATGACTCTTGCTAGTCCCATAGAGTTAGGGCATACTTCAAAAGTTGGGTAATCCTGACTAGTTACTAGAGAATATCAATCTAGCGTTAGAGTGCTAAGTCGAAGGCATCAATACACTAATGACGCTTCCTTATGGTTAGCATGTACTCCTAGACTACTTTCTCAAGTTAGGATTGGTACCACATGTATATGGAGTAGAAACTAAGGAACATTGCATTTGCATGAGCAATCTTTTATTGGTGTGTCTGTCTAATGAGAATTGGGCTTTGTTGTATGAAGTGTGTATATGATCTAACTATTTCTATTATTACATTTTGAGCATGATGTGAAATGTATCTCACTTTCTATTGTTTCCTTGTGTTTTTTCCTATGTGAATTTGGCATACGGGTGAAGTTCCACAAGAACCAAAAGAGATGACCTCGAAGTGAAGGCACTAGTCTTATTTTATTGTTTTATTTTAGTTTTTTGATTGGGACTTATATAGCTCTGATAGGTGTGACATCGAGGCTAGTTTTTATCATTGATATATTTAAGTTTTTATAAACTACGTTTTATGTTGTTTTATTCAGAAATTATATGAATATTGTGGGATAACATTTATGATAATTTACGAACTTTTTTTGAGATGAATGAGTTGATGTGATGTTCTTTACCACGAAAGGAATTTAAAAATCTATGTTTTTCATCATTGCACAAATTAGAACTTCCCAATTTGGCAATAATTAATTAATAAATGTTTTTAGGGCAATCCTGCACAATTTTAATAATAATAAAATGTTAGTAAATAATAAAATCAACGATCTCTACCCATAATAAAATACTCCACCAAATTCAATTGAATTAAATAAGATCAAAATTGATACAAGTTCAAAATTAAATTTAAACCCCAAACACACGAAAAGTGAAAGAGAGAGGAAAAGGAGGAAGTAGAAAAGAAGAAGAAGAACTCATCTCATCGTATAGTGTTGGCAATGAGAGATCTGCAACCAATGCCCAAAACATTGGGATTTGAAGCAAAAGATAAGGGGAACACATTAATCTGAGTGGTTTTGAGAGATAATGATCTAAGTCAATATGATTATTTTATTTATTACCTTTCTTTTATTACAAAATAAAATGACCGCAAACGAATATGGTCTAAGAATCATTATTTTAGGAATTATTTAATCCTAGATTGCTCTGATGTATCACATAAATTCTTTGAAATGAAAAAAAAAAATCTCTATGGCAAAACAAAAATCTGTCATTTCGTCCTCGAATATATATATATTTTTTGTTTCCAAGGTAATCTTGTTGTTTTGCTTTCACTTTGAATTGTGCATTTTTCTTTTAAACCCGGTACCCATTGGTAGGATTTCTCAATTGAAAAACGTAGATGATAAGATGGTCTGTATTTTTTTCGTATATATCAAAAAAATTTCAATATTGGAATAGAGAATTCACACTGTAAGACTTATCTAATCTTATAAATTGTTAAAATGTTCTAATTTTAGTTTTCTAATAAATTCTGAATTTTTTTAAGACATTACTCAAATTAAAGATCTCATCAAAAACTAAACCCTAAACCTTGGATAGCACAGCTTTTGCTAAATAGTGTAAATCGACAAGCTAGGGTTCGGATAAGGTGAGATTTTTCTTGAAATTTATTGACAAAAAACGTAGAGGAGAAGCTAAGAAAAGTTTTAATCAATTTATTTTTTCAAACCTGTGGCCTAAGAAGGTCAAAAATGACGTCAGCGCTAAAGAAGAGAAGGAGAGAGGTTAGTTTCTGAGATTGTATGTATGAAGAGAGAGAAGCGAATGAGAAAGTGAAAATTGGTCTTAGGATTTTGGAGTAATATGATGATCCACATTCAATTTCATCTCATCTTAAATCACAAATGCCCAATAGTGACCTTTCTAAAATTGGTCAAGTTTAAAGGTGTATGAAAGAAGCTATCATTTGGAAACATGACACCTAGCAAAACTTGCAAAAAAATGGTTCTCAAATATATATAGTATACATTACAACATAACTCATGGACAAATTAATCACCTCCTTTTCCCTTTAACTATTAAATAAGACAATTTTAAATGAAAACTAAAACCCAAAACAAAAAGTTACAATTCACCATTTTATTTTTCAATATGAACTCAACTATAAACCTATGTAAGTCTCAAATTTAATACATATACTTCAACCTATAAGTCCTGAGATGATGAAATTTAGCCTGACCTAAATGGTGTTGTCAACAAGAAAATCCTCTAGTAAAGGAGTGAAAAAATATTTCCGTTGTTGCAATAAAAAAAGTTTATCTAATTGCACGTGTTTAATTTGAACAGATTGTATCTTTTGAAGAATCAGTCAAAACAATAACAAGAATAATTTTAAAGAAACATCTTTTCCAAATCTTCGAATGATAAGTTTACTAATAGATCAAGGTACTCATTCACAAATCACATCCTTATCTTTGGAATCCATATCACACAGAGACTTTCAAAGTACAACTAAGCTGCATGTCAAATACCATCACAATATTTATCAACTTTAACGAAAAAAAAAATGAGAAGTGGTAGAAAGTGAAGTGACATTAACATTACAACCTTTTTTTTTTTTTTGGATAAAATTACAAGATAAACTAAGAAGGTATAGTTCCACTACAGTCATTAGTAGCAGGACTTACCACTAACTGACGTTTTAAGGTTGGACTCAAAAACCATTAAATAAAAATGTAGGAAGAAGAAAGGACAAGGACTACAACATCACTGTTATACAAGCCAAACCTTGTCCTTCTCCCCACCCCTTTTTTTTGGTCATTTCCTTTTAATCAACATTTCTTCATTCAGTTTTTTGTGAACATAATGTGATCACTTGGCCATCATCACCTTAACGAACTCCTCATAGTTTATTTGGCCATCACCATCAACATCAGCCTCGCGAATCATCTCATCAACCTCTTCATCAGTGAGCTTCTCCCCAAGGTTGGTCATCACATGGCGGAGCTCAGCAGCAGAGATGAACCCGTTCTGATCCTTGTCGAAAACCCGGAATGCCTCTTTCAGCTCCTCCTCAGAATCAGTGTCCTTCATCTTCCTGGCCATGAGGTTTAGAAACTCAGGGAAGTCAATGGTACCATTCCCATCAGCATCCACTTCATTAATCATGTCCTGGAGCTCTGCCTCAGTTGGGTTTTGCCCCAATGAACGCATAACAGTTCCAAGCTCCTTGGTTGTGATGCAACCTGCAAGTCCACACCATAGACAATAAAATCAATAACAGCTTAGTTAGATGAGGAAAATCTGCACCACATGAGTCCATAGTTGACAACTTTAGTTAGTTAGTAATTAGTTAGATGATTATGCTTAGTCAGTCACTCTACTAGCATATAAGCCACTTAGACAAGTTTATAATGAACTTTTCTCATTCAATCAATTTCAGGGTCCACACCCCTTCGTTTAGGTGTAATTTAGTCTTCTATGTTTGTACTTAACTATTCAAAGAGTTTTTATACTGTCATACAATTTACATGGATAAGTTTGTTGATTTTTATAATAACTAAAAAAGTCATGCCTAACATAAGTTCTGATTGGTTGCCAATTTTAGATTGAAAGTGCATAGATATTAAACTATCACAAAAATGTCACTTGTTCTTTGTTTCTTGTTTACAAAAGTTCGTAAAGAAAACAATGAAAGAAAATGACATTTTTTGTAATTAAAAGTAAAAATAGAAAATGAAAACAAAAAACTGTTTTTATCACAACAAATGCTCCCTAATGTTTTATAGAAAAAATACTATTACAATTAAAATACATGTACCTCCAAAAATACTATTTTAGTGCTTTTTTCATTGGCATTAAAACATTGAATAATAAAACTATTTTAATTTCTGAGTAAATATACTGAAAAACGCTATTTCACAAAAAGCCCTTTTCTAATAACACTTCCTCTGTTTCTCAATCTCGTCTCCTCCGTTGCCATCACAACCTTGACCCTTGCAGATTATTGATCAGAAAATGCAGAGAAACGAAGAAATATGAGTAATTCAAACTACTAATTTTTCCTATGTTTTCTTTTCCCCCAAAAATTCATAAACCAAACCAACCACATCACAACAACACGCCAACACCACGATCTAGAACCCTCTAAACTTCCTTTTTCAGGAAGAAATATTTAATTAAAAAACAAACAGAAAACTCCAACAAAACCTTTTTCCCTTAAAAAAAAAATTAAAAAGACATAACATGCAATTCACATATACAAACAACAATTCCTTTAACAGTGTAATTCATCCCTTTCTTTCTCCTAGTCAACCAAACAGACACAAGAAAATAATCCCCAAAAGAAAATAACATTTACATTTTTTCTCCTCTTCAAAGTTATAATAATAAGAAGAATAATAATAATATCCGAGATCTAAACCCACCAAATTAACAAAAAAAAAAAGATTCTCAAAACAAAAAATAAACAATCACATCTACCTAATTTTCCTAATCCATTATTGCGAAAAGAAACACCGATCTACGAAAACCGCTAGCGCCGAAATCAAATCAAACCAAATATATGAAACTTGAGAGAGAGAGAGAGAGAACGAACCATCGCCGTCCTTGTCGAACAAGCTGAAGGCTTCCTTGAACTCGGAGATCTGTTCGTCGGTGAGTTGATCAGCCATTGGTTTCTTGTTCTTCGGTGAGGAAAATCGCTCTTTCTTCTTCCGTTCAAGTTTTCTTCGATCGAATTTAGAGAGAGAGAGAGAGAGTGAGCGTGTTTGAACGTGGATATACGAACAAGTGTCGTTGGCGCTGTTTATATACGAAGGATCTTCGGTGGCATCAATCAATGTGATCTCAAATGCGTAACGTAACACGGTCTCCACACAACTTTACCGTTTTTGACCTTTCCTTTTCTCTCTCTGCTTTGCCCCTTCTCTCTCCCCATTTTACCCTTCATTAGTTTTTTTTTTTTTTGGTGACTATTAGTTTCCCTTAGTTCATTTCAATGTTTTTAAAATTGAACTAATCATTAAATTGATCAAGACATTGATTCAAGATTTAATAGTCAAATTGTGGTCAAACTGATATTAATAAAATAATAATAATAATTAAATAATATATAAAATAATCTTAAAGAAACATAATATTATAATTTTGTAATATTAAAAACTAAAAATAAAACATAATTTTATACATTTTTAATATTTACAATACTTAGAAAAGTTTACATCAAATATATTATAATACTTAAGTCTAAATTTTAACAATACACATTAACATTTATTAATAAAAACAAGTTTATATACAAAAAAAAAAAAAAACAACAAATACTTTAGGTTGATTTTCATTTTTTTTAAGAAAAAAATGAAAATAATATTGTATTAAGTATTTTGCATTGACCCGCTATGAATTGACTTTTTGCTGGTTTTTGGCCAGTTTTCTGGTTCTTTGACTAGTTTTTTCCAGGCCAGTTCTATAGTTTATTTAAATAGATCAGGTGATCGGTTTTAGGTCCCACCGGCCAGTCCGATCTAATTTTCAAAACACAGGTTCATTTCCTTTTTACTTTATCACTATAATTAATTAATTAATTGTTCTCCTTTGTGAACATAATTAATTAAAATACACTCACAGAATAAAATCTAATTAATCACTGACTGTGAATCAACTCACACCTGAATGTTTTAGTGTACTTTTTTAGTCCCAAAATAAATGTCATCCAAGGTTTTTTAACACAAACCAAGAAAAACTAATAAATAGATGAAAGAGAAAAATAATTTTAAAAAATTAACCTTATTTTTTTCTTGGAAACGATGTAATACAACAACAACATTCTACTTATATTATGAGGGGTATAGATGAAAAAAATAATTAATACTACATTTAAAAGCTAAAACGACATTTATTTTAGAACTCATTTTTTCTTCTTACATGACACTTATTTTGGAACAAAGTGAATATTAAATAGTTAGAGAGAAAAGTCTTACTCAGTTCAAATAAAATTGCTTTCCGTGAGAGATATTTATAATTTTTACAAAAATAAAATCTAATTGTAAACTAGAGGAATGCTACCAAGTAGCAACACTCTCTTTGTAACACTTTCTTTATTGTAGGTTGTAATTTATTAAAAATCACAAATTTTGGTGAGTCTCACTCTTCATTTAAAGACTCTTAATTTAGAAGTAAGATCTCCTAAAATTTGTAATTTCAATCAATAGTAAAGTGTTAGAAAGATGGCGATAAAAAAAGTGTTGTTAGCATTCCTCGATTAGAGGATCATGTATGGTAAAATTATTATTTTTCAATAAAAAAATTATATCTAAAATAATTTTTAATTAATTAAAAACATAAATTTTTCACACTAATATCAAAATTATATTAAATTTTTTTAAAATCCTTAGACTTGATTGTAAATTTAATCTTCTAGTCGTATTTTAGTAGATCAGATAAGAAAATATGGTTAAGAGAAAAAATTACTAACATATAATTTTGTATTGTTAAAACATTAAGAATTTAATTTAAATACATTAATAGTGTAAAGTTTTTTTAATACTATTATTCAATTTTAGATTGTCTTATATGTTATTATTGTTGACTTTTGTAATAATTATTTTAAAATTTATAATGAAAATAATTTTTAATTAATTGACAATATAATGAAAATAAACTCAAATATTAAATATGAAATTTGGTCTTTATTTCATTTTTCTCAATTTTTTTTGAAAAGGATATAGCAACCAAATTTCTTTATATATATATAAAAAAAAAAAAACAGTTGACCCAACAAAAAGCAAGAAAATTATAATTTTTTCATTGAGAGATTTTTAGATTATAATGTCTTTTTCATATATTGTAAAAATTATACTCTTTTTCCTTAAAGATTGCATGTTACAATTCAGTTTATTTTAATATAAACAAATATCTTAGAGTCATTTGTTTTTCTTTTTATGACACTCAATATCATAACCGTTAATTTCGATTCTTTATTACAAAATTTGAGACCTTAGAAGATTAAATGAAGATTCTAGGTAAAGTTTCAAAGTCGATAATATAAGTGGTTAAAAATTATTTCATCTATTAAATTTTAGAAATTAATAATGTAATATTTAAAATTAATTATTGATAAACTTAGATGTTGAAGGAAAAAGTAAAATCTTCCAAGGCTTATTCGTATTTGCTTAGATATAGTTTATAGGTGTTGTTAGTGTTATTCTCCATTCAAAATTGAAGGTGAAACTTCAATTTTAATCAAAAAATAACTTTAAAAACATTTAAGAAACTGCATTTAAATTTTGTTCAATAACATATTAAAGTATAACACATATTAATTTTTAAAAGAAATAAAGTGTAATTTTTAAAATAAAAAAGAGAATATAGTTTAAATATCTTTGAAGAAAAATGAGTGTATTTTACTAAAACAAATAAACGATTAAATGAATGAAATTCTTTACAAGAGTTTATATTGGTGATAAAAAAAAATGAAGAAAATAGGTTTGGATCAAATTTTATAATTTCTAATGTGTGTTTATAGTTTATAAAAACTTAGGGCCCATTTGGGGTGATTTTTGGTTGAGTTTTGAAATTTTAAAAAACTACAACCAGTTTTTAGTCTTTAAAAATTAGTTTATGTTTTTTTCTTAATTTTTGGTTTCAAAATAAACTCACTTTGAAATTTCTTATTTTGTTAAAATTAGTTTAAGGATATATTTGTGTGGTGACGATAGTGGTGGTGGTGACGGCAAAAATGATGGTGGTGGCGATGGTAATGCCGACGGTGACGGTTGTGGCGATGCTAATGGTGACAGTTGTGGTCGTGCTAACAGCAGCGGTTGTGGCGGAGTCAGTGGTGGTGGTGGTGGTGGTGACGGTGGCAACGACGCTGGTGGTCGTGGTCGTGGTGGTGATGATGGTAGTGGTGATGAAGCTTGTGGTGGTGGTGGTGGTGCCGGTGGTGATAGTAGCAACGGTGGTGGTGGTGACTGCAGCTGCGGCAACAATAGTGGTGGCAGTGGTAGTGGTGGTGACAATGGTGGTGGTGACAATGACGGTGGCAAGAAAGGCTATTGTCAAATATAGTGATGTGTATTTTTTAAAAAAACTAAAAACCAAATTCACAAATCCTTTTTTCTTAGTTTTGAAAATGAATGTAAGAGAGTTTTGAAATTGAGTTAAAAATCATTTCACCTCCATTTTAGCCAAACGCATTTTGTTTTGAAATTTGGATTTGAAAACCAAAAACGAAAAACTTACAACCACCCCAAACGGGCCCTTAGTCTAGACTGATGATTAGTCCCATAATCGGTTCAAAAGACGGAAGTTTGTAAAGATACTTTGGGGTCTTACCAAAAAGTTAAAGACCATAATTACAGTAGTTATCAAGAAAAAAAAGGTTAATTTTTGTAATAATAATTAACTCCATATTTTACTTTTCGAGATGCATCTTATTCCTCTAAAAGTTTTTTAGATAAGATTTGAGGTTTTATAATAATATAATATAATATTTTTATAAATTATTTTAAAATAAATTATTGTAACTTAATTTCAATGATATAATTGAATATGAATTACGTGAAAGTTATAGATTTAATTGCAGGTAAGAAATACAATAATTTTTATTACCTAATTTTGACTTTTATTACACATTTATCCGAATAACCTTTGTACATTTAAATAATTTTCACAGATGAGATGACCAATTAGTGTCATATTAATGACAAAATTAATATATCAAAGTAAACGTCAATTTTTAACCAGGGGTAGTTTAGGTAAGATCTGTCTTCAGTGGAAAAAGATCTTCGGACACAAAAGCAAATATCTCAGGTTCCAATCAGGGGCATGAATGTAAATGCACTCATGTCAATCAACCAAAGCTATCAGCGGAAGGAAATGAATCGTATAATAGCCAACGGTGTTCTTCGGTGACAGACACTGGTATGTCGCCACGTGGCAACACAAAAAATTTAAGGCATATCCATGGTACACAATCAGGCACCACCGATTCCACAGGAAGCTTACCGTACCAAAGCAAATCTCACCAATTAAAATGTATTTAAAGCATTACCATTGAAAATTAAAAAAATCACTACTATTTTTCATTAAATAAAAATTAATTTTCAGCTACTTGTTTCCGTGGTGGAGAGTAATTCTTGGTGATCCTTATGATTTTTATATTATTAATTGTTTGTTTTTTTTTTTTATTATTATTATTCAATAATTTTCTTATCATGTTATTGCCACGCCCACTCGACAAATGGAAAGAGCCAAGAGGGGACGCCATACGCGGTTTGGACGCGGAGGAGCGGCAGTGGGGCCCACTTTTCTGCCACGTCATGATCCGTATGTTGACTTTCGTTGTATGCTGTATGCAGTATCATGCTCCTGCTCCGGACAATAATTAAATATAATATTATAGAAAATTTTGATGTTATCATATAATTAAAATTAAAATTTTAGATCGGTATTGCTCTGCGCAAGCTAAAAGAAAGTGATTACTATTTTAGGAGAGTGTGGTGGTATTTTAATGGTAACTTAATTTTTGTAATAATTACTTTAAAAAATATATTTAAATTTATTTATAATTAGTTAATTGTGTAAAAAAATTTATATTGACGGTGTATGAAAAATAAATTCTAATATTAGAGGTGGATATAAATTATTAAAATAAAACTTTAATTTTAATTAAAAATGATAGTAAATACACTTTAATAAAGTTTATAGGTTCCTACGAAGTTTCAACCGAAAATTCTAACAAGAAATTTTTCGCGACAATGATTCATATTTTGGCTGAGAGAACCATGAAAGAAACTACGGATGCAAGTGTCGCCATCAAAGACAATTGAAGCTTTGATTGGTAAAGGGGGGATTTTTACAATGATGGGACCATTCAAATGTTAAGTTGATTCCGCCTTACTAAAATGGTCAACAAAAAAACGTATCATAATTCATAAACAATTTTCATGAAAATTCATGGGTCTCACGGTGCAAGCTACATGTGAAAGCACTGGTGATTTATCCCACATAATTTGTTAAGAAGTGTTACCGACATACTTTTTAATATACTCTTAACATACTTTTTATTATTAGTTAAAATTTATTAAAAATTATAAAATTACGAGCCTGACTTGTTAAATAAAAAATGAAACTCACAAAAATTTGTAATTTTTTTATGAAGTTCACTAAGAATAACGAGTGTATCCATAAGAGTATGTTAGAAAGTGTATTACTAATATTTATCTAATTTGTTTTAGAATTAGTTTATTGTTGTTAAGAATTACACTTTTGTTACGGTGGAATTTTAACGTGAATTTTGTTTTGTGCCATACAATTACATAAAACTTGAAAATGAACTAAATAAATCTTTATTTTATGTATCAAATTAACCTAAAAACAATCTCATGTTTGAGAGTGATTAGTAAAGGTGTAAAGTCTATGTCATAGTGGTACTCTTAATTCCTGACTTATTATGTGGTTCAAAACGTGAGTAGCTAAGCTACGTTATGTGTGAGGCTATGTCATAAGGACAAAACTTATATGTAGTTTCTTAGGTACTTGTAGTGTTGTTTCCTAATCAAAATTGGAGTTTCACCTCAGTAATCTGTACTGATCTTTAATGTATGCAAATTATCGAGGTAAAACTCTAATTTTGATTGGAGAACAGCACCAAAAGCACTTAAAAAACTATACCTAAGTTTTTTCCATATCATAAAAGCTCATGCTATCTATTCTTTAAAGAAATTAATCAATTAAGATATACATATTCTCAAAATTAAAATAGGTCTGCTTAATGTAACACTCCTACTTTTACTTATTGAATTGTTTTTCCAATTATTTTATATTTATTTCTGGAGAACCGGATGAGAATATTAAAAATTTGATCCCTACGATTACATTTATATTAATGAGTAGTACTTAATTTAGATTTTTAATAAATTTTGCAGAACAGGGTCTGAAAATTGGTAAAATAGCTATTTCGTCCCTAAAAAGCAAGATAACAAACTTGATAGACAAAAATAGTTAAAAGTGTTTAAAAATTATTCTTAAGTCATCAATATATTTAAAATAATTAACAATAATTTTACAAATTTTTCAAAAATTTATTGAGATATTTTTTGTGAAATGACAAAAATATCCCTAGTTGACAGCTAAAACTAACCAGAGACTTTTTGACCTCAAAATATTTTAAAAATTTTATACTAAGTATATTTTAATTATAAAAATTTTATTCTTAAAGAAAGATAGTGAAAAATGTAACACTCCTATTTCAATTTTTTAATTATTTTTCTAATATTTGATGATTTATTTATGAAGAATTGTGAAGGAATCTCATAATTCTATTTCCTACGGTTAAATTTAGAATGTTGAAAGTCATCTAATCATAATTTTTAATAATTTTCCAAGCCAAACCCAAAGAAATTAGAAAATAACGATTTTGTCCTTATTTCTCAATATTAAGGGTCGATATGAGAAAAAGACTTAATTGACGTTAAAATGTCAATTTGAACTTAGAATCATGTTATGTGCACTAAAATATAATTTTAGAAATTTTCTGAGATTTTTCTAGAATTCCTGTATAAAATGACCAAAATATCCCTAAATGTCTGTTAAGCCTAACTAGTATGGGTTTGACATCTAAAAAGGGTGAAAATAATAATCCTAATTTATTTATAGGTAAAAATATTTAATTTTAGAATTTTCATGAAAATTTTGGTAATATATATAAAAATTTGAAATAAATTAATAAAAAATAAATTTAATTATTAAAAACTCATTTTTGATGAAAAATAATGTATATGTTCAATTTTTCATTAAAATGCACTATTTTGATATTAAAGGCTAAATTATTTAAGTTTAGGTAATTTTATCGATACCGGTTAATTTAATTGCAAATAAAATTGATATAGGGGAGCTTTGGGACAACTCATTATACCACACGTCCCAACTAGCATACGTGACTCACCTCCTATATTGAATATATGTCCCTAAAATCAAATTAAAAATAAATAAAAATAGGTTTTTATTGCATAATACATGACATCACCTTTTAGACACTTAAGCTTCTTCTCCTATAAATACCCATGTATTTTGGACAGATTTTCATACATCCACACCTCTCCAAAGCTGGCCGAAACCTATATGGAGAGTTTTTCTCTCTAGAATTTTTTTCTCTAGTATTATGCTTAAATTTTACTAGTTTTCCATCCACTAGTAAAATTCTCTTCCTAGGAGTTTTGCACCAACAATTCAATTCTCTTCATCAACCACCTTAGAGGTAACGGGGGGAGTGGGGTTGGTTCTAAATTATTATTACTTTACATATTGGTAAGGAAGGTTTTCCTCTAAACCTTTCAATGCATAAAGTTTAGTATGCTTTATTATATTGTTATAATGTTTGATGCTAAACTTTAATTTTTAAGTTATTACTCGGCTCAAAATTAGATAATCAAATTATAATTATTAAGTTGTTACTCTACTCAAATTTAAATAATTAAATTTTAATTACTAAGTTGTTATTCTACTTAAATTTAGATAATTAAATTATGATTATTAAGTTGTTATTCTACTAAAATTTTAATTGTGATTCATGGATTGTTTAAATTATTATTGTGAAATTTCTGTGATATAGGGCATAAATGTTGATTATACTGGTGGTCAAATTAAAACGACCAGGGAAACCTTTGTTTAAAAAGTTAGAAATTAATAAGTTAGTGAGTAATGTAAAGCAAGTAACATGTAGTGACATAACACCCTGCTAGGGAAGTTACAGTTTTGGTACACTGCGGGATAAAGGCAGGGACCATTGTTAAGGTCCAGAGGGTATAGTATCGAGTGGTGAGCGTCCTAATGGCTAAGGTAACACCTTGAGTCGGGATAATCACTTAACCAACTTGATAACCTTGATGCCTGTTCAGCATTACCAAGATTGCTGAGAGTATACCTCTATAAATAGACATCCTGACTGTTATTTTGTTTCTCAATGATGATGATGACTATACCATGTGATGATGTTGAGAAAGGTATATGTACTCCCAGTCACTTCCCAGTTTTGTTGAGAACTGTTACTCACTAATGTGGAGTATGGATCCATACTAAATCAAGAGTAGTTTAATACAACTTAGAATAAACCCTAGATTTCCCTCTATTGTCAACTATGTTTTATCTATATGTTATGGTAGAATTCCTACCATGCATGTAAAAGTGATTTTAGAACAAATAACCTCATTCCATTATTTTTCTTTTAATGAAGATCCAGTTGTGGATAAGGACCTATAAGCCTAGTCTAATGGCTTATTATTGGGATAAGATAGACTAACACTGCTCTAACTATGATCTTTTTGATGTACTAGGAATAAGAAGTAATTATTTTGATGCAATATTTTAATCTGTCTGTATTACAGTTGTTTTATTTTCATCAGTATGTATAAGACTATGATGTACAGTTTTATGATGTATATATACGCAAACCTTGTCTCTTATCTTTTACTACTATTTTCAAATTCTCTCAAGTTTGAGAATTTTTTATTATATAAATCGAAAAAAAAAATTACTCGCATTTTCATTAACTTAAAATCAACAACTAATTAATTAAGTAAATAAGTATGGTTTATGTACAATGTGAACGTGTGTCACCCTTAACATATGATTTCTTACCAATATATCACTTGGAAATTTATAACTTTGTAATCAGGACTTATTTTAATAAATAATTTCATTAAATACTTGTTTAATAAAAAAAATTATATAAACTTATTTTAATAAGATTTATTGTAAAATTTATTAAAATATATTAAAAATATTATAAGAAATTCATAAGCCATTTTTATAAACTTAACTAAATATATTGAAATATTTATATGATAATATAAGTCTAAATAAATTGTAAAATATCTTCCAAATGTCATTTAAATTCTAGGTTTAATTTTTAACATAATATAAAATTGGCTTGGCATTTGGACTATGGTTGACTAAAATAAGTTCAAATTTCATTTATAATTGAGAGAGATTTGTTGGTTACACTCAAGAGCTTTTATTGTAACTAGTGTACTAACTTGTGTCTTGCACGGGACATTTGTTATGTTACAATCCAGTCCATTTTTCAATTTGTTAACTATTCTTACCTCTTAAATTTACTATAAATTATATGAACTACTGGCTTAAAAAGAGAGGATGGGTATGAAACTAAACTTTTCAAAAAAAAAAAAAACTTAATCTTTACTTAAAACATTACAAAATAATGAGCTGAAATTTAGTTAGATTTATTTATGAGTTAGCCTCATCTTTTGAACATCAAATGAACTATTTAAGTAGTTTGGTTATTGAAATTGAATTATATGGTTCACTACCCCCATCAATACATCAAAATATTCAATATTTTAAAGGAGATAAAATTTCTAATAGTATACAACAATAGGAAAACTTTAAATGCGTCTGCATTCCATGTAAAAACCTAAAAAGAAAATATAATCGTTTATCACATGGATAATAAGAAAATGTTGTTAAAACTCAAAATACCATAAGGTTGACCTACTCTTTTGCCCATCCTTTGAAGTTGTGCAATAAGTTTGCCAAATCTATAGAGAGAAAAACCTATAGGTAGTTGGTTCATAATAAACATAGTCAACTTTTGAAAGTCAAGCAGATAGAGTATCATAAGTAGTAAATCAGAATAAAAAATAAAGTTAGGCAATACCTAAACATTGTCAAATACTTCATGATAGACCACATTAGTTGTTGATGTGCACAATCTTTTCTCTTCATCCAAAATCAAAATCTTTAGACCCTTTTCTTGAAGTGACTTTAGATATTGCGTACAACTGGCCATAAGTGAAAATAGGTCTTGCAAGACAAATCCCCATATAGGAAAGCGATTATCCTTGGCTTTTATTTATTGTCATAGCAAGACATAGAGCCAGTGGGAATTGTCTCCTCTAGAATCTAAAAGGCAAGTCAGGACTAGTTAGAATTAGGTTTATCCTGGGGATGAAAAATTTGTCCCCTACATTAGTTCTTGTTAAGACTGTTGCACCTATAACATTCTTCCCTATGTAACACCTTAAGGAGATATTACCTCGAGCTCTAAATTTTAACAATCAGAGTATGAATAATAGCAACATACAAGTATAAGAATATCACAACACATGATATCATTACTTAAGGAATTCGCTATACAAAGTCCACCAGTTCTTAAGTAACCTAAATACATACGTCATAAAAAGGATCCTCATACTCAGAGGATCGTTATACAAAAGATTTCATTCCAATACCATTGTTTTTCAAAAGAATTAAACTATAGCCTATCAATACATCAATCTCAAAACATGATGTCCTCTAGGCTGCTTAACCTTTTCGTCATACCTGTCAATCTGGAACATAGACACTAAACTAGTGAGATGATGTCTCAGTGAATGCTAAACATATGCCATGTAAAAATAATGAACCTTATGAATGTATTAGTTACAATAAACATCATATTCTCACACATATACTTTTCTTAACATTCATTCTTATGCTTAAAATTTATCTTTAATATTTTTTGTCGTGTGGCAAAGTGTTGTACTCAAACTTTCAAGAAGTGTCCCCCTTATCCTTATACTGTGACATCATAAATCTCAAATCCATTTTTAGCATAAATTATTGCCCTAAATAAATTAGCTAAAAAAAATTAATTAACATCAATTTTATTTTTGGAAATAAATTAATTTAAATGCTAATTAGTCATAATGAGATTAAATCTAGGATTTATTTATAAAATTAAATGAATAGCATTTTGATGCATAAATTAAAATTTTGAGAAATAAAATCATAATATAATTCAAATTGGAGTATATTTAGGACAATAATTTAATTGTAGTTTAATGGACCAAATTTATTTACAGAAATCAACATACGTTATCTTAATTATTTTCATGCATGAAATTACAATTAAATTATTACACTTAATATATTTTGTTTTTAACATGATTAATGCCCTAAATTTATTATTTACAAAAATTAACTAAAAGTATGTTGAATTTGGAAATTAAATAAAGTAACAAAATTAATACAACTTAATTTAAAATAGTACAAATAATCATAATAGAATTCAAATTGGATTTTATTTAGGACAATAATTTAATTGCAGTTTAATGAACTAAAATTTATTTACATAAATAACTTCTGATCACACTTATTTTGGTCCTTTAAATTGTAATTGTAAGGCACAAGCTGAACACAAGAAGGGGGGTTGAATTGTGTTAAGGCCAATTTTTGCAATCCTTTGAACCTTTTTCGAAGAAGCTTAATAAATAAAACTAGATCAGAAAGATTTTCAAAACGTTTTAAAGAAGGCAGATGAAAGAAGAAAGAACAAATAAAAGGGCACACAGATTTTATACTAGTTCGTCTCACCCCAAAGACTACGTCCAGTTTTTGGCAACAATCAAGTTCCACTAACTTTACACGTTACAAGTATTCTTTCCACAAGCCTCTTTAGGCTCAAACCCAAGTAGTCTTTCACTTGTCTCTCTAAGCTCCACCTGTATATGTCTTCACTTGTATCCTGAAAAAAAAAAAAGGGAAACTTAAAGGAGTGAGACATAATGTCTCAGTGAGTGGTCTAAGGGTTCTACAACTAGGTCAGACTCTTCTACTCGGACAACCTTCATTACTTATCTCTCATGGTTTTAGCCTCACTAGGCCTCTCATAATAATCCATACCTATGGTTGGGTCTACACTTTTCAATAATCAGTGTTTCCTGTTAACTCTTCTTTCATTCTCACAATTGTTATACAATCTTACTATCTCATTCTCAACCTAAGAATTCTTTCTTATCCAAAACCCTCTCTAGTATTTAAACCCTTCTTGTTTAGATTTTACTTTCCTTCCTTTTTATATTTAAGGTTATTATTCTCTAGGGGTCAAGTCTAAGGTCACAGATGTTCTAAAATACTTTTGACACTGCCTTAACACTCACCTTAATACCCTCATTTTGTTCTCTCTTACTTGTCTTATACCTTTCTATTACGTTGTGTGAGGATTCACTCTTTCTCTATTTCATTCACAATTATTATTATCTAACTAGAACCCTCATAACATTGTCCTAGGGCCTAGACTTTCACTTATCCTTAAGGTAGCAAACACAATTTTAATTACAAGCATACATTTATTTCACATCTGTTCACATTACATCAATCACTCATAAATAAGGTCACAAAATTCACATAATTACAACATAGCACACTTCAACATGTCACACTACAACAAGATACATATGAGTGCTATGTTTCTAAACCACTATTTATGCACATGTGGTACCAACCTAAACTTTTCGAAAAGTAGACTAGGAGTAAATGCAAGCCATAAGAAGCGTCATCAGTACCGATGCCTTCAGTTTTCGCACCCTCAACTAGCATGATATCCCGTAGTGACTAGTCAGGGATACCCAGTTTTGCCAGTATTCCCCGGCTCCATGGGATCAGCATGGACCATTGGAGTTTTCCCAACCGGATAACCCCAAGGCTAAGGTTAAACAACCCATCACGGCCTCCACCAACTAGATTCCTACATACTTTCCTCATCACATAACTCAAATGTTATGATGTATGATCACATATAATGCTTACAACTTTTCATAGACTTTTATATAATGAAACATTGACACAATTCCATATCATACCCAGATTTTTTTCAAGGTAAATAACAATCATACATTATAAACTCAACAAGGCATAAAAAAAACAAATAACAATGAGTTAAAAACTGCAAAACAGAGTTCATAAGCACAAAGAACAAAATAACAAAGGTTGTATCCGCCCATCAGGACGGAAGTCCTGCCCGGCGGGCTAGCAACCGCCTAGCGGTATGCGCTGAACCCCAACCCGCCCAGCGGGTATTGCATCCCGCCCAGCGGGTTCACCTCAAGATCCAACCCGCTCAGCGGATGTTTCATCCTACCTAGCGGGTCCGCGCACCTAGCGCAAATGCGGAATCCAAATTTTGAAGAAAAATCGCCTAGCGGCTATCTAATCCCGCTGAACAGATCCGAAGTACTAATTTTAATTTATTTTTCATATTATCTTTGGTTTCTAAATGCTCCCAAATAAATAATTAGATTCTTAATTACTCTTCTACATTGATAATTGTTTAACTAATCTATAAATTCTTTACTCCCTTACAATCCGATCAAATCCCTAAATTTAGGTATAAGGAGGGAAAAGATAAATAGATGAACAAGAATAAGGAAGGACATGGGAGAGAACACTCACCTTTATGGACATGCAAAGCTGAGTTTTAGGGTTTGCGTTCTCCAGTTTCTATTCCTCCTTCTTCTCTTCCTCTTCTTCTTCCCTTTTCTTCTCATTCTCTCTAACTTCTTTCTTCTTCTATTTTGTGACGGCTAAACCTAACTCTCTTTCTCTATTCCTTTCTTATAACATGTGGGTGAGTATGTAGCTTAATAGGCTTTAGTCCCCTATTGGGTCCTAAATGCTCGTTTGAGTTCTATGATAATATTCCTACTAATTTATAATACTAAGGTATTAATAACAATAATAGTAATAATAATAAATATAATAACATCAACACAACACAATAATATTAATAATAATAATAACTACTATAACAATAACAATAAATATAATATTAATAATAATAAGAAATATAATAACAGTAACTCTTAAGGCATCTTTTGTCTAATAACATATGGGAAAGGTCCTATTAAGAGTTACCTCGTGATTTATTTTTAGTACCTAAAATTTGAGGTATTACAAATTATTGCCCTAAATAAAATCCAATTTAAATTCTATTATGATTTGAAGTTTTGGAATTTTATTTTGTCCATCAAAATACTATTAATTTATTTAGATAAATAAATTCCAAATTTAATATCATTATGACTTCTTAGCATTTAAATTAAATTATTTCTAAAAATAAATTTCATGTTAATTAATTTTCATAAATAATTCATTTAATATAATAATTCATGTAATTATTTAGGAATTTTATTTTGTACACAATCATATTGAAAAGCTTAGTATAATTAAATTATTGCACTAAATAAATTATTTACAAAATTAATTAACATGAAATTTATTCTTAGAAATAATTTAAATTAAATACTAATTAGTCGTAATGAGATTAAATATAGAATTTTTTTATGTAAATAAATTAATATCATTTTGATGGACAAAATAAAATTCCAAAAAATCAAATCGTAATAGAATTCAAATTGAATTTTGTTTAGGACAATAATTAAATTGCATTTTAAAGGACCAAAATTTATTTATAGAAATAACTTCTAACCACTTATTTTGTTCCATAAAACTATAATTAAATTACTGCCCTAAATAAAATCTATTTTTAACATTAATTATTGTCCTAAATTAATTATTTACAAAAATTAATTAAAAGTATGTTGAATTTGGGCATTAAATAAATTAACAAAATTAATATAATTTACTTTAAAAATAATAAATTACTATTATATTTAAAGTAATATAATAATGTAATAATAAAAAAATTATATTAATTATAAAATCAAGATCCATAAAATTATCCTAATTATAATATAATATCTCATTTACTTATAAAAAAAACTGTTGCAAAGCTTTTTATTCACTAAATAAATTATATATACTACATATAGATCTTTTTTAAAAAAGAAAGTTTGAATTTTCAAATCATGTAAAAATAATAAAAAATATCCATTAATAATTGTGAAGACCCAATTTTGTCCACGTAATTAATTTTCTTTTTTATTTGTATAATAAAAATGAGAAAAATTAAAAAAAAAAAACAAAGAAACAAATAAAAATAGTCAAAAGAAAGAATACAAAATAAATAATTTCACTTGTTGGGTTCACATGTAGGCCCATGGCCTAAAAACAAGAAAAAATAAAAGAAAAAGGGGAAAGTCACGTTTTTTTCTCTGGCACACGCTTACTGTGAACACCTTCACGAGTTGGGTGCATCACTCAGACACATGGTATACATACATACATAACATTTCAATTTGGCTGGCAATATACAAAAGAATTCCAGAATATTTCATATCATCATCATCATTATATGATACAACATAATTAAAAACTACGAGAATAATAAGGAAAAGGGAAGGATCGAGAACTAGAGGCAGTTACAGCCTTTGCCTATATATAAAGGAGGAGGGGAAAAGAAAAAGGGAGAAGGATATGCTGTTGGTTTTAGAGGAGGAGAGCACTGTTACTCTGTAGAAATCAAGCGATTGTGGTGTGCTTCAACCTTTCTTATATTCTATCTTTTTGGCCTATTGAAGTGCATGCACTTGTGCCTCTGGTTGTTTATGTCATTACTTGAAATCTGCTTTGTGTGTACTTGATTCTATGAATGATGAATGCTCTTTGAACATCTTGATTGAATATTGAAATAACATCTATAACTTGGAACTCTGCATTCTGTCTCTGAATAATGATAGAGAGTTGGTAGTTGTTTTGGTCAGCACCATTGTTTCAACCAAATAACCATCGCATACACATACATACCACGTGAGGATTTTCGCAGATCCACAACATCAAAATAAAACCAAAATAAACAGTATAAACAACAATAATACAATATATAAGAGCAAAAAGAATAACAATCTTCTTGTTACCGCCGCAACGCTAGTTCGCGTCGGCGCTCTCGCACCCTGGGCCAACCATTGCACATTGAATCCGGTTCACCTTGCTTCCTCCGCATCATCAACAGGTTGTGTCGTTAACTGCCGCGACACCATCATGTTTTCATTGAGCATCTGGTGCAGGACTCACACTCCTCCATATCTCTGCAACGCAAAACACGTCAACCACAGCGATGTTGTCACACCATGGCAACGCAAATCACCATTACACTATCCGCTACTGTCGCGACATTAAGATGCAAAACCATATCGTCACACCAGTATACTGCAGCGCCATTGGAGCCAGGGGGCGCAGTGGTTCTTGTCTCGTCTTCATCGCTGTTGTGCTATAATCTAACATTGGCAGAGAAAATGGCATTGTGGGCAGACGCCTAAAATCTCAATCCAATTTCTTAGGGTTATGTGCATATGCGTATGACTCAAGCTGATCCTGTCCTTTTATTTTTTTCTTTTCCTTTAGTTTAGTAACCCTGGGTTTGTCTTCACATTGGGCTTAGCCCAACATTTTATGGTTTCTCTTCCACTTCCAATTGGCAACTAACAAAGTAAAAAAAAAAGAGGGGGGAAACATAACTCCTATTAAAATTTAATCCTGTATTTCTTTCTTTTTAAAATATATATATATATATATATATATATATATATATATATATATATATGTGTGTGTGTGTGTGTGTGTGTGTGTGTGTGTGTTAACGTAAATGAAGATGAGCAGCGTAGTCCTTTTCTTTCTTTGCATTTGGGGCTTTTCCTTTTTAAGTTAAGTTTTTTTTTATATATATAAAGTATAAATGTTTTTTTGTTAATGATATAGACAATAAAAAAAAATGATAATCTAAGCCCTTTTTTAGAAAATATGTAGCTGAATTGACCCTACAATCACTTGCCTTGCATTTAAAATGAGATTAATTAATAAATTGTTAGTTGTTTTTCTTTTTAGTAAAATATATAATAAATTTTAGACTTATTTTTTTCATGTTGGGCTTAGGGTCTGCTTGAATACCAAAACACCAATCTAGAATTTATAAATATATTAATTGATTTTTAAAAAAAATGAAAATAACATAAAATTGTGATTATTCATGTTAGGTTTAGGACCCACTTCAATATCACAAAAGCTTCATCGAAGATCGATTAATATTTTGTTAATTGTTTTTCTTTTCAAATAAAAATAAAAATAGATTTAGTAGTTTATCATGTTGGGTCTAGGACTTACTTGAATATCACAAAATCTTCTATAACTTTGTTTTGTAGGAGTATACCACATCTATTAGGCCGCCTATCGTTGTGGATAATACTCTATAATTTTTAAGATTTAATATCTTAATAATTCTAATAATAAACATAAAAAAAAGTATATAACTAAAATACATCAACCCACAAAACGATTTTCTACCTAGAAAACTATGTGAGTCTGAGTTCCTCATTGCACCAGAGGATACGTAGGAGTAGGAACCCACTCCTGTCGATTTCAAAAACAATAAAAATAAAATAGTAGTAATAATAATATTTTTTTATAAATTTCAAATGAAAATAAATAATAAAATAAAAAACAGGATTAATAATTTTATAAGCAAGAGGATAAGACAACTAATATTTTCATACATTAAGTTAAAGAGTAACCGTTTTTATAACAGACGTCGTAAGGTGCTAACACCTTCCCTACGCATAATCGACTCTCGAATCAAATATTTGGTTCAAGACCATTTTTAGAGTTTTTCCATGTTTTCTCTTAATAAATTATGGTGGCAACTCCTCTGTTTTTAATATCATTTTCGCTGTCTCATCGTGACCCTGTTTGCGACAATAATCAATGACATTAGTATTCATATTTAATGTAATATAATAATTTATTATCATAATTATCATTATAATCATCATAATACATAAACACATAATTAAGGTAATAGTATAGAATAATAGAATGATTGTTATTGATTTTGTCTTATGGTAAGTTATTTTAAAATCGTGATGATAAAAAAAATTATCCTTATCAATTGTTTGATAAATCCAAAAAATATAGTTAATTTTATACCATGAAAATTGAAAATATTTAGTTGAACAATAAAATTAGGTAAAACCTTAAACAAATTGAACTGAAATTTAAACATAAAGTGTAGAAACTTAGAATAAAAATGAAAATCAAGTAAGACAAAGATAACAACTAATCTAAAATAGTTCTTCTTAGATTTTTCACAACCCTTTGGCTTGAGCTAATCTAGTTTTTCTCAATTTTGATGTTCTTTTTAAGAGTCTTGAGCACTATTGAATCCCCTCCTATTGGACATGTCCTTTTTAACAATAGAGCATTGGGGGAATCTGAACATAAGTCCACGACATCCGCTTTAATCTTTTCCTCTACAAAGTTAACCATTGATTCATCAAATTTCCCAATTGGGTCTTGTTTACATAATATGACACATGTGTTAGTCTTGTATTAAGCATTTGTTCATACTTAACTAAATAAATTATTTATAAGGTATTAATAATATAATTACCAGTTCAACTTCCTTAGTTGCTCTTGCATTTGATCCACTAACTTGTGGATCCAAATCTGGGACATCTTGGTGTGAAGCCATAATACAAAACAAAATTTTGATATATTAAAATTTGAAGTCAAATTAGTCAAATTTATCTAATCTAATCAATTCTAATGTAATAAATTATTTTCATTTTATCCAGGCATTATGGTTAAAAAAAATAACTTCAACAATCTTATAATCTTTGAACTTTGGATTAAATTAGAATCGACTGTAACCTACTTGATCATATAGGAAGGCTCAAATCTCGATTCAAACCCCTTATAACAGCCAACCTTGAACAAAAAAATTTGATCTTGTAGGTCAAACAACTTCTTTTGGATATTATGAGAATTAGTTCTCTGTAAATTTGTTTGTTAGAATAGAAATGGAGCATAAGAATGATTAATAGATTGCTAAAATTAATTTAGTAGATTTATAGTGCACAAATTAAATATTGTCCACCATGGTGATAGATTCAATCAATTCCGCACAAGTTTGGTTTAACAAAATAGATACATCACGATCGAACATTACTAATGTGGTAGAAGTAGTCTCATCATTGACATGTAATCTGAGAAAAAACCTGCAATACAATTAAGTATACCTCAATATTTGTCTAGTGCTTAATAAACTGTTATTATTGTATGAATAAATAAAAACAAAGAACTATTGAAGTTGTTGAATAAATAAAAACAGAGAGCAATTAAAACATGTAGGTAGAATTAATTACCTAAGGGGGACATTTATGACGTGCTTGTTACATCTATGACAATAGTACATTCTAGAGTTTGGGAACACCTTCTTGTGGCAACGACATGCAGTGTAGTACCGATTATCCTCATCAACAAAAGAATTAATAGTAGCCAGTATGACAAAATTCAAATCCTACAAAAATACCTTTAATAATAATCAGCAACGAAATATATTGTGAAAAATAAAATATTTTCTTATTCCAAATTCAAAAGCTTTCAAATACCTCTTTAGAATCCTTCATATCATTTATTTTTGGTAGGCTTCATTCATTGATTGAATAGTAGCCCTTGGTGTAAACTTGAGAAATTCATCGTCCAAGCTCATCTTAGATTCATCTTGCAATTGGCTTAATCCTTAATAGGAGTTTTTATTGTGTCAATCATCTTTGATTTAAACTTAATAACCCCAGAAATGTCTGGGTTCAACATCAATTATGAAGTAAAGGTGCTGCTAATGTTTTTATTTCCTAAAGACAAATAAAATAGAACATCACAAACGTTAATAGGTGTCAAAGATTGAGATAGCAATATATGTTCTAATTGAGATAGTAGCCGAATTTCATTGTTCTAAAATGTCATTACCATTTCATGTTTTCACTTTGCAAAAAAGCACAACAACTACAACATTAGTTGCCTCTCCACTTATAAGAAATGCATTGAACTCATCGACAAATGCTCCAAACAAAGTGACTTTGAAATGATAACTATGGAATACAAAACAGATAAATAAAAAATTGCCAATTGATGTAAAATATTAGGAACCATGCCTAAAATATTATATAAAAAATATATGTTTATCACAATGTTGGGATGTCTTACCCTTCATTATTGAGCTCCATGACTCTAAGCCAGGACTTGACACTATCTTTTATGTATTCCCATTCATTGCCTATACTGTAACACCCTAGGGGCATTACCTTTACTATGCCTAGATTGCTAGGACATGGAAACTTTGGATATAAAGTCATTAAAGATCAAGCGAAAACTTAAACATAATTTTAATATAAAACTTGTTACAAACTCTTAGCACAAGGTGTCGTACATCACATAAAAAAAGATACATGAAGCTAAACCAAATCCCGTGTACTGGGATGTATAGAACTCAAACATCTTCTACACTCTCTACAAGCGACTCCAAGCTCCTTCTACTCAAGGATATCCATTAGTTGAACCTAAAAAGACATAAACTGAAGGAGTGAGACAAAATGTCTTAGTGAGTGTTACAGGGACTCTAGGAACATATTCGCTCTTTCAGCCTAGAAATCATTTTCTTATACTCTCACAATTTAACCTCTTATTAAACGCCCCAAAACTTTACCTTTTGTACTCATTTTCTTAACTGTAACTTTGGGTTAATATTCTTTAATGGGCCTAAGCCTCAGGGTTATTGACCCATACTACTCCCACATGTAATGACCCTACTACCGCTACGTCCACTACATTACTTATTTTAGGAAAATCTTATAAGAAAGTTTATTCTTGTAACACCATGTTTTTCTTAATGCATGACTAAGTATTTTAATAACTAAAAAATGAAAGTTTGATATATAATCTAGGTGATTAAAAGAAATAAATGAATTGTTGTTATGGATGGTATGTTGTATGTAGTGATGGTTTGGTGTTGTTTGTTTGAGATTCCGGTTTGAATTTAGGACATTTGAAATATGTGCTTGAGCCAATTTGGATATGTTGTAAGAGTGATTTTGGGCTTTGGAGAAAAAAAATAGTTAAGTTAAACTAGTTTTGAGATAAGGGGAGTGATTTGGTGAGGTTTGGGTCTTAGTTGACCAAAAGTCCATATGAGAGCTCGGGGAGGTCAAGTATATAAGGGAAGGGGAGGGAGGAATTTCCCTCATTCTCTCATTCTCTTTCTCTTTCTTTACTTTCTCTCTCTCTCTTCATTTCTCTCTCAATCTCTCTCTAAAAATCTGAAGTTGATAAGTGTGTTAGAGGATTTGCAAGCCCGACTTAATGATTGTGGTGAGAGAAGAAACAAATCTGTGGAAAGTTTTGGCTCAAGACATAAGTTTTCTCAAAGAACCAAAGTTTAAATTCGGAGACTTTTAGAGGTAAGGGAAGCTTACAAATCATTTGTTTTGTATTAGTAACTATTGGTATGTTGATTTCTTGCTTTGAAAACGACTGAATCTCTGTGGATATTGCCATTTTCGTTGGTTTTGATTGAAATGGGTTTTGGGGAAAAAAATGAGATTTAAATGAGAAATTGATGATTTTGTGATGAAATGTTGAATTTGTTACAAAATCTGATGTGTATGAGCTTGGTTGAGGCAAATTGATGTTGTTAGAACTCCATTGATTCGAAAATCTGGGTTATTTGGTTAAAAAGCTTGAGTTTCTCTGTAAAAGATCACATTTTTTCAAAATTTCGTCGCATATAATCAATTATGGGGATTACATAACCAATTATCTGGATTTTCGGAAGCTGTTTTTGTGATTTTGTTTTGGGTATAATCGATTATGAGACCACATAATCAATTATCTGGACTTTAGTAAAATTTTTCCTGAAACTAGTTTTGGAATAATCGATTATGAAAATCCATAATCGATTATCCCTACTAGAAAACGAATTCTGGTGCATTTTTACTAAACTGATATAATCTGTTACAACAGTACCTAATATGTTATTTTAGAATTGAATGTATTATTTTAAATTTTAAAGTTTTCGTTCCAAATTGTGAAATATTATGTATATACACATATAAAAAGAGTATTATACATTTTCAAAAGTTCTATTTGGGAAGGATGGAAAGTGGTCTAATTTAAATACGATTTCTTTAAATTAAAGAAATTGAATTATTTTGAAGGGTTTTGTGAAGCTCAAGATTTGCCAATCTTCCAATGGTTTTGAAAGAAGGTCTTGGTTTTCAAATTGTAGTTGATTATTGGATTGGTTGTGAAGTGGAAGGTTGTTCAAATAAGACCTCCACTTGTTGAGTATGATATTGTTGTATGAGATTTCTCATAAGGTAGGTTGCTTGGATAGGGTCTGACCTGTTGACTATGCTTGAGGCTAGAATGGGCCTGCATGGTGTTGATAATAGTTGTTGGACCACAGGTGGTGTTGAGTAGACCATGTGGTGTTATGATGCTGTTGTTGTGTTGCTACACACATACACACGCGCATATATATATATATATATATATATATATATATATATATATATATATATATATATATATATATATTGTTTTGTTGTGGTATTGTGCCTTATGCATACATGCATATGTGGTTGGCTGAGGTAGTATGGGTCTCATGCCGTATGCAGGTAGGCATGGAAGTTGGAGGTGAACGGAGCTGCAACTCAGACGGGCCTCCAACCTAGTGCTTGGATGAAAAGTGGGGTCTAAAAGCTAGGCCTAGGGGATGAGTGGATGGGTAAATCTTGCAGAGGGCCAAGGTAGTGCAGGTCTTGTGTCGCGGTATACCACCACCCACATTCACTTATCCTGACAACCATAAGCTTATCCAACTGATCAGAGTTTTGGCAATCCCTGAATGGTGTTAGATGGCCATGGTAGGGGATGAGACCTGGCTGATCGCTCAGAATGTAGAAATCTTTCGAGAGTCGTGTCATTCATACATTGACATATGGGGTTGACAACATGATGTGTTGTGTTGTATGGTATGTAGACCCATTTCTTTGATGATTTGGATTCTATCTTAGTATGTTGGTGGTGTGAGAATATGAATTGTATATATTATGTGGTTTTATTATGTAAGCTTACCCTTGCCTTGCTGTTTTGTTTTGGTATGGTTGTTGTGGTTGCTGTTGTTGTTGTATGTTGCTGTGACTGTGATGATCACGTCATTTTGGCATGGAAGCAGAGGGAGAGACTCCAATAGATCCTACATCTCATAGTTGATAGTGGATGTCTCAGCAGGAGAGGTTGAAGGCTATTCTTAGGTAAAGCTTTTCTAGAAGCTCATTCCTCTTTGGATTTTGGATGTATATATTATATATTGACCAGCTATAGGGAGTTTTGTTTTTGGTATCTCTTGTACTTTTGGATATTTGGGGCTGTATATTGTATTATTTTGTGTCTTATATGTATATTTTATATAGCATGTTGGTTACTTATTATTAAATATCTTAATTATGTATGAGGTTGTATGTAGTATTGTGGCGACAGAAGGTTGTTACAATTCCAAAAATGCAAGTTTGTTTGTTTGTTTTTTCTCAGCATCCAAAAAAGTTAATTGATTTGAAACATCCAGCCAGTACTAATCAAATTGTCGTAACATCAGTACTACAAAAGAAAAAAAAAGTGTGTGATCCAAATGATCAATTTCAATGTATACATTCTTTACATCATCCTAGAAAGAGGAATACAAAAAAAAATAAAAATGCACTCTCTATAACTGGCCACACTATATGACATAACAGAATGACACCAACCACAAATCAAAGAAATAAGTGTCAAAATGAGGTTCGTCACATCTCATCGCCTCCAAGCGAGCAACTCCACC
Organism: Spatholobus suberectus; assembly: GCA_004329165.1. Classification (NCBI taxonomy): domain Eukaryota; kingdom Viridiplantae; phylum Streptophyta; class Magnoliopsida; order Fabales; family Fabaceae; genus Spatholobus; species Spatholobus suberectus. The sequence continues at coordinate 21,351,248 of CM014737.1, read as the reverse complement.
ATCATCTACAAAATGTTGGGCACACAAAAGCTTCACGCCTTTGCTTCCACTCCATCGACGTGATCATCACAGTCAAACAACACCACACAAACACAAGTAAGGGTAAGCTTATATAAAAATGACTTAAAATTGACAAAAGTATAATCAATAAATAATTCACAGCCATATATGAAAACTTATGGGAAGCATCATATAACATTCACCAAAAAAGAATTTCATCTAACATCACTTCTCATATGACAAAAACCAATAACCAACGCTTACAACACTAATAACTACTTCCACAACATTATATATATAAAATGTTCGAAATCAGGTACCTTTGAGGTTTAAGATACAAAATCTTTGTACCCGCCTATCTCAACTATGGCCTGCCTCAAGGTCTCTAACAATTGTTAACAACAATTTTTCAACTACAGCATATGGACTTAATTCAACATCACATATGACCAACAACATCTCAACAACACTAACTTCATACATGATATACAACATATACAATCATTGCTCCATGGAGACTTAGCTGTTGAGGTATTAAGCTGACTATTCCTTAATCATGCTAAACAACAACACCTATCATGGGCCAAGGCGACACGTGCTAAAAACCATTTGGGAAATATCTGGCACTGGTCTATGGAAATGATATAGCAGTTCGTCAAGACAGATAACTGTAGGTATTGGCTTTACTGCAACAGAGATCTGCAGTAACCCTAGTCTACATGCGTGGTCCGCCCTGTTCGTCTATCTCCAAGGAAATCCATCCTCCACTAACCTTTCCTACATTGGGTATGAGGCCCCACCTGGACTAGCCAACATACTTACGTGTGTCTTCTTAGGCATAACACAGCCAAAGCTATAAACTCATGCAAGTATGCATGTCAATCACAACACCACAACCCACAATTCAAAGTCTAAGTTTTTATTAGCTTTTCTTCATCAACTTTATAACAACAATCAAATCCAATTATCAACTAGATTTTTTTTAATTAGCAACACTGTGTAGGCTTATTTCAACACCACACATGGCCAACACTAATTTAACAACACCATGTAGGCTTAATTTAGCACCATACATGGCCAGCAGGTAAGGTCCCCATCCAAGCAGTCTATACCACATTGAAATCTCAAAACAATTTCACTTACAACAAATAAAGGTTCTATCTAAGCAACCTTCCACTTCAACCACCTATTCAACAGCTTACCACAGGTTCATGCTATGAATCCTTCTCAAAAACCATTTAAAACACAAATAATTCTCAATTGAGACAACAAACTGCCCAACCAACTCGCTTAGCGATCTATATACTCACTTAGCGAAAACCTTCTTACGGAGGGTATACTTTCCTCCCCGTAGGTTCTCACTTCACGACCATAAGTCTTATTAAGTGAATACCCACTCCAGAGAGCACTTTTTTCGTCTTTAGAGACTTTCGCTTAGCAATAATAAGGATCGCTTAGCAAATTTGTTTTAGGAATCTCCACCAATTTTTTTTTCTAAATCATGATTTGCTCAGCAAGCTTCATTATCGCTCAGCAACTAACTACTCCAAAGGGCCATTAAATTTTCAAACGTTCCTCTCGTTGAGCGAACACATTACTCGCTTAGTGGAAGGCTTACCATAGGGAACACAACTTTTCAAGACAAGAAATCGCTCAGCGAGCTTAGTCCTCACCTAGCGAACCACTTCTAAGCATTCTGGAATGCCCATACTCTCTCAACGGGTCGCATACTTGCTCATCAAACTATTCTCTAGAAATTTTTTAGATTTCACATGAATGCTCGCTCAGCAAGCTGAACATTCGCTTAGCGAATTTCTTCATTTTCTCAATTACAACAAACTTAAGAACACTCATCAAGCGACATCAAGAGTCACTTAGCAAAGTTCAAACCCAAAAGCCTCACTCTACTCCTAGGGGCATTCTCGCTCGGCGAGAGTTTGTGTCGCTCAACGATTGTTCACAACCAGAAATAGAGACTTTCTTCAAAAAACTCAAAAATCCAAACTTTTCACTCTTATCATTCCAAAATGACCCAATAGAGGTCAAAACAACATGACCAACCATAATCAAACACATATTTGTCACATTTCATCACATAACAACATATCAACTCAAAATCAACATATTTATTAACAAACCCATTTTTCAACAAAATTTCACAACAACTCATATAAATCACGTATTCAACTCAATCCAAAGCAATATTCAAATATAACAATGTTCATACATTAGAAAATCGACAAGTGTAAGCTTCCCTTACCTCTTAGAGCTTCCAAAGTTTGAATTTGTAGAAGAGGAGAATGAGGAGAAGAGAGCTCTAAAGCCCAATCTTTGGGAAAGCAAATCTCTTCGTAACATACAGAAATGAGACAAGTCTTGGAATCTTGCTTTAACTCTTTGGGATTGGAGAAACAGATTGGAGGGAATTTGGGAGTGTTTAGAGAGCTTAGGGAGTGCTTAACAACAAAAATAAGAGGGAAAGAAAGAGTTTTAGGTTTTATAAAGATTTTTGGAAAGGGTCTTGGGTTCACTAGGGTCCACTATTACTCTTTAACCATTTAAAGCCCAAACTAGGTCCAATACCACGATTCACTTGCCAGACCCAACACAGGCACTATCAATAGGGAAATTTGGCTCTCAACCAACATTTTACTCAAGTTCTACAATTCAAACCGAAGTTTTCAAGACAACACCACATAAGCAAATAGATGCACAAAAACATTTTATTAATTACATTTTCAATTGCATAAATTAAATTTAATTCCCACTTTCAATTACTAAATCACTAAATCATGCATTAGGGAAAACACAGGTGTTACACCACACATTGGACAGTTGTCGTTCCATTTCCAGGATGAGAACTTAACTCTTTTTATTCTTTTCCTAGACATGTCAATTCCTATGACACTAAGTGAAAACTAACCTTTTCTTTCCTTATCTTTCTCTCTACTTGCCTTTCCGGGACTTATACATTAACTTTCCTTGGGGCAAACCCTTTACATACCATTGGGTAACAACTTTCATAAACTACGTCCACAACTAGGCATACACATCCATATACACCCAAAAGGGTCATCAAGCATGCCTCACTTAGGCATTCACACCATGCATCTTATAGTTTCATCTTGTAGGTTCCCTCCTGATCTCATATCTATATCCCGCTCTGACCCGAGTGGCCTGTGGTTTTGTACTTATATTCCACTTTGACCTGAGCGATCCATGGTCTTGTACTTATATTTTGCTCTGACTCGAGCAATTGTACCCCCTTCTGTTGTCGAAGTGGTTCCTAAACTTTCCTTCCAAAGTCTTAAGTGTTTCTTTACATAGGGTTCATCGTTGTACGCACACAACACAACATAATCCACAATCATAAGGAAAATACTACAACTACGTAACCATCTATACAAATATAGTAATACATCAAATAATGTAACGGGAAAACAATTAAGGAAAGCATCAGACAATACAACTTCTTCCTTAGAGCTAGAACATATACTATCTAGAAGGTCTAGCTTAGCGAGAGCCTTGGCCGTTCAACACCACTTCACTTTACTTACCAGATTAGCTTTCTGGAAGCACTGTTGCTTAGCGACCCTAAGGACTCACTCAGCGAATCCTAATACTGCTCTCTAGAATCCCACTCTCGCTCTAGCGAGAGGCCATTGGGTTATAAACCCAAAAACTTATGCTTACCTTAGGAATCCAATCAAGGATTAAGACCTACCAAAACGAAGCTTGTGAAGCATAGATTGCAAAAATGCCATTGCATGTGGCATTCAAAGATCTAAAGTCCCACATGTGAGGCTCGCAAGATGCGCCAAAAAAGAAGGAAAAAGGGAGGGGGGGGTTTCACAATGTCCACTCATGGTGGGTTTCTACATTATGAGATAGCTACTCTGATATGATTCGACTTTCGTAAGTGAGTAAGAAGTGCTTCCCTGGGCTTAGGGAGAGCTCGACTTCAAAGAGGAGAGGAAAGAACCTACATGTAAGGTGGTTTTTGGGCATTTTGGGGGTGGCTTATGGAGAAGGTGGTCTTGATTTGGTGATGAACTTAGCATGGTGGTGGCTAGTTCACGGTGCTTGGTGGCATGGAGGAGAAAAAGATTTGTTGTTATATGGGGGATGGTGGAGGGGTGTAGTTGATGGATCTAATGACCCTCTGTCGCTACTAGACAATGCTATCATTCTTCTCTATTATTATTATTATTATATAGGATTTAATGAAGACTACCTCAATCAATAATCAATATATCATCAACATGTACACATACATAAGAGGCCATCTGTCTCAACAAAGATTCCTGTGCAATGTATATATGAATCCAAAGACTTTAAAACTTAAAACTTACATGATAATGCCACAACCAAAATATACATTAGTGAGGGAGAGGGGATAAAAAACACACTCCCTAAGGCTGGTCAAGCTATACATCAATCCAAAAAGTATATCAACTATCAAAAGAGTGACAAAAGCGAAAATGTGACTCGTCACATCTCCTTATCTTTAAGTAGGCAGCTTCACTATCAACTCTGAGTAGCTGGTGAGGCTCCCATGTCAACGATGCGATCATCACAGGCACGCGCCACACGTGCAAAACAGCGTAAGGGTAAGCTTACTTGAAATGACATAGCATAAAATGTGCAAGAAAGTAAGATGAAATCTTATACTCAACACTCTTATTTACATATATATGAGAATTCACGTACAAACTTCATAGTACATATCCATATTATAAGTCAGTGATATCAATCATCACGATAAAATATTATCATTCATGTACACATGTGTTTATATATATATATATATATATATATATATAGCTCCATAGACACGTCCATGATGCATGACCACATTATAATCAATTTCACCATTTACCATGGCGATGCATGAAGACACCACTCTCGAGAGATTTACAATAGGTTGAGCGACCAACACAGACACGTTCCTTAACATAGCCCTATCCATAGCTATTGGGGAACGCTGTAGCTCTGATTTATGGATAAGATTATGTGAACTGTTGGGATAAGTGTATGTGGGTAGTGGCTCACCGCGACTCAAGGTTTGCACTACCTTGACCCCTGTGGAATTGCCCATCCACTCATCCTCAAAGGCCCATGAATTTGATCCCATGTCTTATCTAACACTAAGTTGGAGGTTCGTCTGAGCCTTAGCTCTTGTCAACCAACTGACTTACGTGCCTGCTCACAACACAGTCACCACTACGGACTCATGCATGAATGCATGTACAACACCATACACCATCAATTCGACATCAACAATTTAATAAGATTTAACAACAATATAGCAAGGTTTAACAACAACACCATGTAGGCTCAATTCTGTACCTCACAAGGTCGACAAGTCAGGCCCTACCTGAGTAACCCGTACCTCTTTAGGATTTTACCAACGAATCCTCTCAACAATAAGTGGAGGTCCTATCTAAGCAACCTTCCACTTCAAAAACTCATCAATATTCTTAAACTCTTTTAGAGCAACAACACAACTCATACTAACAAAATCTTCATTCCAACACAATAACCTTAGAAAAATCAAGCATGCAAGATAATTATAACTTTTAGAAAATGCATAACGCTCTTTTATATATGTATATATATAATAGTTCACATTATGAAGCGAGAATTTTAAATTCTAAAACAACATATTAAATTCTGAAATAACAGATTAAGTACTGTACTAATAGATTATCTCTTGTATAACAAATTAAATCAGTTAGGAAAAATGTACCAAAATTCATTTCCTAGCAGAGATAATCGATTATGAATTCCCATAATTGATATTTCAAAACTAGTGTCAGGAAAACAATTCCTAAAGTTCAGATAATCGATTATTAGCTCCTATAATCGATTATTCTAGAGTCAGAGTCACGAAAATAGCTTTTGGAACTCTATATAATCGATTATAAGACTCCCATAATCGATTATCTGTGACAGAGTTGTGAAGAACACAATTTTTCTGTAGAAAACTTGAATCCCACCATCATACAGAACCATATTTGAATCAATGAGAGTTCTAACATCATCAACCCACCTCAACTAAGCTCAAACACATTAGATTATACAACTAATTCAACATTTCATCACCCAAATATCAAATTTCTCATCCAAACCCATTTTTATCAACATGTCACCACAAAGTTCATTTCAACAAAAAATTTTGCAAATCTTTAACATATATTAGCAAAATCAACATACATCCAACACAGAATAGCTATGGGTAAGCTTCCCTTATTACCTCTTAGAGTCTTCGAATCTTGAACTAGTGGGAGAGGAGAGAAAGGGGAAAATGGAACCCTTGAGTCAAATCAAAGGGAAATCACTACAATCACAATACCCACACCCAAAATATATCAATACACAGCAAAGATCCCAGATTTTAGTGAAGTTTTCCCACATCCCCAACAGAGACCCATGAAATCTAGAGAGGAGGGGGAAGAACTCACTAATTTGGAGCAACCGTGGTTCTACCCGAGAGAAGAAGAAGAATGGGTCTCAGATCAAGCCTTAACCTTGAGGAGAGCTAGGAAAGCCTTGAGAGAATTTGAGACGCTCCTACACACATGTTGGCAAACAAATGGGAGGAGAAGAGGGCTTTGCCTTTTTAAAAAGGGTTATGGGCCTTTAGACGGAGTATTAGGCTTATTAAGGCCCATCTCTATCTTTCTAACACTCTAAGAACTGGTTCAGAATCACGACTCTTCACTACACCAACTGCAACATCATCAACAGAGACATTTGGCTCAAACAACATTTTCTCAAATTCCACATTTCAAACAGGAGTTCCAAGCCAACCACCACATAGGACAGCAAACACACATCTACAATTTATTTATTAATTTTTAATTACAAAACTAAATTTAATTTCTAGTTTCAAATTATTAAACCACTAAATCACACATTAGGAAAGCACTAGTGTTATAATGGAGGAGGTTGGGCACATAGTGGTTAGACAATTCATCATAGGAAAATTTATCCCTTGTGAAGAGATAAATTTTTGTTTCCATCATTTTATGAAAAGTTGATAAACTTGGTGGATACATAAAAGATATTCTTTCTTTTCCATCACTTTGACATGTATGAAAAAAAAAATTCTAAAATTTCATTTTTTACGATACTTTCAAATCGATTATTTTTTATATATCGAAATGGACGATTCCATCGTTTATAATTGAAAAGAATGTTTACGAGAGGTTTTTGAACAAACCCTAAGCTATATTTCTCTTCATCAATTTTGTAGAAATTATTCTCTTTTTTCAAAAAAATATAAGGAAAAAGATCTTTGTTAGTGTTGAGGGAGAAGAGGAGGGTGAGCTAGTGATGGCGTGGTGGAGGAGGAAGACGTGAGGGGGAGGTGGTGGTGGCATTGTGGTGGTCTCATGGAGGGAAAAAAGACGCGAGGGGAGGAGAGATTTAAGGGGTGAGCTTCGTGAGGAGAAAATGAAGGGGGAAGGGCTTCGTGTATTTATATAGGGAGGGAGGGGTTGTAGTGTGTTTGTGTGTTGTTTGGGACTTCTAAACATGTTTATATGTTGTTGTTGGGTTTATGTGGGTTTAAGTTTGTAAGGTATTAGTCATATAGCAAGGGTGAGTTTAAAGGATATAACAGTATTAACTAATAAATCCATTAGTAATCATTTTGAGTTTTGGAAGCCACAAAGAATTGCCTTAGCTCTAGAGAAAACTCTAGTCGTGTCAGATCCTTTTGCAGGTAGTTAGCGAGTAGTTTCACTAACTATGGCTATAACGTAACTGTGTACTCTATATGCTCATGCATATAATTAATTTAAACTTCTTATCGTAAAGCACACACACACACACACACATAACTTGTAAATATAATTAAAATACTTATTTTGAGAAAACTTAATTTATAAAACCTCGTGGCAACTTAATTTAATTTAAAAAGATTTATTTTAAAAGTTTTTGTACTCCAACTCATAAATCAAATTAATATATATGTGTGTGTGTGTGCGCGCATATGTGTAAAAGCATATGCATTTGTAATAAAAATACTTGTTAATTTAGGAAATCCTTATAGCAACTTAATTTAATTCCAAGAGGTATATTATGAAGGTTTTTATGTTTAAACTCGTAAGTTAAGTTGCTATAGCGATGTATAGTTTGAAAAAGAATACTTTAATTTAGTGATATACTTCCAAAGTAATTATCTTAGTTTAAAACTCCAATAAATACCATGAGTTATAGAAAAATGTATGTTTATAACTTTTATATCATAGAATAGTCGCTATAGTAATTATAGCATATGACAAAAACATTTTTGACCTAATAAAATACTCTTAATTATGAGGATTCTTCTATCCTTGAAAAACTGATCTCATCAATTATAAACTAATAAAACGAAGGCATCAATAAATGGTATACTATCTCTTTTGAAACACAAGAACCACACCCTTCATTTCGTGAAACTAAGCTTTAATAGCTTAAAACTATCACACTATAATTTTATCGAATCATGATCCATTGCCTTTCATGAGCATACATATGAAAAAAAAAAAAACCTTGATTTAAAAGCATAAGGATTTTTAAAGAAAAGCCTTTATGATTAGGTATAATAACTGAGAACAAAATAAGTAATTTAAAACTAGTCATAATATAGATCTAGGTATGAAAAAATCATACTAACTTAGAAAGCCATTTATACTTCTCAAAACATAGTTAAGCATGTCTGTAGAAACATAGAAATCAATGTCAATGTATGCATATGTATGCACCTATATGAGATAGTAATGGTACAAGCTCTAGCGGCAATCAAGCACTTATCCTTTAGTGGGGCACAAGGTACTAAGCCAGGGTTCTCTTCTTAGGGTTAAAACTCGAGATGTTACACAAACTGTATGACCTTGATTATTGGTCACAAGTTAATAAGATTCAACAATTGTGTTATGATTTGGTTTCAGTATATCAATAAAAAATTAATCAAGACTCTACTAGTGGTTCCCCATCAGATGTGGGTAATGTTGGTAATGATGCATTCAGTGATTATGATCTGTACATTGTTAGAAAGAAAAAGAATAGAACTACATATATGAAAATAGAGTTAGATCATTACTTGGAGGAGGATGTTTTACCAAGAAATACAGATTTTGATATCTTAATGTGGTGAAAATTGAATAGGGTGAAGTATCCAACGCTATAGTCAATTGCAAGGGATGTATTAACCATTCTAATCTCAATTGTAGCTTATCTGCATTTAGTACTGATGGTCAGCTATTAAGTCTTCATCGTAGTCGACTTCATTTTACAACTATAAAGGCTTTCATGTGTGCTAGAAGTTGGTTGTGGAGGACAAAAATGCAAGTAAAATTATGAATTCTTTATTCAAATGTCAAATGAATTGCTAATATTTTTTATTTTTTAACTTATCAATTGTCATTTGTTATTATTCTATATTTGATTTTGTAGGTTTTAAAGCAATTCAAGAGGCATATACTTTAACTAATGAAGTTGAATTTGATGATGAAGGTATATTCTATTTGACTTGTTTTAAAAACTTTCAATTTCATTGTTGATATCTAATTTTTCATTTTTTTAAATATAGGTGGATTCTTGACTAATGGCATTGCTCAACATTTGGAAGATTAATAGATGCTAATGATTGGTTGGATTTTGAATTTGAATTTTCCTAAACTTTGTCCTATATTGGATTTTAAATTTATGATAATCATAGTTGGTTTATTTTAAAAGATTGTGTTGGCTGAATGTGTATTAATATTTATTTATGACTATTTGTTGGTTTATTTTTAACTTTTAGTATTGTTTGTTTTAGGCTCTGCTTAATGGCTAAAAGTTGTTAAATTTTTGTACACAAATGTTGTATTTGTGTGGGAGAATTTGAGTTGGAGGAGGAAGTGCTACAAATTTCTTAGCAACTGGTTATTATACTGAGATTACATAGCATCTAGTTATAATGAGACTACACAGTAGCTGTCTCTTCTCAAGTTCTTTTCAATTGTTTATTATGATGACACTAGACAGCTTGTTCACATTTTGATTCTAACATTTTGAGATATTATTTTAGCTTTTAGCCTATTTTGTTGATATATTATTGATGCTTTTATTGTAGTGAGATAACTTGTTCACATTTTAGTTCTATGACATTTTCCTTGTGTTTTGGGACAATCGATGCAGTGGGTATTTTTTTTACCCTTTACAATGTATTACTGAGTAATGTTGGCTAGATAATTAGATATTTGCTATCAGCTTATACATCTTGTGCTATACCAACACAGTTCATATAAGTGGAGTTTTGTGCATTGTTCTCACTTAGATTGATCTTTAATTGGTCATTTTTTTACTGTGTTGTTGCCTGTAAAGATGGAGATTGTGTTCGGTCCAATCTTTAATCAAACTTTTGTGCATTGTTCTCACTTAGAATTTGAATGCCAAAAAATAGGGGGTAGAGAAAACCCAATGCCCAATGGGAATAGGGATGTGGTACCAAATTTCACCCTCGTTGGGTATTAGGGTCAAGCAAATTGTGAGGAGTCGAGGATAAGGACAGGGAAGGAAAAACTCGTCCCCACCCTGTTACCATGCCTATACATTACACCTTCATTATCTTAGCAATTATGTTAGGCTATACGCCAATGGAATTAAGTCACACCTAACTATGGGTGGGAATATGAATAATGAAGACTTACAAGGCCTTGGAACCAACAAAACGTGTTGTTTATAGAGGCAATATTTAAAGGGAAGGAAAGTGCGGGTAACTTTTTCATTTTGTAACCAAGAGAATTATGTAGTTTTTATAAAAAATGAATAAGGAATGATTGGAAAATTTCATGATAATCTTTCATTTTTTTTATTACTTTCATTGTAAAAGATTCTTAAATTAAAAAATATTAACTTGAGATGAAAAATTCTCTTTGTTTTCCTTTCCTTAAAGACCCACTTTCCTTTAAGACCTCCTTTGTCACAAACATATATCACTTGAAATCCTACACCTAAACTACTTTTTTTTTACGAGGTCACATGTATCCTCTGCAAGAAGCAATCGAGTCAGTCATTATAGATGACAAAGTTACACCTAAACTACTTTTTGATTATTGATATTGAGTTAAACTCATTTAATTGTTTCCTATAAAAAAAATATGTTAAGTCCTTTAACCAATCCACACGCATTATTATAACACAATTTTATTATAAAATTAGGAAAATAATTAAAAATTATAAATATATATTAGGCTAAAATAAACTTTTGTCTCTTATCTTTTTACTAAAATTCGTTTAGGTCTTTTATCTTTTAAAAGATTCATTTTGGCCCTTTAACTCTTAAATTTAAGTTAATGTTATCTTTCTAAAATAGTGATCATTTTTTTATTTTGGGACACAATTTTAAATCCTTTTTTGACTGATTTAAAACGTTAAACTTATTACATTAGATTTACCTACATGAAAACTATGGAACTTAACTAATGTTCGAACCAAAAAGGACTATAAACATGGTAAAAATAGGTGAAAAGTGAGTCACATGAGCAACCAAAAAACTAAAAAATCTAATATCAAATTCTTTTCGATTACTTGTGATACTCACTTTTGACGCAATTTTCACCATGTTTATGACTTTTTTTTGTTTGAACATTGGTTAGGTTCCTTAGCTTTCATATAGGTGAATCTAATGAAACAAGTTTACATCTTGAATCAATCAAAAAAGGATTCAAAATCATGCCCCAAAAATGAAAATGATCACTGTTTCAAAACAAAACATTAATTCAAAATTGAGAGTTAAAGGATTAAAATGAATCTTTTAAAAGATAAATGAACAAAACGAATTTTAGTAAAAAGACAAGGGACCAAAAGTTTATTTTAGCCTATATATTATAGAATTTAGTCTATAAATATTTTATGAAGTTTTCCATTAACTTATATAACATTTATTTCTAAACAAAACCTAAATGCAATACATTATTTAATAGTGTTGTTCTTCCGATATAATTAGAATTTCACTTTAATAGCCAATGTCTACCTTTATTGCACATGTTATTAAACTTTAATTTTAATTAGAGAATAACATAAAAAAAGTCAAAAATACTCTACCTTATTTTTGTCTTTATTTTTTTTAAGTGTCTCATTTAATCACCTTGGTCAATATGCAAGAGTATGGTTAGACATCAAACGCAAGATTTTTGCAAACACACATACACACGTATGTGTATGTGTGTGTGTAATTCAAGAGAGAAAAGGATGAAGCAACTAGCTACATATGTCTTTTACAATGTAAGGAGAGATCCTAGAATGGAACTTGATGGTAATGGTGTCATTGTCAAGGATGAGAGAGGGGTAAGGACGATGTTGGTGCATTCAGAGGAAGATCCATGTCAGGATGAGGACCATGCTTAGAACCACACAAGGTATGTTTATGTACAATGTGTGGCATTGTCAACATGTCTCATTGCTTCTTTTTTTTCAATAGGAAATAGGTTATCACCTTCACAACCTCCATCTACATCCTTATTGTAAGATTTGCATGAACATAAAGTACTATTAGATATGTAATGATAAGGAAAAGTGAAATATATTGAAACAAAATAAGATGAAACCAAAAAAAAAAAAAAAACTATTTCATCAAGTGAATGTTTTGTGACAAAATGAAATAAACTCCCTTTCCTATAGCACCCATCAACATTGATATGGTGGCATTAGTACTATAGGCATAGAAGAATCATTGTTCAAAATTTTTAACAACACAAAAAAAGGCTTGAAGAGCGTCCCTCCTTCTTTGGCTTAGCGCACCAACCACACCTTACGTCCAATATCCTTATCCTTCATAATAAAGGGCTTGAAGATGTGGAAAAAAGATTTTAGGAAATGAGACTGCTTATGGGTGTTGCAACTCAAAAGCCTAAATGAAGGCTAATGTGTTACGGTGAAGTTGGGACATGCCCACCTTAATATGCTGGAGAATAACTATCTTAAAAGCAAAAAAAAGGCAGGCAAAGGCCTAGCTTGACAAAGAGAATCTCATGCAACGACAGAAAACAAACTAATGGTGCACCTCTAGAGCATATCCTTCCATCGCTCACTGAAAGTTGAATCACCTAATAGTCATTATTCAAGTCCTTGCATGTCAAGGAAACATTCTTCATCAAGGTTATAAGGTTGTCATCAGTATGAAAGTAGTTATGCATCCCTAACTCCTCTTGGTTGTTCTAAGGATAGATCTTGTCATTTGAGGGCATTAGGTAGTCTTGCCCAAAAGTATGGATCTTCCTCATCAAAATTTTGACTTCGTCATTTAAATTCGACTTGAACAAGGCCAAAATTTTGTTTTCAATACTTGAAGATGACCCATTGCTAGTGCTCAACTTAATGTATCCCTTAGTCAACCTCCCAAACGCATTACTTTTAAGATCCCTCCAAAACCTAATTGTCTCTTCTTGATTCACCAGGTGACCCTACATCCTCTCCAACCTACTTGTCCAACTTCTGGTATCTTCTTAGCAATGTTACCTAGATCGTGGAGTGGAATGATTTGCCTCCTTGGACTAGTTGAAGTATCCCTAAAATTTATAACATAATTGTCAAAATTTAACAGTTGCATGACATAACTAATAAGACATGTGGCAACAAAAGTTCCTTTAGGTTGATCCCGATAGGCACAACCCAAAGCAAGCGAAACATCAATAAATGCAACCTAGAAAGAAAGAATACCAACATGTTCCAATAGTTAAATGATGAATCTTAGAAGCCAACAATAACTTAACCTAATGCCTTGATTGCCACAAAGCATCGACTTAGGGGGTAATTGTTTCAAACCCATCGGCCTTACAAAGGCCCAAAATTTTGGTCCAAACATGAAGGTTCATGTTGGATCACTTAGCCCAACACCTTAATGACTGGGGTACTGTCATGTCACTCAAGCCAAATGTTGACCTGAGCGTCAGATATCAAAACCCATACATCTCTATTAGGAATAGATTCTAGGTCACAAGTCATGGGATTTCTTCCTAACACATGAAAAGGCGACTCCTTTGAGCTTAAAAGGTAGCATACAAGCAACCAAGAGGTTGACATGATGTCTCAATCATCCATTCATTCACGTCACCTCCATTTTCCTTTAAATACTTCATCTGAACACTTCTTTCAAGTGTGTTCTCTTCATTCCAATACTAAAGCTTTGTTAGAATTCTCACTAACTTAAATATTAGAGTGTTTGTAGATGATCACACATTGGGCAATCTTCTCTATGCTATGAGCAACATCGTCCAATGGTCACCTTCACATTGCTAATATACAACAACACCGACATGCTCTGTTCCCCAAAACCACTAGTAAACTTACTTTTGATATGTAAGTACAGTAACAGCTGAAAAAGTGTGTGTATTTGTTATAATAGTTTAACATAATTAAACTCAAATTAGTTAGATATTCATAATATATTGTGAATATAAGTGATTTAAGAAAGAAAACATTTTTAACTTTCAAAATATTTCGGATTACATTGCCAGACAAAATTTTTTCCTTTCAAAATATTTCAAAGTACATTGCATTGATTTACACTTCTCAGATACCACAATCCTCCGATTTTATAAAATTATATTATGGTTAATTAAAAACCTTACTTCTATTATTCTCGAGATTAGGAGGTCTTCGAACCTTTTTTTCTAGAGCTTAAATTTTGGTCTTTTTCACAACCTATAATTTTATGAAACTATATACTAACACTTTTGATTTTGTAAGTTGGAAATCCTCCAAATAATTAACCTTCCTCGCAATCCTTCAATTTTATGAAATTATATTATGGTTTGCTATATTTGAATCTCCTCATATTAAGAGAAGAGGAAATTAAAGACAAAATTGTAGTTGTAAAATTCATAATTATGTGTAAGGTTGGCATTTGATGTAACTTTTTTCCCCCCACTTTTAAAAAGAAAAGTCAGATCAAACATAATTTTAAAAAAATCTTAAAAATAAAACTAAGTTTTTTAATGAACAAAATTACAAAAAGTAAAGTTTGTATAAAAGTTAATTAGAAGAACTCTTATTAAAAAAAACCGAAAAAACTCAATTATGGTTGGGTACAGTAAAAATAAGTTGTAAACAAACTTTACTGATAATGTAAGGGTTTTAAATCTTGAAGTCGCCATTTCGGAGATGATTTTACTTAATCATCAAACCTTACTCAAAGATTAATATCACAATTAGTTTGTAAAGATTTCCGGCCAAAAACCGAAAAAGAAAATTTCAAAAAAAAAAAAATCAAACCATGAAAAAAGAATAATTAAAAAAAGAAGAAGCAAACAAACCATGCATGCATTGCTTTATTAAATTACATTTACACTTTTCTATCTTAAAATATGAGAGAAAAATGAAAATGAAGAAACATAGGAAGTTCTGAAATTTATTTTTTAGATGAAGAAATAAGCATAAGAATTAATTAATATTGATAAGTATTTTATATATGAATTTAGTTTAAATATATTGACAATATAAATGTTTTTTACAATGTCATCTAATTACTTTAAACGTCATACTTATAATAATTTCTAATTAGTTTACTGTATAAAAATTTTCAAATTGAAGCATGAAAAATTAAACTCTTTCATATATTTAAAATTATTTTAATTTTAAATTTGAGGAAAATATAAAAATATAACTTAAAAAGAAATTAAAAATATTTGAGGAAAAATATAACATTTGATGCATTAAAAACTTATAAAATTTTACTTTTATTGTTTAATTTTAACAAGTATTATATAAGCACTTATTAGTCTTTATTTAAAATCTAAAAACTTAATGATAACAAAAATTCATAAACCACGCTTAATACCATATGCTCTAATCTGAAACAAGATAGAATAGTCATTAAAAAAAAGTAAAGGAATCAATTAATTGTTATCCTAACCAACCACATGAAAAAGAAAATCAAAATTCCTACAATATATATTTCTTTTATTAATATTATAATATTTAATATCTATGGCTTTTTATTTTAAAAATAAATAAAAATAAAAATACTCCATTAAGAATATTAATTAGGCAAAAATACCTTTTTGATCCTTTATATTTTTACTAAAACCCGTTTTGGTCCTTTTTTCTTTTAAAATTTTCATTTATTATGCCTTTCCCGTTAGTTATTGTAAATGGATGTTAAAAGAAGCTAATGTGTTTGTTTAATCTTACACGATGGCATGTTTTTAATCCTAGAATGCTATGTATGTGGCTTTATTTATGTTTTATTTTTTTTGGGTTTTTTTTATAATGTTGCTTTTTTTGACCGTTGGGGGGCGAGTCAGTCTTCCTCCCAAAATAAAAAGGAACGATGAGCCCTAGTTTGAAGATTAGGGTTCCTCCATTGAAAGGTCAATTGAAGCTCAACGAAGTATAGAATCAAGTGCATCTAGTTGCAAGTGCAGGGCGACTTCGTTGAGGATGATAGATTCTCAAGGATATTCCATGAATGTGCCAACCAGGAAGGCTCCTCGCTACCATTGCGGAGAAAATGCCATTTTGCATGCTACTAGAATAAAAAGCAACCTAGGGAGGAGGTTCTGGGGTTGTAGATACTTCATTGTAAGCTACTTGACTTATTAAAATTTTGTTAGCATTGATGGACTCTCTCTCATCTATTTGTTCATACCTTTTTTCATTTAAGAAAGGGAAGGAAGACAGTGGGTGTTGTTTTTTCCAGCGGGATACCCCATGTCTTTCAAGATGCCCAACACCTCAAAATAGGACTACTTGTCCACCATGCAACTCCATTCATTGTCAATCCCCTCATACTCCAATTTACTACCTTTAGTAAACTTACCCCCATGGTGCACTAGAACTTTAAAATACTCTTCCATTCTTCAAATAGCACAATAACAATACTACAACAACAAAGAAGCAAATTCTCAATATAAGACAAAACACATAATGCCCTATAACTTTGATTACCCCAAGCCCCCACCCAAAAAAAAAATTAAAAGAACCACCCAATCGTAGAAACAAATTATCAAAACCCTAACTTTGATCACAAACAAACATACAACCCACAACAACTACAATGAAATAACCCCACTCTAATACAGAGCACACATGCAACAACACAAAATGCACACCACAATACCAAACACAGAGCTCAGTAACATACCTCTGACACTTGCCAAAACGAAGCCATAAACCTACCTTCTTCTCGATTTGGAATCAACAACTCCTACTCAATGTGCTTGTTTTTCATGGGTTTTCCCTCCCCTTTTTTCCTTTGCCGTTTCAACTAAGCAATCCCCTACCCCCATCAACTTTCTTAATTTGCAAGGAAAGGTAGAAACCACCCACCCATTAGACTAAAAAATGACATAGTTTCACTAAACATGCCACATAGACTGTCCAAACGCCGTTAGGTGACACATTAGAGCCACATCGGACTTTTCTGTTACTATATTTAACGTTGATGACGAAAAGGATTTAATTAAGTAATGTTAGAAACATAAAAGACCAAAATGAAACTTTTTTAACATAAAAGACCAAAATAGATTTTAGTAAAAATTTAAAGGACCAAAAAGGTATTTTAAGCTAATAATTTTAAAAAAAGTATTAAAAGAATATAAAAAATGGTCTCCAACTATTAGTCATAATACTTAAAGTTATATTACTCAAATACCTTTTTACGACAATATTCTTTTCTTCTTTTAATAATGTTAATAATCTTATCTCCTTCTTTTTGCTATCCCTCTTCGACAATACAATGTTTCTTGTAATTAGGGTATGAGTATGATTATTGACGATAGATATCGATGTTGAACACTGTTTTTAAGTAATGATAATATTTATTTATTATGAATTTTAATTATAATATAATTATATATTTAAAAATATTTATTTATTATAAATTTTAGTTGTGTAAAATAAATATTTATTTCGTACGGTTAAAATACTGGACATATTTAATGTTATATTATTTATAGATCACCTTTGAAAACCAATTTTTTTTCCATGTATCTTTTAAATTTCAATCCACCCTATATATTAAATAACAACAACTATCTTAAACGAGAACATTTTTAACTGTTATTTTTCAATGAAAGTATTTTTAATTATCATTCTTCAATGAAAGTGTTTTTAAGAATTTTTTAACTTCTTATCTCTTTCAATCTATCATTTTTAATATTTTTAGTTTAAATTAATTTTAATATTTTTTTAAAAAAATTAATAATTAAAAATTAACATTGTATTACAAAAATTATTTATTATAAATTTAAAATATAATTTATATATCCTAAATATTTATTTATTACAAATTTTAATTATAATATAATTTATATATTTTAAAATATTTATTTATTATATATTTAAATTATATAAAATAAATATTTATTTGTATAATGTACAGTTACATCAATAATCTTATCTCAACCTCTTTCCTTCTTTTTCCTATCCCTATTTGACGATACAATTTGTCTTGTGTTCTGAATTTCCGATGAATATGATCATTTTAGATACTCGAGTATCAATCCTTTTAAAATCTGAGAGATCATAAAGGACGTACACTCTCTCCCAAAAAATCCTTTGTTAATAGTGAATTGATCCATAATTTCACCTTGGACTTTAAAGTCCTCTCTTCCAACGAACAAACAAGCTGAGAGTTGAAAGTTGAAACAGCCAAAGTTGGAAGGGAGAAATGCTGAAGCAAACAGTTCAAAGGTTGGAGGGATGCATATCAGCATCAAGAAGAAGTGGTGATGTTCATATGAAATGGAAGAAGCACTTATTTGGCAATTGGGTGAGAAGCATGAGCAGCGCCCCTCAAAGTAGGACAACCTGGTACAGTGTTCCAAAGGAGAAAGTGGATTGCGTAGTGATAGGGGCTGGTGTGGTGGGCATAGCAGTGGCAAGAGCACTAGCACTCAAGGGCAGGGAAGTGTTGGTCATAGAATCAGCCCCCACCTTTGGAACAGGAACCAGTTCTCGAAACAGTGAGGTTATTCATGCTGGAATCTATTACCCTCGCAATTCTTTCAAGGTTGGTGTGCCCCTTGCAATCAAAGTTGTCATTTTTATGTAACCCCACAAAATAAAGCTGTCATCTTTACACTGTGATTCAAGGTTTTAAATTGCGGTCATAGTTGCAGTTTCGTTGCCATCCTTGATATTGCAGAAAATTGTGGACAAATGTAGATGCTGCAGCCACAATTGTGATTGTAAAAACTCCAGAAACCTTAACATTGTGGCTGAAATCGTGGTTGTAGACTGTTTTTTAAAACCTTGATGATTCTGGTTAAGTTTTGGTGTTATGTGTTAGTAGGTGAAAAGAGCATATTCGGTATTGGAGACTCAAATGGTTGAGTCATTCATTGACCCACAAGGCTAGATCATTTAAGTTGATAAATCGGGAGGCATTGTATTAAGAGATTGCATTTTTGCTTTTGAACTTCAGGTGAATGCATCAGTAAACATTTTGACCCTTGGGTAAAACATTTGATGAATCATTATTGTCTAGTTCTACTAAATAAAGTTAAGTTATATGGTAGTAGCAAACATGATTTATATTCCAAGCTGGCTTTAATTATCAAAAGTGAACTGTTGCAGTGAGTTGGTTACCTTGAGCTTTAGGGCTATTCTTTATGCCATATAAAGTGAAAGTAATGGATAGTTTTCTGTGTTTATAATGACTAAAACATATTGTTTACATCATATCATATACTTGTGAAATTTTATTTGCTGACTCTTTTTTTCCTGGCAACTAACCAAACCATGACTGGCTTTTTTCTCCTTTTGTGTAGAACGTAATTCAGTATGTCTTTTGCAGGCAATTTTTTGTGTAAGGGGAAGAGAAATGTTGTATGAGTATTGCTCCAAGCATGATATTCCACATAAACAAATTGGTAAGCTTATAGTGGCTACTCGATCTTCCGAGATTCCAAAGCTAAATGATATTTTAAATTGTGGGATTCAAAATGGGGTTGATGGTTTGAAGATGGTGGATGGTGTTGAGGCCATGAAAATGGAGCCTGAATTGCAATGCGTGAAAGCAATACTATCACCTCTCACTGGGATTGTTGATTCCCATTCTTTAATGCTTTCTTTAGTGGTATGCATTTCTAGCTTCTTTTACCATGTTATAAAGATGGATTAACACATCCAAATTCATTTTGAAGCTATCTATCTGCAATCAGTTTTTGGTAATTAAACATTTCCTTTATTTTGAGTTAGAATGACATATTGACAGGAATATAAACCCTCATGTTGGTCAG
Organism: Spatholobus suberectus; assembly: GCA_004329165.1. Lineage (NCBI taxonomy): Eukaryota > Viridiplantae > Streptophyta > Magnoliopsida > Fabales > Fabaceae > Spatholobus > Spatholobus suberectus. The sequence goes on along the minus strand of CM014737.1, from coordinate 21,331,032 downwards.
GGGGAAGCTGAAAATCATGGAACAACCTTCACATACAATTCGACAGTCATTGGTGGCCATCTCAAAGGAAATGAGATTTGTCTTCATGTAACAGAAACCAACCATCTTAAAGAATGGAAAGGGACATCAATTTTGCATCCGGAACTACTACTAATTCCTAAACTTGTTGTGAACTCTACAGGCCTAAGTGCCCCTGCCTTTGCGAAAAGATTTACTGGCCTAAAAAGTGGAGTAGTTCCTCCTGCTTACTATGCACGTGGTTGCTACTTCACATTATCTAATACTAAAGCCTCTCCTTTCAGACGTCTGATATATCCTATACCAGAGGATGGTGGCATTGGAGTGCATGTTACTCTAGACTTGAATGGTCAGGTCAAGTTTGGCCCAAATGTTGAATGGATTGACAGTGTTGATGATATCTCAAGCTTTCAGAATAAGTACTTCCTGTCATTCGCATGCTTTTGATATATTGTAGTATTTGGTTTTATTGCATGTCCTACTACCTACTTCATATGATCCATAGCAACATTTGCTTCTGTTTGAAATGGTTCTTCACATACCTGTATCCGATACGTATCCGACACCGATACTCTTGGATGTATCGATGAAATATCCAAGCCTTAAAAGAAGTTATGAAAATCCAATATAGCTAGCTACATATGAGACATAGAAGCATGTATAATATAGAAATATAGAAGCATTGTCCCTTGATGAACCAAAAATGGAAATTGTCCTTTTTATGGATGATTTCAAGAAAGAAATGAGATCCATACTATTCCTATTTGTACACAATAAAAGGTGATTTATGTGACAATGATTTATAATTTATAATTTTTTATTTTGTTTTTAGTAATGACCAAGAAGTATGTTCTTAATTTGAATTTGCGAAATTGCTATTATATATATATTATGTTTTATAAATTTTTATACATATTTAAATATGTATCTTACACATATCGTATCTGTGCATCATAGGTTCAATTCCATGATCTATAATTTATTGTTTTTAGTTTCTGTCAAACATACCCAACAGATCATTGACACCTGGAGCTCTTTTCATCCTACCACCATTGCAGTAACATTTTGCCATGTACTTGAACAACCCTGCTACATGCTTTAACTAACTAACATGTCATGGTCATGAGATCTTTATCTTTGTTCTTTTTGTTAGCTAGTTGGATGTATAATGAAATCATTTTGTATCTTAGCATGGGGAAGGGTAGATTGTGCACTCTACTAAGACTAAGAACAGGCATTATCGGTTAATTCTTGTCCTATTGATGAAACTAGTCTACAGCTTGGATTTATTCTGCAGTTACTTGTTTGTGTCTGTTAGTGTATTGAGATCATACCACTCCATTATACTCTAATGCTTCCGGATGCCCCTTAAATTATGTTTATACCTATAAGTTTAGGATTGTTATACTTTTAATTTATCTTAAAATTTAAGTTGATATACATAAATTTTGCCCTCACTGGAGCTATTTTACATCTGCATATGATCTCAAGCACAAGATTTAGGCAGCTGACTTATTAGTAAATAAAAATTTGCTACTGCAAAACTTTTGTTCATGTTTTCCCTTTTCGTTCATGGTGTGTTTTTCATGTATGCGCTTGGAAAAAAAAAAAAAAACTGTATTTAGATCACAGAATTGACGTAAGCATTCATGGATCCTAGGTTTGACTATTCAGTAAATGCAAATCATGCTGAGGAGTTTTGTCTGGAGATAAGAAAGTACTACCCAAATCTGACGGATGGTTCTCTGGAACCTGGATATTCAGGGATCCGACCTAAACTTTCAGGACCCTCACAGCCACCTGCTGATTTTGTTATACAGGTTATTTCTCACACTCTCTTACTGTTGGCCAACCTTCTTTATGTTGACAAACTGAACTATGAGTCCTATAATTGATAAGAGAGACAGTATTGTGCAAGATGTTGGAGGACATTTCATTCATAAAATTTATGTAACAGTTCCCTCATTTTGACTGACTGTGATTTGGAAACTCCAAAATCCAAATTAGCCCATTGGTCTATGCCACCTTATGTTAACTATTTATCCGCTAAAGTTCATTTGCTACATTTTTATCATAAATGAAATAGATTGGCATTGGTGTCCTACAACTATCTTTTACACATACCATAGAATTTGTTTTTCATTTTATGTCATGGGCTATTATTACACATACCAGACTTTGTTTACCTTTTTATGTCATAGGCTACTTTATGCTATCTTCTAACTTTATGCTACAACCGTGATTATCATCGGTAGGTTCCATGGTTATCTTGCATTCACGACATATAGTCTCCTCTTATTGATTCTTGTTTTGAAAACTACAAGTTTCCAATTATATGGTTAAATATGCTTTGGCTAAAAATACTAGTTTGCTGAACTTCATTGCAAACAGATAGATAAGCATTGGTGTTCTAGATTATCCTTTTTCCTTCACAGAGCTTGCTGCTATTTTCATATCACAGGATATTGGCATAACATCATATTTGTTTGCTCTAAAATCATGATTATATAGACTTGTGCGTTTAGAGTTTCTAGTGATGCAGATACCTGTAAATATTATTATCAGTAATGAATGTTGATATATTAGCATTGAAGTGTTATAGGAGGCAACCTGGTATAATGATGCCTTTTTATCAGAGGGACAATGAAAATATGTAACATAATTGACTGTAAATGCACGACCTCAGGATGTCACACTTTGCCTTTATGCAAATATTTCAGATCAGTCACATAATATCCTTAATGGATTCTGTCTAGATAGATTCACTTTAGTCTTGTTGGTACTTAGTCCTGTTTGGAACTATAATGTCACTATTTTCAAGCTACTTCTTTTTTTTGGGTTAAATATCCATGTTTCATGAGGGCAGGCCCTAGCACAACAGTAAAGTTGCGTCTTGGTGACCAGTTGGCCATGGGCTCAAATCTGGAAACAGTCTCTTTGCATATGCAAGGGGAAGGCTGTGTACAATAACCCTCCCCCATACCTTCGCAAGGCGAGGAGCCTCTGGCAGTGGGATACATTAGTTTTTATCCATGTTTCATACATTCTTCATAGTGCCACACCTCCACCTCAATAGTGTCTACTATACCACATTTATTATTAGGAACTTAAAAAGTTAAGTCTCTCCTGGTTCAAACTTCAAAATGTAATTTTATAGAATTTACAAGGGGTATGTATAGAAATGATATAGTATTTTTTTTTTTATCTTGTAACTTCGATGGTATCCTTGAAGATCATGGCAATATTACCTCTTCTTACTTAGCACTACAATCAGTGCCTTGTATATAACTTTACTTTTGTTATAAATAAAGATGGAATGAGGCAATAATAATTTTGGAATTTGAAACTCATGCTTATCTATTGAGCTATCTGTTGTTTAGTCATTGCATGTTTTATGAATGAATAAGTGGTTTGAGCATACTGTTAGTATAGAGTGAAGTTTTGTTAGCAATGCCCCAATTTAACACGTATCATTATTCTTGTTATTTTATCTCAACCCAAACAACTAATTCTTGTAATGTTCCACAGTGAGTGCATATATTTTAACTAAATATTAGAATATTTAGTCAAATTGTTGTTTCATTTATGCAGGGAGAGTGCATTCATGGGGTACCTGGTCTTATTAATCTTTTTGGCATTGAGTCACCTGGTTTAACATCAAGCATGGCAATTGCTGAATTTATTTCTATAAGATTTTTGGGATGATCCAGGCATATAGCCTGAAACATGTAGAATTGTAGATACTTGACACCACTGAAAACCAAATTGTTAGTGTTTGGTTTAACTTATTTGGAAAAAATAATCGCTTGTACTTGTCAATTTTATGATAATTTTAAGAAATAATTTTTATCATAATTTAAAAAAAAAAAGGTCGTTATTTCAGCTAATAAACTTTATCTAACAAGCCATAAGTCTTTCAATTATAAGCTAAAATAGTAAAATTGAGTACAAGGTGAGGGGAAAAAAAATGCTGTTTATATATCATTGCTGCAAAAAAATTGTGTACAATCGTTTTTGTCGGATTCGAACTTAAATGTAAACCAGCAGTTGTGAAAAGTTTGTGTTGATACAGATTGAGTAATTATTATTTATCAAAACAATATTGGTCCATATATTTAATGTGCTCTTTTTTTTTTATTCTTTTAACGTGCTCTATATGAACACCTAATACAGATAAAAGTATCCAGCAATTGTATAAAATATAATATGATTAATTGGTCACTGAATTGAATAAAAATTTGTCCAAAAAATTGATGTGACGTTGTACGCATTTGGATATAAAATTAAAGATAGAGATTGGTGCAATTTGTACTCGACTTTTAATTGTCACAGATCACTATTCAGAACTTGCCCAAGATAATTATGCATATTAAATTAAGGGCCCTTGTTAGGTAGTATTTTAAGTGTATTGGTTAAACAGGAGCATTAAATATGCTTTTACATACTTCTATTTCCTTAAAAAATGCAAATATTAGATGACTTTTTGTATTTTTAATAAAGTTTTTACTCTTATTTTCTTAATCAATGAAGGGAGATATCATTAAGGGCATGCATTTACCTTAATTATATTATCCTCTCAATTTTGTTTTTTATGTTCATTAGTTTTACTTAAAGGAGATATCACAAGGATAAATTAGAAAAAAAAAGTAATTAACTTGATTTTCTAAAGTCACAATTAATTTGAAACAAATTGAAACATATAAAGTAACAAATATTTTCTGTGAGTTGTCTTTTAACTGAAATGAGCCTACAATTGAAATGGATATGATCCGTGACAAGATAGGAGTAAAGGCTGTTAACAAAAAAAAGATAGAAAACTTGGGGATTGAAAAAGATGGAACTTATTACACAAAGGGCTGGAAGTCTATTTATACAAACTGCCATATAGCTATATGAAGAAAAATAGATTTATCAACTAATAACAGAAACAACTAACTATAACAGCTAGTAACTGAAAAATAACAAATTAAGACTAATCCTTTAACACCCCCCCCCCCCCCCCCCCCCCCCGGGAAGCTGGATCATGGATATCTACCATATTTAGCTTGGATAAGATCGAATGGAATGAGGATGTATTCAAAGCTTTGGTGAAGATGTCAACCAGCTGAGCAGAATAAGGAACAGGAATTAGATGAATTATACCTGATTGAACCTTATCACGAACGAGATGACAATTTATCTCTATGTGTTTTGTTCTTTCATGGAATGTTGGGTTCTAAGCTATCTAGATAGCTGATTGATTATCATAACAGAGAGTAACAGATTTGGATACAGGTTGATGGAGGTCTTTTAGCAAATACAAAATCCACTCGATCTCACAAGCTGTATTGGCTAATGCCCTATATTCAACCTCTAAAGAGCTTCTTGAAATTGTAGTATGCTTTTTTGATTTCCATGATATTAATGATGGGCCAATAAAAATACAGAATCCACTAATTGATTTTTGAGTATCTGGACAAGAAGCCCAATCTACATCACTGAAAGCTTTCAAATTAAGGTTAGATTTTGAGGGAAAAAATAGACCCTTACCTAGATTACCTTTAATGTATTTGAGGATGTGAAGTGCTACCTCATGATGAGCTTTCATAGGTGTTGAAAGGAATTGACTTAGTTTGTGGACAGCATAACATAAATTAGGTCTTGTGTTTGTTAAATAAAGTAGGCAGCCAATAAGCCTTATGTAACTTGTTGGATCTGAATAGGGTTCACTAATAGTACTAGTTAACTTAGTTGCAGGGGACATAGGATTGGAAACAGGTTTGCAACCAAGTAAACTAGCATCATCAACAAGTTCAAATGCATATTTTCGCTGTGAAAGGATGATTCCTTGTTTAGATCAAGCAACCTCAAGCCCAAGGAAGAATTTCAGAGGGCCAAGGTCCTTAATTCTAAATTGTTTGTTAAGAAATGCCTTCACATGCTGAATCTCACTGAAATTATTTCCTGTTAAGACAATATCATCAACATAAACTAATAAAATAGTAATGTTAGAATCAATAGATTTAACAAAAAGGGAATAGTCAGATTTGGATTGATGAAAACCCAAAGAAAGCAATGTTGAAGTTAGCTTGGAGTTCCATTGGCGGCTAGCTTGCTTTAAGCCATATGAAGATTTGTGTAGTTTACACACTTGATTGGGCTGAATGGAGTGAAAACCAAGGGGTATATTCATATAAACTTCTTCGTGTAGATCACCATGTAGGAAGGCATTATTAAGATCTAATTGATGCAAGTGCCACTGGTTTGCTGCAGCTAAGGCTAAAACAAGTCTAACAGTTGTAGTCTTAACAACAGGTGAAAAGGTTTCAGAATAATTAACTCCTTTAAGTTGAGTGTAGCCAAGGGCTACAAGCCTAGCCTTAAATCTTTCAATACTTCCACCACTTTTTCTTTAATTTTATAAATCCATTTGCAACCTAGAGGTTTCTTCCCTTGAGGTAATGTAGTTAAAGTCCATGTTTGATTAAGTTCTAAAGCGGCAATTTCTTGATCCAAGGAAATTCTCCAACAGTCATATTTTACTGCCTGGGAATATGTTTTAGGTTCAGGAATACTAGAAAGGAATAAGGTGTATGCAATATGAAATGGTGATAAGTGTGCGAGAGAAGTGAAAGAAGCAATGGGGTAGGCAGTACATGAAGATTGATTAGTTTTGTTACTGCAATTAACAATATTACAATGATAATCTCTTAAGTAATTTGGTGGCTTGATAATTTTGGTTGAAGATCTTGTTTTGGGAGGTTCGAAAATAGTTTCAGAATTTGGATTCGTAGGGGGGAGGGATGTATGAGTGGTCTGCTCATGCTCCCAATCAGAATTAGTAAAAGTAGGTAAAGGAAGGAGGGGAAAGACATCATTGTGTTGATTATTTGAAGACTTGATAAAAGGGAAGATATTTTCATAGAAAATAACATTTATTGACTTAAAAATTTCTCTATTATGGAGATCAAAACAAAGATAGCCTTTGGTGCCATAAACATAGCTAGATGGATGCATTTTTTGGCTCGATAATCAAATTTGATTCTATAGAAGCAAAGCAAAGGGAACCAAAAACTCTAAGTGAAGAAAGATCTGGTTGTTTATCATAAAGAAGAAAATATGGGCATTTTGGATTCAAGATTTTGAGAGGGAAGCATGTTAATGATATGAATTGCATGTGATATAGCAAAAGACCAAAATTGAGTTAGAAGGGAAGACTGAATCATTAAAGATCTAGCAACATTAAGAATATGTTGGTGCTTGCGTTCCACTACCCCATTTTGTTGGGGAGTGTCAATGCAAGAAGTTTGGTGAATAATCCCTTTGGACGAGTAAAAAGAGGGCATAGTAAACTCTAATCCATTGTTAGATCGAATGATCTTAATAGTCTTATTAAATTGTGTTTGAAGTAGAGCTACAAATTGAATGATGTTTTGGCTTGTTTCACTTTTAAATTTCATCAATCGAATCCAAGTGAATTTAGATTTTTCATCTACAATAGTTCAAAAACATCTACAGCCTTGAACGGAAGGGGTGGGGTAAGGTCCCCAAATGTCAACATGTATAAGATCAAAAACAACATCCACATTAGATATACTAGAAGGAAAAGGTAACTTTCGTTGTTTTGAAAAATGGCATGTATCACATGCTTTATTTATAATGGAAGGAATATTACAATGTAATTTTTGGATAGTAGAATAACATCTCAAAGAAAGATGGCCTAGCCTATAGTGCCATATATCAATGGAAGAGGGAGTATTAGAAGTGGTGGATACATTGTTTATTTGGGAAATGGGTTTAGAAATAAATTGTGGAGATAGTATTAGTGTGTATAGGCCTCCATCTTGCTTAACAATGCCAATCATCTTCAGGGAGGGTAGCTGTTGAATTAAACAATTTTTATTAATGAAGGTGACTTGGCAATTTAAAGATTCTGTAAGCTTTCTCATAGAAATCAAATTAATGGCAAAATTAGTAATATAAAGAACATCATATAAGATCAATGTGTCAGTTAAAAAAATAGTGCCACTATATTTTGCTATTGCTGTTTGACCATTGGGGAGGGATATAGGTATAGGTGTTATTGCTTTATAGGAGGTAAATTGAGAAAAAGAAGAGGTAATAAGATCAGATGCACCCAAATCCACTACCCAGCTATAGGATTTCTTACCTGGATCAATAGAATTGGCAGTAATGTGATGGGAACTGACCAAATTAGAGGAAGAAGAAGTTGTAGTGGGGGAAGCAGTGGGCAGCAAAGCCAGAAGACTTTGAATCTGTTCTTGAGTCAAACTAGGAAAAGAACCAACACAAGAATTTTCATCTTCTTGAACAGGGTTGGTAGAGACATTATTTGCAGCTTTCTTTGGTTTGAACCCAAGAAGGAATCCATGCTTGAAGAAGCAAGTGTCAACAACATGGTTGGTGCGACCACAAAAAGTACATTGTCTTTGAGGACCTTTCTTGCCATTTGAAGGCTTGCTAGTGAACGATTTTTGAGTGAAATTGTTTCTAACTTGGTTGTTTGTAGAAGATTGAACAGCAAGGGCTATAGGATCAGATAGGATACCAACATTCAGTTGGCGTTCTTGTTGGATGATCATAGAAAATACCTTATTTAAAGGTGGTAAAGGATCTAGTAGAAGGATTTAAGATCTAATAGTAGCAAAATTATCGTTAAGGCCTTGAAGGAAACAAAGAACATTGTCATTGTTCTTGTATTCTTGAATAGTTTTAGAAGTGTCACAGCAACAGGTGGAAGGGGTTTTGCAAGAAGGAATGGGGTGAAAATTACACAGCTCATCCTAAAGAATCTTCATCTTGGTGAAGTAGCTGGTAACAGGCAAGTCACATTGCTTTAGAGAGAAAAGATCACATTGGATTTGTGATATTCGAATAGAATCACCTTGGGAAAACTTGTCCTTGAGCTTTTTCCAAACTTCTGATGCATTGGTAATCCAAAGGATGCTAGTGGCAATTTCAGGGGAAATAGAATGATTGATCCATGATAGAATGAGGGTATTGCATCTCTTCCATGAATTGTATAGTGGGTCACGTTTTGATGGTTTCTTGATAGTTCCATCAACAAAACCTAACTTGTTTTTCATCTCAAGGGCTAAGGCCATTGCTCTAGCCCAATTATGATAATTTGTGCTATTAAGAATGGGGGAAACCAGAACCAAAGATGGGTTTTCATTTAGGTGAATATAGTGAGTATGGTTGAAATCTTGAGAAGGGTTTTGGTTTGAATTAGCCTTGGTGATCAAGAAGAAGCAAAAGAGAAAGAAAGAAAGGGATGAGATTATTCTACTGATACCATGTTAACAGAAAAAAGATTGGGGATTGAAAAATATGGAACTTCTTATTACACAAAGGGCTGGAAGTCTATTTATACAAACTGCCATATAGCTATATGAAGAAAAATAGATTTATCAACTAATAACAGAAACAACTAACTATAATAGCTAGTAACTGAAAAATAACAAATTAAGACTAATTCTTTAACAAAGGCTGTAGATACCTATGACAAATATCTTGGGCTAACCACTTTAGTGTTAAAATTTAAGATGAATTTCTCTAGCACTTAGAAGTGTGTGCGAAAAAAATTGAAAGGGTGGAAGGAGTAATCTCTTTCTAAAATGGATAAGGAAATCCTTTTGAAATTTGTTACCCAAGCCATACCAAATTAAGTAATGAGTTGTTTTAAGATTCTTATAGGGACCTATGATAATCTATCATTTCTTATAGCAAATTTCTAATGGGGATAGAAGAATAATGAGAAGAAGGTCCATTAAATTAGTTGGGCCAATTTATGTAAACCCAAAAGCATGAGAGGATTTGGTTTTAGAGACTTACAATCTTTTCAGTGATACTCGCTTCAGTAAACAATGTTGGAGGTTATGTAATAATGAAAACTCTCTGTTATTTAAAATCTATAAAGCAACATATTTTCCTTGTTAGTCTTTCTTGGATGCTAAGCACGGTCACCAACCAAGCAATACTTGGAGGAGTATATGGGGTGCAAAAAATATCACTAAATATAGACTAAAGTGGGTGATAGCATACACTCAAAGAATAAGAATTTGGGAGGACATGACTCCTTGGTGCTAAATTTTAAAATCTCTAAACATACAAGGATCAAATAAATACAATATTATAGCATATTATTACATAAGTATAGAGAGAAAAAGATGATAGAATTTGTGCACCTGGTATAAAAAAATTGATTTGTCTTATTCTTCATAAGATTCGGGTAAACCACGTGGAGAATTGGAATGAGAGAAGACTACCCTCAATCACAATTGGTTTGATAGATCGAATTAATTGTCTAATGGGGCAACGATTAAGTAACCTATAGTATGAGGGTAGGGATCTTTCATTGGGCATCAATTGAATAGCCCAACCTATCACGGGCTATTCAAAACAAAGGCCCAATACAACATCCATTAATTAATTAGGTGTCATATTACTAACTATTGACCATAATTAATATATTCATAATTAAATAATAATTTGTAATAATTTGATTAATGTTAATCCATAAAAATAAATTAATTAAATAATTAATCTAACAATCTCCTACTTGGATAACATTAATTGCAAAGGTAAAGGAATTTTAAGACTAAAATATCAATTATGGTCAAAACATACACCAACCAAAAATTCAAAGAAATATAAACCCTTTAACAATGTACAAATAGTTCCGATAGGGACATATATCATACATGTTAAGAATTTATACTTCACATAAAGAATATGATGGATGGGAAAAACATATTATAATTAAATTAAGATAAATATGTTATCCTAAGAATGGTCCAAGCACTTGAAAATGCTATAAGAGATATGATGCTAATAATAATTTTATTTTATACATATTTCATAACAATATGTTTTCAGACTTCCACTAACCCAAAACATCAAAATTTAACCAAACCATATGAGTTAAAAAATTTTAATAAACTCCAATAGTTAAGTCTTTGATCAGTGGATCCACAAGCATGTCTAACAATATGCTCAATCTAAGTCTGAAAATTTATTAAGGCCAAAAACATAATCCACATGTATCTAAGCACTCACAATAGCCCAGTAACAAAAGTAATTACAAATGGGCTACATCAACAAATGCTCTACAATATTTGAAACTCAATTAATCTAAGTTTCACAAAATAAGTGACTATGCAAATCTAGAAACAATTAGGAAATCCAAGAATTTCGTACTTGGACAACATAGACACCTAGTTTAAATAAAAATATTCTAGATTAATGGGACCATTAGAATGTCAAAGTGAGCAAACATTTATAATTATTGATCTAAACATAATATTTATAAATACTTTTACAGTGTAGAAAATCATACTCGATAGGAGTATTGATATCATACACGCAAAATACTTATAAATTTATGACTTAACAAAATATGAAACTTTGGGTAAAAGAAAAGCACAACATAATTGCATGCCAAAGGATTGATGTGCAATACCCCATAAAACAACCTTGACATCTCTTTAAGATGCCTATTGAGATATAACAAATTTTAAATATCTCAATACAATAGGACAAGACTAATAACAAAGTCCTTACAAAATGTGTCATATGATAATAAAAATGTGCACAAGAATATATGACAATACAAGATTAATAAATCTTGAGACATAACAGAAAATGTGCAAACTCCCATTAATCCTTTATACCAAAATAAGATTAGGAATACCATTAGAGCCCACTTATTTCAAATTACTATAATGGTATAATATTTAAAATGGTGGGATTTTAAATTTGTAGGATATCCAATGTGAGTCTAAAAACTCACTAACTTTCTCTCTTAAGAGTGCACTAATAAATTAGAGAAATAGACTGGTGCAGAATTATTAGGAGAAGTAGTTATACAATTTATCATTTAGATAGTTTTTACAAAATTAAACCACATATTTTCCACACAAAATAGAATATTATCAATATAAGTGGTTACATGATAATATGAAACCCAATATAGCAAATTTGAACTAAATTTGGGTTTTATAGTTAACCACATATTCTGCATATAGAATTTTAGAGATTATAAGTGTTCAAATGACACTTAATAACACAAAGTCTCCTTGAGTTATCGCAAACATAAATTCTTAAAAGAATTTTATATATAAGGTAACCTTTGCATTTTAAAATATGATGACCATTAAAAAAAAATCGTCATATAAGTGAGATCAAAATCCCTAGCATTTTAAATAGAATATGGGATTACTTGCAAGTTTTCAATGGCCCACTTAAAACTCAAGTGTTATAAAATAACCACATGCACATGAGTAGAAAATTAGGTTACGCGTGCAGCGAAATACATGAAACTTAAACTTTATTATAATTGAGGATATAAGTAAAATAGTTTGAAACTCCCATTTTAGTAAAAAAAAAAATAACAATAATATATTGTATCTCAAAATATAACAAAAAAAAAATTGCCCAGTATATATTCCAAATATACCATTTGCCATGATATAGAATAATGGTATAGAGTAGAGAAACTATTCTCAACAAGATTTGCTAGCTAATATTGAGATTTCATTATATCATTGTAACAAGAATTGTTGTTAATAATATAAAACAACATGGAATTCAATGTATAACAATGTTCTAGAAAAGACTATAATATCCTCAATAATCATTGAGGATATTATTCTCAAAAAAAAATCCTCAATATAAGTCCTCATAACAAAGCGATGACAATCAATGTATAATGAAAAAATATTAAATAAGGTATATTTGAAAATATGAATATATTTGCTTTCTCATGTGTTATTAATTGGGCATCAAATTAATTGGATATTTCAATTGAGATAGAGATCTTGTATTTACACAATCCTAATTATAGGACATTACTTTTAGTATACAAAACTCTCCCACTTGATAGAGAAAGATTGTTGAACTAAGAACTTAAAATAAATCAAAGTATTTAAAATAAATATTCAACTATTTTCTTCTATCACACAATGATTATGTCAAGTAATGTCATACCGATAGGGTATGTCCATCACTTATGTAGTACAAACACAATAGCAATCCATTCCAATAAAAGAATTTTATTAAACATAAATTTGCATTGCGGTTGACAGATGCAAAATTTTGAAAAAAATAGATTGTATAAAATAAAACAAAATATCCCCAATTTAGAGAATATTGGATTCCATATAAATATAGCCAAAACACGCCCTTTGAGAGATAATTTCTTACTTATTGTAATATTGCCTAAGGATCTCAAACCACAATAAATAAGAAATATAATATTACAATGTACAAATGTCAATATGGTACTCAAGCAAATAATTGACATAAACACAAGATTAATAGTACATTGAATAATAGTATATTATATTAATGATAATACATCGATAGGGTATAATTATGATTAACATAATACAAATTAACAAAGTATATCAATAATAATACGCTGATAGGGTATAATTATTATTAATATAATATAAATTATAATAAAAAAAACAATTTTTTAACTCACAAAATTTGCATAATTGTACCCACGATAGGTGAGTTGACAATTGTACAAATTAATAGCAATTATGCCAAATAGAATATGACAAATTTATGTACAATATTCTAAGAACCAATCACACTCATATATAATTGCACTAAAAAAAATTGGAGAACAATATATATTATCAATAAATTTCTCCATATGGGCAATTATATAATAAGTCAATAGGTTAAATGTTTCAATACTAACCTCAAAGAGTATGTCACTCATCCTTACATGTAGAGCTACTAAAATGTTCAATAACTCAGTGAGAACAATATGGGATTTGTATGTAGTTCTCTCAAATAATTTTCAAATCAATTTAAATCATAATTATAACAAAAAAAATATTTCAAATAGGCTCTAATCTCAAATTGTAAGGATGATGCCCCAAAGATTGCCTAAGATAATTATTTGAATAACTTTTTTTCTCAAGTGAGCATAAAAAAAGAAAGAAAGAGAGAGACAATATAAAATACACAATTGGCATAAAATTTATTCAAAAGCCAAAATTAAATGATGAAACATGTCACTTTATTCGAAAACGTTGACATTATTGACTTAAAAAAAATGTAAGCTTAGTCATCTAATTTTAGCAAAAGATTTTTAATAAAAAAAATAAAAAAAAATGTTTGCAACCAGCATAATTCTCTCCAAATTCCAAAAGATCTCAACTATGGGTTTTGCTTTGCTAACCAACAAATTAAACAAATAAAGAGAGCATAATAGCTATATATAAAATGTTGCAACAATAAAGCAATTAAGTCATGTCATTATACCACATAAAAGTCAATAAATAAAACATTGCAACAATAAAGCTAATAAATCATGTCATTATATCATATAAAAGCCAATAAATGATATCATTATTTCACCCATCAATAGAAAAGTCACAAATAAAAAAAAAACTTTTTTTTGATCTGGACAATCATTTGCCTCAAAATTTAGGGCATTTTGATCACACATGATCAATTTAGAGAAGCCCTAAAACTATTGTGACCATTTTTTTTTTACCCAAAATGATAACAAGAAGCATGAAGTGGTAGAGTTTTATTTTAAGAATTTTGAACATGAAGAAAAACGAAAAAAAAAACCCATGTTTTAAGAAAATACCAATGGAAGAACAATGAAATAAAATAGCTATAATTTGTATCTACAAGGCTCTGATACCAATTGCTAAATTTTAAAATCCCTAAACATACAAGGATCAAATAGATACAATATTATAGCATATTATTACATAAGTATAGAGAGAAAAAGATGATAGAATTTGTGCACTTGGTATAAAAAATTGATTTGTCTTGTTCTTTATGAGATTTAGGTAAACCATGTAGAGAACTAGAATGAGAGAAGACTAACCTCAATCACAATTAGTTGACAGATCGAATTAACCATGTAATGGGGCAACGATTAAGTAAACTATCGTATGAGGGTTGGGATCTCTCATTGGGCATCAATTGAATAGTCCAACCCATCACGGGCTATTTAGAACAAAAGCCCAATACAACATCCATTAATTAATTAGGTATCATATTACTAACTATTAACCACAATTAGTATATTCATAATTAAATAATAATTCGTAATAATTTGATTAATGTTAATCCATAAAAAATTAATTAATTAAATAATTAGTCTAACTCTTGGGTCACACGATGGAAATATGATCCAACTACAAAATTCACTTCTTCCAAGAACTGCAATCAATAGCCTTTTCTACCAAATTACAAAGGATGAAATATGGAATTAATTGATGGTATTTTCCATCCTCTTGAGGCTGAAAAAATATTAAGGTTATTCCATTGTCACATGTTGATTATGAAGATCGACACCTATGGAGATGGGTCAAGAGTGTGGACTGTGACCCATAACACTTTACAAGAATGGTTACTACATCAACCACTAAAAACTCATGTAGCCAACCCAACGAGAATTACACGGCAACCATCACAAAATGGCTCCTTGAAGACGAACTAGATGTTGGAGGGTAACGAGAAAATGGTACTAGTTTTGGCCTTTTCATAAAAAAATGGTAACGAGCACTGGTTTGGCTAGAAAATGGGACATTGACCACATTGAGGTAGAATATGATGCCATGGAGGTTGTTAAAATAATGTCTTTGAATGGTTATTACACAGATATGGCTCACATCATTATGGACTGCAAGAACCTAGCATCACACTTCCAGTTTATAAAGTTTTGTTACACTAGAAAACAAACATTAGCTAGTCATATGCTGGCTTCTATTTCTTTTTCTTTTAATAATTGTAAGTGGTGGGGCGAGGTTTCACCACTTCTTTTGTTGCATCAGATGTAAACAATTTTATCATGCAGTTATTTAATGCTTTGATGTTGACCAAAAAAAATATTTTGAAATGGTGGCGACAACAATCTGAACATGACTGTTAGTCAATCAGGGATTGCTTGGTTTGTTTCTATTTTTTATTTTCTATTTTCACTTTTATTTACAAAATATCAACTTGTTTTCATTTTGTTTAATGTTTTTAAATATTTGTATAGGAATCAGGAAAAATAATTTTTTTTTTATTGTTTTCACTTTTTCTTATACAAATTTTGAAAATAAAAAATAAAATAAAAACAATTGAATTTTTGTAATTAAAGTAAAAATAGAAAACATTTTCATATACCAAAGTTTTTCTATTTCTCATTTTGGACAAAAACATTTGTCATCACACTGCTGAGACTTGAGAGCAGAGGTCATAACTTAGTTATGAATTAATAATATCCTACGAGGAACCTTATCAAAATAACTGCCTTCATCTGCATATGCTCTTCATGGCTGTACTAAACTTGTTTGCTTCACTCTTGCAGAAGCAAAGCCACCAAGTCAATCTAACTAATATCGTACATAAGAGAGACAGTCACTGAATTAACTAGAGAAAAAACTAAGATAGCAGTTCTTGATCTAATAATCTATGAAGTCCATGTTGGACTTGTGCGTCTTTGTGCAGGTTTCAAACGCACCCAATTTAAAGGTTTTTGAGATTTTATATATGAAAGTGCTCCACAAATTAATATTTACAAGACAATTGTTAGTTATATATATTTTTTGACACTTTTTCTTTGATAATCTGTATATTATTAACATGGGATTTAACCTAATAATAAAGAAATCAAGCAAATCATTAAAAAAATAAAAAATATATTGCTAATTTGTTTTTTTTTTCAATCTTGTTTACAATATTGGACTGGATTGTGGACTTAATCTTGTGGTAATACGCATAGGTTACCCGTAAGGTTAGGTTGCCTCTCTCTACACTATGTTACGCTGCTTAATTCATAAAGAATTCATTCTCAAAAGCTATTTCTAACATAATCTCTATTATTGTATGATATTTATTAAAAATCATGAAATCATATACAAGACTCGTTAAGTAAAAAATGAAACTTGTATAATTTCATAATTCCCACAAATGGATCCAAAATTAGACTCAAGTATGTTTATAGTGCAGCTTAAATTGTAAGTCAAACTTATCAAAATATACATAGAGGAAAACATTAGTAGAACAGAGCAAGCTGGGGAGAACTCAGCATCACAAACACATACTCTGAGAAAAATAGCCTCCCAACTGTATCCAAACTTGAAGAGTCAAAAGTGTAGTGCACACGAGAACTATGTGATGTGATAGCATGAAAAGAATTAGGAATTCACTTCAATGAAGATATCAAAAGATAGCTGAACTAGTTCTGCGAAGCTGATTCTTAGGCTCAGGTGATGGCACAGATGGCACTGCCCTCTCCATTTCCTGTGACAAGGAAAAACGTTACCATGAACATAGAAGAATCATCTAGAATAATCTTTAATGGTGTTATCCAATAAGGTCGTGTTTGAATAAACTTCTCAATAAGTACTTATAGGAGAAGAAAATAAAAAGATAAAATGAATTAAATTTCTCCTATTATATACTTCAAATTTCATAGAAATTCTCTCATTTAACTTCTTTAAAAGCCAAGGTACATAAATTGATTTTAACTTATAAAGAAAGTTTGATTTATTTTACTTTTTATTTTATTTTCTACACATGCTTATTGAGAAATTTATCCAAACATAGCCTAAGTTGTCAAGCTATTAGGTATAGGCAAGTAAATTGTTTTATTGTATCTCTAACTACCTGAAAAATTCCACAAATAGAATAAAACAACAGTAGTTAGTACACGGCAAACTCGAAGGAACAGTTCACCACGCACCATATTGTTGGTTCAAAGATAATTTTGTATTGGTTAAGTCGTGATAGAGAGCTATCTCCTGCTTCAAGTACTAAGATCCTAAAGAAGGTTCTAGATTATAACTGGTTATAGATATTTATCCTGAACTACTTTCAGTTTTAAATCAGGTAATCCTGATGTAACTACTGTATGGGCAGTGACTGTTTAAAACTGTAGAATGCTTTTGGGTTTTCACGGAGGGGGAAAATGTTAACAACTCCATCCTCCATAAGATTGAGATTGAAGCTATTCCCCTGTGCTTTACATTTTTTGAGCCTCCACTCTTCATTGAAGTTGCATTATAAGATACTGGATAACTGTTAAGGTTCCTTGAAGTTTTGTGAAGTTATAAAGAAGAAATAGAACCAATACCTTGTGATAATTACAAAAAGAAAACAGAAAAGGAACAAAAGGGTTTAGGCAAAAGAGAGACCATAAAACTATGGACAAACATATAAAGGTTCTCACACAAATTCAATTTATTATGAAGGGCACAATATTAGATGATTCTAAGTGGAATGATGGAGAACTTATTAGGTGGTCCTAGACCACCATGGTCCCTATTAATCTACATATGACATGTAATCAAGTGTTATTAATTTTTTTTGTAAATTGTAAAAATTGAATATGTGTTATAAATATATTGGCTGGGATCATAGACACTTGATAATCTTGAACTACCTAATAATTTCTCAGAATGATGAGCTATATAGTTGGGGACATAGTTCTGACCCAGAATTAAATGGTGCAAATTATTATAGAACAGTATTACTGAATAACACCGTGTTATTTTAAATTTTTCACATTCCCATCTCTTCTTTTTTTTCTGCAGTGCATTGATTCTCATCAAATTGACTTGAAATATTTCAGTAAGCGAAACTGCACATAAAAGGGTTGGACCACTGGACAAATCTTCTAGAAGCCACAAGTAACATACCAATGTCCATACTAGATTGTCTGGCTGTCTTAGGCTCTTAGCCAACGTGCATTATCAACTTCAACATTTGAAATCATCAATCTGCTTTTGTATACTTCCATGTAAACAAAGGAAGATAAAACTCCTAGTCCCAGGTTTTCAAACAATTTAAATATTTGGAGCTAGTATTTATCACCAAAGTTAGAAAGATCTTATGAGCTTTTAACTGTGAAATTATTAATAATCTAGGGTTAAAATTTTTTCAGATTTAGTCATTACTCAGTTCAAAGTTCTTTTCAGTGCACAGCACAGCAGTAGAGAAGCTTGGTGAGCTACTTTATGATCCCTCATAGCTCTCTTTTCTTTACCTGATATAACTACAAAAGCCTAGAGCATTCCATATTTTAAAGCTTTTAAAGTCTATGCTACCAGTAAGATTCCCACACTAATCAAAATCCAATCACTGTCTCAATGACACGGGAAACATGAAAATCTTCTAATATCAGTGCAAAGGCTGGTTGGAACTAAGTATTTAACAAAGGTGCCCCAATAAATGGGTCAAACTACACTATTTCCAATGAATAAACCCTGGAAACAAGCAATTCACAGAATTTTCTAGTAAAAATCAATTTCTTGATCAACAATCATACGTGTATATGATTTAATTATGTATACACATAAACCCTAAATATTTTGATTCAATCTTTCCAGAACGACTTCCTTAGCTAGCCATGATTACAAAAAACAAAGTAATAAACGAAATATTCACATGGCCAATCAATGGAGTTTTCTGCAACTTATAAATTGCCAACTACTAAGAAGATGCATTAAGATGCATTATGGTTGTAAGGGAAGAGGAAATTTCGCTTTACCCAGACAAAATTTTCTATTTTATTTTGGTTAATATTCCACACCTCAATGCAAAACACAGATCTATATGAAAACTGTAGATCAAAATGCAATTAAAAAACTAAAGAATCATAATAGCGGTAAAGACCAGCCTATCTTAGAAATCCAACTAGTTTGAACATTCTTATTCTTTGTTTTGAGCCTAATCCCATTATTATTTTTCCTTTTTAAATAAAAGAATAATTCACCTGTTACCTTCTTTTCTTAACACCAATCATGATGAATTTGAATAACTACAAACCTTACAGGTTGGTTCACTACAAACATGTCGATTTATTCACTAATCACCATGATTTATTCCATCAACTGCAGTGTATATACTACTATATTATATACCTAGCAAACTCACTATTCAGTGTCATGATTCATAAATCACATGCCTAATCCAAGATATCATACAACCAATAAACAGAGACGTACTGCAGACAAGAATTGGCCAGATGAAATCTTAATTGCAAAGAAGCATTTCGGCCTTACATTTTCCTGCCAAGATGGCAGGCTGCAAGCCAGGAAGAGATGTGACTAACAAATATTTCATCAAACAAGAAAAAAAAAAAAAAGCATAAGAACAAAGGTATAGAATTAGAAACATACATTCAGTCTTCTAAGCCTTTCATTCTCCTCTTCACGCGAAACTTTAATCTCCAGTTCGTGTGTGTATGCCTGTTCATTGGCATAAATAGTGCCTTGTATCAAATAAAAAAAACAAGTGCATTTCAAAGAAACAACACCACACACACATGCACACACAAATGCATATAACCTGTTTTCTTGCCCGCGACCGAGCAGCAGATTCCCTTTTTAATCATCCTCTTCTGCCTCCTCTCCACAGTTTTCTCTACCACATCACCAGAGGCAACCCTTTTTTGACCTGGAGTTTGTGTATCTGATAATGCACCCATTAAAGACGGCGGCACATCAGAGTATGCTGCATCCAAAACTAGATTCACCGCAACCTGGAAAGGCTGCTGAATGGCATGGCCAGCCACATAACCCCCCATCACATTCTGCTGCTGCACTGAAGGGAGCTGGTTGTGCATCCAATGGCCATGTTGTGAGGAAGCTCCGTTTGAGTCCAGCCCTGACATAGCCCCACCCTTGGTAGGAAAAGATTCAGCAACCACTCCAGCCGTCACCAAGAAGTCCTCCAGAGTCATCTCACCCAGGGTAGGCTGTCTTTCCTGGGCTTTCCTATCCCTATTAGTGCCCATCTTCAGTTGCGTATCTCTCCAAACCTCATGAACAGTTTTCTTGCTAAATCCCTAGACAAAGTTAGGCTCCCCTGTGAATTCAGAGAGGAGCCAGAAGCAACCTGGCCATGCTGCTGCATGTTAGCATCACCACCAAAGTCCAAACCAGAGGCCTCACCACCAGCTTCAGCACTCCACACACTATGCAGCAGCTCATCAAGATTCATGCTGCCAAGTGGCTTCCCCAAATTCCCAAGCTGGTTCTGCACCTCATCAAGGGTCAGATTATACAAGGACCCTTGCCTAGCCAAAGGGGTAGTAGTCTTTGGCTCTTGCATTGCCCCACCTTGAGATCCCATTTTTCTGAACCCCAACACAAACCTACAATTCTATATGATACATTTATAAAGCTCCCCAGGAAAGCACCTCAATCTCAATTTAGTACCTCCCTTCCCAAATGAAAACAAAGACAAAAATGAAAAGGGACAGAATACACCCTGAAATTAATCCTAATTCCTAACACAAACCAGTTTCTTTGAGCTTCTGGAGATTTGATAACAGGCACTCACAAACACAAAGTAAATGTGAAGTGGGGGGTGTACATGGTGGGTGAAAGTTGGTCCCAGAAGAAAATAGAAAGATAAGCGGGATCAGATTTGGAGGGAATCAATGTTATACAGAATAAATGCTCCACAGTCCAACATAGGATGGTAGTTGAGAGCAAAAGAGAAAAGCCATCAACTAATCATCATGCATGTCATTTCCATCATCATCACCACTGAGCATTAGAGAAATAAAAACCCAAACTTGATCCTGCAAAAACCTCAGCACAAAGTACAAAACCCTTTTTGGTCACAAAAACTGTAAAGTTGAACATTCTCTGCTGAGAGAACATTGCTTATTACACTATCAAGCAGATAGGGTGATTGAGTTTTTTTTTTTTTAACTTCAAATAAAAAAGAAAAATTCATTAATGAATAAAGAAATTTTGTTGGAAACAGTTGAAAGAATAGACAATTCTAATTCTGACTTATGAGCTTAGAACAAAACCAAAATCTTAGGAGGATCACTCCACTAAAGTAGTTTCCCCCATTTGTACTGTTTTACTTTCTGAAGGGCCTAATTTGAATCCCTAAAGTCTAAACAAAAATGGGCATTTCAAATTATTCTTTGGGAGTGGGGACACCAGTACACACCAGCAAGGTATATGAAATATTTAAAAAACTAAAATTATTATCATTATTATATGGAAGAGGCACTACTTTTCTCTCTCTCTCTGGTCTTTTTCTTTCTTTTAACTCAGAAAAATATAATAATTAATGATAAGGATGGTTGTGTACAAGGTGATGACTCAGTTGATGGATGCAAGCTTCCTGGCAATTTTTTAACTAGAAATAGTATCAATATTTTTTCACATTTTTTTAATATTTTATTTTAGTTCAAATTTTTATACTTTAAATAAAGAGTTGAATTCACCTTGTTTAATAAATCTCATATGAATTTCAATAAATAATAGTAAAATAAAAAAATTGTATTATTAGTTTTTAAAGGTTTCTTATTCAGCTCCATTACTCCGAAAGGTACATAAGTGGACGATGCTTAATCAAAACTTCAGGATGTTCATGATAAAACGGTGCTTTGTTGCCTCAATCTTCTTTTTCCTTTTTATTTAAGACAGTCAAATGGCAATTTATATACAACTATGATGTTTTTTGTTTGATAAAGATAAAAAGACATAATTGCATTTTGGAAACATAGGATTTGATTCGCTACTTCTCCAAAAAGAATATATATAAAAGAATGTTAATCAGTAGATTTAAGATACTAACTAAGAAATTAAAAATTGTAAAAGCTGTTATATCAATACATTTTCTATATTTTTTAATAAAAAATTATTTAATATTTTTAAAAAGTATTTTAACAATTTCTCTTAAGAAATTGTTAAAGAATTAATAAATATAATTTTTTTATAAGAAATTATGAGAAAAGTGTAAGTGAAGTACATATGTATGCCTACTCATGTATTAGTAAAAGTAAGAGATGAAAAAGGAATGTTACAAAAAAAAATAAAAATCTAAACTTCTACTCATAAATGAACCCAATTTTTTATATTCAGTTTTATTTTCCATATTTTATAGTACCTGTATCACCGGATAAAACAATATGGTTACCACTATACTTATTGTTTAGAAACTCTTGTATTCATTTGCAATGTGTATTATTATTGAATTTGGATTTATACTTGTTTCAAGTTGTTATCTGAAGCCTAAACTCAAATGCATAGGATGGCTCAATAAGCAGAAATTCAACAACTCGAAATATAACAGATGGATTGAGTACCTTACACCACATATGATATAGGTGTGAGGTACCTGATAATAATAATAAACAGAAAAAATATTGGAGCATCATTCTTGCATACACGAGATAAACATAAACACCATCTCTGCAAGTAGTAAACACACCAAATATAAAAGAAGTTCACTGACTCTTAAGAGTCCTACGTACATGCTCTCTCTAAGGCTTTGTTTGGTTGGGGTGAATTTGGGAGACGAGAAGAGAAAAGAAGAGAAGAGAGTGAAATATAACATTTTTTCTTTGTTTGGTTCAGTGAAAAGGGAGGTTTTTGTACAAAAAAATGTGGGCCCCATATGTAAAATTTTTTTGCTGGAATGAGAAGATAAGAGGGGAAATCGTACACACAACTCTTGATCTGCTATTTTGCAAAGCAGAAAATCGGTTTGGTTGAATTCCAAACCAATTTTTGCTTCCTCCTCTGTATGCTAGCGCCAACCCCCCCCCCCCCCCCCCCCAGGCCCTGATTAAAATAATAAATAATATAATAATAATAAATAAAATTATTATTAATAATAAAATAATATAATACCCCCCCCCCCCCAAGGCCTTGAAATAAATAATAATAATATTTAAAATAATAAATATATTATTAATAATAAAAATATATAATAATATAAATAAATAATACAATAATAATAGTTAAAATAAAAATAACCTCAAAAAATTAACTTTTTTCTATTTCTCTTCAACCAAACAATCTTAATTTCCACTCTATTTCCACCTATTTCTCTTCTCTTCCCTTCCCTTCCTTTCCCTTTATTTTTTTCCTCTCTACCAAACACACTCTAAATAATAGCTACCTATACTCCTACTA